>CM040128.1:267894823-268260451 GCA_022559845.1 Amorphophallus konjac
CCCTCCGTCTCTCTCTCTCTTCTCTCTCCCCTCTCACTTTCTCTCAGGCTCTCATTCTGGTCTCTGTTCTCTCCCTCTCGATTGCCCTCTCTTCCGTTTCATTGTTTTTCTTAGTCCTCCACTCTCTTTCTTTTCCTCTTATTTTAGTATTCTGTTAAGTCTCTCCCTGATTCTCACTTTCTTTCCTCTTCTTTTACTTTTCCTTTATCTTGTTTATCACGTTTCTTTCTCTCACCCTCCTTTTATTTCCCTGCTCCTCCCTCTCTCGTGACTTTCCCTCCACACACATATATCATATAATATATCCCTTCTTTTATTTTTTTTTCGAAAAAAAAGGTTGAATAATAAAAATACAAAAAATAGAGGAGAGTCTTCTCCTCTCCCTCAACTTCTCTCGGTGTGTTTGTAGGTGTGTGCTCTGCGGAACAAAAGAGACCTTTCGGTCTGATCTTTGTTGAAGTCGGTGGAGTAAAGAAGGTCGAGGGCACGAGAAGACATCCCACTCTGCCGTGTATTCACGTCGTCCTCGTCTTGGAGAAGCTACCTCGAGCCCGTCATCGGCCTCCCAATAAGCTTCTTCACCCTGTCGTCTTATTTGTTTTTATTTCGGTAGTTGCATCGCATTGCATGCATCGTCTGTCATCCCCATTGCATCTCTCTCCCCGAGAGACCCCTTGTTTGTTCATTCATCGTATTGTCTATCCACCCCTTTTCCGTCTAAAAAGGGGTTTCAAACGACACCAAACAGGTGCGTGTTTGAACGTGATCGTGCCATTTTCATTTCAAGGGACCGGTACTACACTACTTTTCTTCTAGTCCACCATCTGTTTCTTTTGTCTGCTGTGTTTTGCAAGGGTAACCGAAGGGAGCCCTCTTCGTCGGCCGGCCGAAGGAAGAGGAAGAAGAAACCCACACAATCCCGTTGCTGGAGGCAAGACGCGATCATTCTTCTATTTTGAGGTACACTACCTCTGGCGATCACACCCTCCTTACTCCCGTTATGTTAATTCTTTACTTCATCCTCACCCACGCGGAGGGCCATCCCCGTGGCGGTTCCTCTCCCCATTTAATCCCTGTTTAAACCCCGATCAAGGAACTAGTTCCTCGCGGGGGTCTTATTTTTCTGTCCTTTTGTTCCAACCCTGATCAAGGAACCCGTTCCTCGCGGTGGTTTTATTTTTCTGCCATTTCATTCCAACCCCGATCAAGGAACCCGTTCTTCGCGGTGGTTTCATTTCCTATACTTTCGTTCCAGCCCCGATCAAGGAACTAGTTCCTCGCGGGAGTCTTACTTTTCTATCCTTTCATTCCAACCCCGATCAAGGAACTAGTTCCTCGCGGGGGTCTTATTTTTCTGTCCTTTCGTTCCAACCCCGATCAAGGAACCTGTTCCTCGCGGTGGCTTTATTTTTCTGTCCTTTCGTTCCAACCCCGATCAAGGAACCCGTTCCTCGCGGTGGTTTCATTTTTCTGTCCTTTCGTTCCAACCCCGATCAAGGAACCCATTCCTCGCAGTGGTTTTATTTTTCTGTCCTTTCGTTCCAGCCTTGATCAAGGAACTAGTTCCTTGCGGGGGTCTTATTTTTCTGTCCTTTCATTCGAAACCCGATCAAGGAACTCGTTCCTCGCGGTGGTTTTATTTTTCTGTCCTTTCGTTCCAACCCCGATCAAGGAACCCGTTCGTCGTGGTAGTTTCATTTCCTGTACTTTCGTTCCGACCCCGATCAAGGAACTAGTTCCTCGCGGGGGACTTTATTTGTCTGTCCTTTCGTTCCAACCCCGATCAAGGAATCCGTTCCTCGCGGCGGTTTTATCTAACTGGTGCGGTGGGTCGCCTCCCGCGACCATTTTCATTTCAGTAATCTAATTTCTGCACTCTAACATCATAACCCCTAACTGTTTAATTTCAGCATTCCCCTATCACCGCCTTAAAACCCCGCGGAGAGTGACATCTCGCGGCGGTTTATTTGATCCCCTTTTCATTTTTTGTTATATATACTTATATTATAATAAAAACCCCGTGGAGAGTAATATCTCGCGGTGGTCTTATGTATATATACTTATATTTATTATCTATATTGCAATAAAAATCCCGTAAGGCCAATGTCTCGCGGTGGTTTCTATATGTATACATGTTCATTACTGCTGATATTACTATATTGCTGTTAAAACCCCGCAAAGACCAATGTCCTGCGGTGATATGCTTTTGTTCATATTGTTCTTATAATTATCTGAGGAGTGATAAATCATTACAAATTCGAGTCTACGTGTCTTTCAACTTCCATTACGTGGGTTCTCAGACTCCTCAGTATATGAAAAGCTGCTCGCGGAACGGTAGGTCACGCTTACCGGGAATGGGTCAGTTTGTGCGAGATGGTCTTCGGACCCCCATCTCCGCCACGTACCGGAGTCTGGTTCCATCTAGGTCTTCAGTGTAATCCTCTCGTCGTCTCGTCGTTTTTCTCCTTCCCTCTCCTTGGTACGATCCCGTCGTCCACACTGTGCATTTGCTCTCCAGAAATAATTAAGTTGAACTACTTGTGTATTAGAACAGAAACATAGTATATATCACTATCTGTGTCAAGAGCCACTAGAAAGAAAAAGTAAGGAAAACATATGAAGAAATACATTCTTGAGAGACATTGTAGAAATATTCTAAGTTTATTATGAGAATTTCTTAAGGGTAAAGAATCAATTTCTATCTGTGTCAAGAGTCCAGCAATCTACTCTCAACCATCTCAAAAATTCTGACAGTTCAATTGAGGCCAAATAGGATCCTTCATTATGACCTCCTCCTGTGCGCCCTCATTGTGACGACCCAGATCCCGGATACCGGATATACCCGATAGAACTACCGAGTAAACCCGATACCACTTGAAACCCGCGAGGCCTCCCAAGAGCGGTAAAGCTCCGAAGGGATAAAAGGCATGTGTAGAGTACATTGAAGCCACAGAGATATAACAGTAAGCAATTAAATTTCATTAGATCGGTTTGCTAAAGTAGCAGAAATAAAATTACTTTTTAATTAACAATTTCAATTTAACAATTATACCAGAGTCCAGTCCAAAGGAAAGACAAGCAGTACAGTCAACAGAGAGGAATGACGTACACTGAGGTCGGGGGAAGCCCGACGCAGGTACCGCTGGCAGCTACAAACACACCACACCAGGCATCGCGGAAGCAGAACGACGTCACCCACCAGAAAAGCAGGGGTGACCCTCGTGTCACTGGCCCAGTAGGGGTCACGCGGATCCCCACTGACAAACAACGCAGTAACACGGAACAACAGCTAAAACAACAGTAGTAGTAAAGCAGGAAAACTACCACTAGAAAGCTGTAAAAGAAAATCGGAACGGAAGGAGTAGAAACAGGTCAAAGAAAAGGGAAAAGCCGTACCGAACAAGCGCGGCTGCCGGACTAACCTCGGCTCCCCAAACTACTCCAGGCAGCAACAGGAAGGTGAACTCTGATCTGACAAGGTCAGGAGTTACCGATCTGTCGGGCCTACAAAGACGGGCAAAAAGCCTAGGAAGAACCTAGACAGACACCGACGCTCTAAAGCATACATGACTCGATTGCCATGCACACTCTTCTAGACACGACCACACACACACGACTAGAACGTCGTGCACACGACACAACACTGACCTCGGGCAAGACCACGAGAGGGCTAACCCGGAAAGGTCACGACGTGCGAGAAACACGAGAGTCACGTGTCACGTGACGGAAGCACCTCCTTACTAGAAGAACAGCCAGCTGCGTCCATTGACGTTTTATGCTGCGCCTACAAGTGTCTCATCTGCGCTGTCGCCCGAAACACGACAGAGACTAAGACACACTCAGAACTAGAACAAGAACTACAGTAGCGAGTGACTAGACAGGGTAACGCCCGTCGGCGTCAGTCCAACGCCCCTGACCACGTGTGCACACACCGACTCTTGCTGGAGAGTCAGGCCTCTAGCTAGTTTTCCCCACCCAGCAGGACGCCACTGTACAGCGGGGGCCCACGGAAACTAGCTTACAAACCGTATATCGGGAACTGCCTTCGCCACCAACTCCCAGGTGGGTCGACACGTCGTAACGTGTCGTAAGGCTATGACTAGTGGAGGCTCACTAGACACAGAGACTCTGAAACAAGAGTGTTGTAGTACATATAGGCAAGGAAGCACTGTCGCACGTACTACGAAGCACCAAGGCAGCAAGACAACTGCCAACATACTCAGGACGAGGTGACTAGACCTACTAACACAACGATCCTCGAGTCTCACAACTCAGAGTCAAGATCGTTGTACAACGGCAGAGACACACCGCCAATCGGTCTAATCCTAAGCCAGAGGAAACAACCGTAGAAAATGACACATGGAGACCTGAGTGATCAACGAGACCCTCAGTACACCTGGACACGTAAATCGAGGTAAGATGATACCTCGAGGCACCCAGAACCATGTCTCGAACTGGACAGAACCACCGATACACACAAGGTCACCTGTCAACCACTGAGTCACCCCGGGTTGACCGGAACCGGACAATGACGATTCAACAGTAGGAAAGAGAATCCTACTCCAAGCAAGAAAACTCCTGGCTACCTCATAACATAGTCTTAGCCCTCATAGGACGTCAGGAGACATCCACAGGACAACAGGCAGACCACAAGGTCAAGCCAAGACAAACAAAAATCGAAACGACGAAGAACAACCCTCTGGGCATAAACGACTTCTTATCCAGCTGTGGACACTCAAAATTTTTGCGGACAGCGAGCGCATTCTAACTCCAGTCATTTTGAAGCGGACGGAAAAAAAAGAAGAAGGTTAGAAATGAAAGAATAAATAATGGTGAAGAAACAAAAAGAAGAGAAGAGAAAAAGAGAATGAAAAATAAAATAATATATATAAGTAATATATATATATATAATTATAAATAAATAAATAAGTAAAAAGGGGGTGGCCCACTCTCTTTCTCTCCCGTTGTTTCTCTCTCTCTCTCTCTCATTTTCTCCCTCACCGGTGCGGTCGCCTCTCGCCGCGGCACACTCCCGCGTGAAGCCCCTCCCCGGCACACTCCCGCGCGAGGCCCCCACGGCACACTCCACTCCACCTCCCACGGCACACTCACACTGTGCCGGGTAACACCCCAAAAGCCGTACCGGATCAACCCCCATTCGCACTGTTCACCTCATCCCAATCTCCCCACCTTTCGTCGGAGTGTTGCGGCGTCCTCCCCGGAGGGCTCCGAACATGCTAAGAAGGTGTGTGCTGGGCTTGTCGTCGTCAGGGAAGTCTGTCAAGTCGTCTACAAAAGCAGGCCACTGTAAAGACACTTTTCTTTGTTCTTTCTTCAAGATGGGCATTGTCATCTGCACCTAAACCAAATCCACCCAAAGGCTCCACGTCTACTTCAGGGAAGCCCTCTAGTTCAGGAAGCTTATTGCCTAAGCTTTTTGTTGGAGCCATGGCGGTTGGAGCAGCAGTTGGGACAGTTTACCAAGCCATATGTATTGGAAATTCTCAAGTCACACGTGGGGACTTTTCCCTTAAATCAAGTAAGTTGGATGCTCGTAGTTCAACATTTAAGGAACATTCTCAAGATGGAGCTGACTCTGCCAGCAAGGAAACAAGTCATGAAAATTCTAAACTTGAGGTTGTTGAGGGAATTGATCAAAGCCACCAGATTAGTGACGTAGAGATGAACAAGAATGATGCTTCAGAAATAGCTTCGGAGGAGGAGATTGTTGTCATCTCTGTGGAGGGGGTGGCTGCTGTCAAAGAGAATGAGCCGTCAACCTTTTTTTTAGGACGAGACTGAAACACAAGGAGGAGGAATTGGAGTTAAAGCTCAAGGAATTCCGGGAACTAGGTAAAGCTGAGTTACTTGCAGCTACTGCAAAAGAGAAACCATCTCACATGGAGAGAATGGCTGAGGCTAACCTTCATATAAAGGCCTTGTGTATGGCACTGCATGCAAGATCGGAAGAGGCACGTCAAAGCTACTCCATCCACAAGCTTGCTTTGGGAGCACCTACCTTAGAAGGTGCATTGTCCAAAGGGCTTCCGATTAAGGAAGGGATGGATACACTTCACTCCTCTCTTGTGGGGCTTGAGAGGGACTCCCTTCTAGATTTGGTGCTTTCAACTCTTCCAGAAGAGACACTGAAGAATGGAACGAATACCCTGTGTCAATTGAGCCAAAAGTTTGATTCATTGAAAAGAACTCTTCCACATTCTGGCCTTGTTCCATCTGGCGGAGGTGGCATCCTTGCACATACTGTGGCTCATATTGCATCGCCCATAAAGATGAGAGAAAATAGTCTTTCTGGAGATGGCATTGAATCTGTTATCACTAGAGTTGAGAGGTTTCTAGCTGAAGGAAGACTTACCGCAGCGGAATATGTTTTGGAGAAAGGTGTTTTCTGGAACAGAAGCAGGGGGGGGCAGCAAGTGAGCGGGTGAGGCATGCAAGAAGCCGGTGCCCCCCAACCTGGCATGTCCGCTGGCCTCCCGACAACACTTAAACGGTGGCTTCCCAACATATCCAACCGGAGGGGCATCTTCTTTATTTAGACGGCGGCCACCGCTGCATAACCGGTGGGTGGCACTGTAGCACTGCTAGCCCTCCAAATGATCCGGTGACACCACCTCCGCCGGCACACCCCAAGTGGCCTTCGGTCGACACACCCGCAAGAGCCCCTCCGCGGCACACTCCCGCTACACCCGGCACACCACTGTGCCGGGTGGGATACGCTGCACCGGAGTCTATGGCATTTTCAGAGAGATGGCCTGTTTACTTGGGCACTAAAAATGCAATCCTGAAGAAATATGATGGCAGGTTCAGGGATATACTTCAGGAGGTATATGAAGCAAAGTGGAGAGAAAATTTGAAGAACAATCAATATGGTGAACATCCTTCTGGAACACCTTTTATAAGGAATATGAACAGCAATGTTGAAGATTCTGAGCTATGACATAAATCCTGCAAGCATCGTGGGTTTGTTGGGATATCATACTATGACCTGAGTCCAGCATGCAATGCAATGAGGCACTTCAAAATGAGCTTTTAAGATGGAGGAAGCTTGACATATACTTCTCAATTCCAAGGACAATCCCTCAGAGAAAGATATGAACCAGGGTCACATTCAGTCTTGATTCTTCTGTTTCAAATGATGATCTCCGTCAGAAATTTGGCGTTTATGGGGAGATTAAAGGGATCCAGGTATATGCACGTGACACAGCAGGTACCTGCTGAAGTTGCTAGCTATGCACAAGGAAATCTAAATGAACTGGGAGGCTCGTTGGCTTGAATTGGGAAGGCTCTGCTTCCAGCGTCTATTGATACAAAGGCAAGCCTGCCAGCTCAGGCAGGTTCAACCTCGAACACCGCATCCATCACTACTGCAAAGGAAATTGATGATGCCCGCTTTCTTTCCAAATGCCATATCTGGCAGGCCAGTGGGCCATTAAATAGCGGGAGCATTTAGTGCCCCCCCCCCCCCGGGGGTTCTATCCGGCAGGGTCTAAGTGGCCTTCATCCGGCACCCTCACCCTCCGTCCGGCAGAGGCACATTTAACCGGTGGCGGCATGCTTGACCGGTGCAGGTCCCATGTATCCGGTGGGAGATTTATATAACCGGTGAAGCCCTCCACCCGGCACAATTTATTTTCTTCTTCACCGGGTGCAATCCAAACACCCTCAAGTGCCCCAGCGGCACACCCTCTTTAGCCTTCAGCGGCACACTTTTCTAGCCTTCAGCGGCACACTATTTCAAGCCTTCATCGGCACACTTTTCCAGCCTTCCAGCGGCACACTGTTTCAAGCCTTCAGCGGCATACTTCTTCGGTCTTCCAACGCCACACTTGCGAAGGCCTTCAGCGGCACACCTGCGAGGCTCTCTAGCGGCACACCTTTCTCAGCCCCCAGCGGCACAGCGCTTGGCCCATCCACGCCGGTCAACGCTCATAGCCCTCGGCGCGCAGCGAAGACATGGCAGGCCATGCCTGCACCTTGTTGGGCTATCCTCGCCCCACCTACTCCCATCCTCAACATTCGTCGGCCTGACCAGGGGTATAAGAACCCCTCACTCCGACGAAAAAAAAAATGCAGAGAGAGACGGAAGGATACACGCACACACAGAGGGAGACGAAGAATACACAGAGGCCTACACGGACGAAGAGAGAAGAGAGAAGAGGAAGAAGATCTCGCCGGTCCAAGCTCGGCAAGCCCAGGAGGGTTCCAGAGAAGAAGAATAAGCTGGAGAGAGAGAGGAAGAGAGTAAGAAAAGGAGAGAAAGAGAGGGAGAGAGAGAGGCTTGATGTAACGGGGAAGTGGGGAAGAGCAGGGAGTCGTCGCCCCTGCTCGACCCCGGCTCTCTCCTCATCCCTTCTTCTTTTTACCTTCTTGTTCCTCTTCTCATCCTTTTTGTAGCTTGTTTCAGACATACTCTGTAACGCTTGACCGTTGGCCAGCCATGGTCGTTTTCTATCATGAATAAAAGACGCCCCTCTGCTGGGTCTCCTGTCGTTCTCGTTGGTTTCTTCGTATGATATGTTTTGCCACTTGCTTCTCTCCTTCTCCGATGTCTTGGAGTCTCCATGTCGATGTTGCTCTCCCGTATGATCCCTTGCCTTATGCTTAGTCTCTGGCCCAAGGGAGTTTACTCTTCCCCTTTCTCGGGGCCTCACGAGCCCAATACCCTTCTCTCTGGCCTCCATCCTCGTCCACTTGCTTGAAGGGAGAGACCCATGCTCTTCTTTTGAACACCCAGGCACCCACACCACCATCGGTCTTGTTCTCTTTAGCACCAACTTACCTGGCCAACCCCCAGCCTTCACTCCCCCTGGCCAACCCGTCACCGGTACAGTCCCTGGCCGATGCACCCTCACCCTTTTGAGCCTTCCCCGACACGCTCTCAAGAACCCAACCCGGTACGCCCTTGGGACTCCAGCCCGGTGCATCTTGCAACCCTCTTTGCCCGGTACACCCTGATCTCTCTCAGCCCGGCGCACCTCTCCAGTCCCCGTAGGCTCCTTGGTCGGTATGCTAGCCACCCTGGCCTCCCCTCAGCCCGGTACACCCTTCTGGCCGGTACACCCCCCTTAGGCTTCCTTGGCCGGCACACTAACCACCAGTTCCCCCTTTCTTGCCCGGTGCACCTCTAGCCAGTCCTAGAGAGGCCTCCAGCCCGTCGTCTTTTCCGAGATTTCCGAAGTTTTATTAAAGGTGTTGCCGCTCTCGGGCGCCCACCTCCAATTGTCGGGTTCCGCCACTCCTTGTGGGCGCGTTCCCTGTATCTCCCTTACCATCCGGGTCAAGGGGAGATGCTGCCGAATTTTCGTTAGAAATAACAACATGTTAAAAGACAAAGGGAAGCGACAAACGAGAAAGGTAATAACACGTTAAAAAGGTAAAAGGAAGCAACAAACAAATGAAATGGACAACAGTAAAACGTTTCAACCAAGATAAGGGAACCACAATCAACACAAAGAGAATCGGACCGAATGACAATTAAGCAACTTGAACAGCCGTCTTCCGGAAAGAAAGAAGGGGAGATAATCAAGAGGAAGGGGAAATGAGATCCACGTAGATGGTACAAAAATCAAGGGAGAGAAATAGAAAGGAAAGACGTAAGAGAATGGCGGAGGAGTGGGTCCCGTCCAGACCTCGCCCGTCACACCGGCCCCCCCCCCCCCGGGTCTTCACCGGTACAGCCCACCTTGACCTTCTCTGACACACTCCCAGTTTCGTCCTGGCCGGCACGCTTCCTCGGCCTTTCCCCGGTACACCTTCAACATCCCAACCCGGCACGCCCCTTTTGAGCCTACGCCGGCACACTTCGGCCCCCGCCGTCACCGGCACAGTCCTTTGAAGCCTTCCCCCCGGCATACCCTGTGCTCCTTCCCCGACACACTCGGCCAGGCCCTTCACCGGTACACTCCCCACTCCTTACCCGGTACGCCCAGCTATGGCCTCCACCGATACGCCCTCCTTTCTCGGGCCTTCGCCGGCACACACACCCATCCCCTTAGCCCGGTACACCCCTGCTCTCGGGCCTTCACCGGCACACCCGTCTGGTCTTCCCCGGTATTCCCTTTTGGTGCCTTCGCCGGCACGCTGGCCCCAGTCTGCCCGGTACACCCCTTTAGCCCGGCCCACTCCTCCATACGCACAAATGCAAATAAAAGAAATATAACAGCAACAATAATCAAAATAAACCAAAAAAATACAAATAAATAAAACATATGAAAATTCTAACAAAATAAATAAATAAACATATAAATGAATATGTATATATATATATATATATTTTTTGAACATGTAATAAATAAATAAATAAAAATGTGTGTAATAGATAAAGAATTATATATAATATATATAATAGTGACATTACCCAAAAAATGTATAAAGAGGAAATAAGCAACAAAACATATGAACATATGAATATTTGGAGATCCAAATAAATAATAATAATAATAATAATAATGATCCACATTGCAGCCCCATCTCTCCTGCGACCCGGTGCTGAAGGAACAACAATGCCGCCCTTGTGGGCTGGGCCTGTGCCTTGGGAGTTATCCCGAAATGGCCATGGCCTGACCTCGCCTCGGGCTGACATTCCGATTAAACCGGACTCATTTCTCCGGCCGGATCCCTTCCGAGCCGCTACTAAAATTGCCGCACGTTCGGCAGACATTTGAACGGGTTCACCTCGATTCCCGCCGCGTTTCTATTACGAACCTGCGTCCGAACATGAAAAGGCCCGCGAGCGACCTGCATAGCCGGGGGCTCCTACCCCGATATGGCTGTGAGCCGGCATTGCTCCGGGCCAATAGCTCATCAATTCCGGCCCGTTCCTATCGGGATTCATTCCCACCTTTTCATCGAAATTATCGTAAACTCGGCATACATTTGTACGGGGTCGTTCACGCCCATGTCGTACTTTCAATATGGGTCTTTGCCTGAACATGAAAAGGTCCGCAAGCGACCGACAGAATCAGAATAGAACGAGACGGCTCTCGCCACCCCCGGACACCTTCCGTGGGAATATCAATAAGACCTCCATGGGCCACACTCAGACCTCGGGCCTGTCTCGATCATGGTCATCGTCTGGCTCATATCCTCGGTCTATAGCCCGCTCCTTTCGAACGCGTTTCGGTTTTGAAATCCAGTCCCGGGACTCTCCCCCGTTGCCCCCGGGCACCGGGAATATTAATGATGCCCACGCAAGCCCTGTTCGGACCACGGGAGGCGCCCCCAACATGGTCCTGACTCGATCTCGCACCGGGCCAACAGATTCACTGGTTTTCGGCTACAATAACCGAGATTCAACCGAATGTTTTCAGTGTCTCGAAATAATAAACTTGCCGTATCTCGGCATGCATATGTTCCAGGTTCCCCCGTGACAATTACAATATTCTGAAGCTGGGCCCCCGTCCGAATATTAAACGGTCTCTCGAGTGACCGACATGTTTCGAACGCCCGCTTCTTCGGGACACAGGGCTCTTCAGCCAATTCAAGGGATACTCCCTCGCCGCCCTTTGGCACCGGAAATATTAATGACGCCTATGCAAGCCTTGTTTCGACCGCGGGGGGGCCCACCGCAACATGGTCACAGTTGGCTCTTGCTTCGGGCCAACAGGTTCACCGGTTTCCGACCGCTCTAACCAAGGTTTAACCGAACGTCTTTCATTCTTCCTAACAATAAACTTGCCATACCTTGGCATACATATGCTCCGGTCTTCCCGCAACGATCGCGCTTTTCCCGAGACGGACACTCGTCCGAACATTAAATGGTCAGCACATGACCGACATGATCTCAAACGGTTTTCTTCTCACCCTTGCGCGAGGACTTCGATACCTCCTGATCGACCTTTTATACAATCAATCTCTTGGCCATGAGGCCCTGAATCTCGGCGATTAATCAAGGGTGTTCCCTCGTATGGGGGATGTAAATGACGTCGTGACCTTTATGGCGCGACGGGTTTTGGTCCCGACACGAACCACACAATCATCTGATGAAGTCAGATCGAGCGCACCATGGGCTCTTCGGAGCCCGAATAAACTGTCACCTCGGTGACTGGCACGCCCACGCACTCAATAAACTGAATAAACCAAAAAGAGAATAACAAGTGCCGAAAAGTGCGTCCACAACTCTGGCACGCCCGGTGGGACCAAACCACCCTTCATCTCTTCGTCGGGATTCAGGGCCTCATGGTCCCCTAATAAACGACGTTTGCCTGCTTTGATGAATTGCAGGTGCTGTCTTTGCCAGTCCTATGGGGAGAAAAGCCTGGCTCGGTGCAGCTGCCTTCGCGGCCTCGAGAACGCTGCTTCGAAGCATATGCAACTTCCAAGAATCATGGGGGTTGTTATAAAAAAAGGGAAGAGAAGGTAAGAGAAAGAGAACAGAAGGGAGGGGAAAGCAAGCCCCCCGTTTCCCTCAAGAAGAAAAGAAGAAAGGAAGAAAGGTAGAAAAGAAGAAAAGAAAAAAAAGAGAGAAAAGAAAGAAGCAAAAAAAAGAAGAGAAAGAATTGGCAATAGAGGGTTGTATGGCCACGTCCGTCGAGACCCATGCTGAATAAGGATTACCATGGTGGAGTTTATGCGGTGGAGCGAACCACTCATCCCCTCCCTGAGGGGGTGAGCGCTCTCCTGCACCTCCACCCTGGTCAATCATACAAAAAAGAAGAGAAAAGAAGAAGGGACAAAAAAAAGAGACAAGAAGAGAAAAAAAAAGGAGAAGAAAAAAGAGAGAAGAAAAAAGAGAGAAAAAAAAGAGAAGAAAAGTCGGCCAGCATCTCCGACCAAAAGAGCAACAAGAAGCTCGGTATCCCGCCCGACTCTAGGAGTCTCCGAGTCCGTGGTGTAATGACCCCGCTCGTTCCTCCTTCCTGCTGCCTCCATCCGGCACAAGACGGCCCCTCGAGTGGCTGTTAGAAGACCCAGCGAGCCACAATCATAGCTCGGTGAATGGCTGCCCGCTGTGGGGAGTGCTTTATAGCAATGAGGCCAAGCACGGCCACCACTCCCGAAGAGAGCATGCATATACCCCGCCATGGAGGATAAGATGAAGATATATACCCTGCTACGGGGGCATAAGAGGCAAAAAAAAAAGAGGGGATACACCCTATTCCCAGGGGCACTCGAAGAGAAGTCCACCCCGGCTTAGGGGCACAAGAAGCAAAACATGTCCCGTCCCGGACATAGAAGCCATAAGAGAATACACCCCTGTTCTAGAGGCGTTTGAAAAAGAAACACACACCCCCGCCGCGGGAGCATAAGAAGCAGAAGAATCCACCCCACTCTGGGGCGGAAGAAGCAGAAGAATTCACCTCGGTCTGGGGACACACAAAAAGAGAAACTCACCCTGGCTTAGGGGTATATGAAGAAGGAACGTACCCCAACCTGGGGGCATAAGAAACAAAAGCACACCCCATGCTAGGGGCATATGGAGAGGAATGCACCTCGCCCTGAGGGGCGCAAAAAGTATAAGAACACACCCTGGCATAGGGGCATTTGAAGAAGAAACATACCCCGCCAGGGGACATAGAATCGAAGTCATGAAGAATACGCCCCGGCTTAAGGGCATTTGAAGAAGTTACATCCCGCCTCGGGAGCATAAGAAGCAGCAAGAATACACCCCGACTTCGGGGTATTTGAAGAAGAAATATACCCCGCCTGGGGGCATAGAAGCCATAAAAGAATACGCTCCGGTTTAGGGGCATTTGAAGAAGTTACATCCCGCCTTGGGAACATAAGAAGAGAAGAATCAACCCCGACCTAGGGGCATTCGAAGAAGGAATACATCCCGTCCTCAGGGTCCATGAAGTAACATATATATATACCCCCCCCCCCCCGGGGGGGGGGGGGACATCTGAAACAGGACAAACAACATCCCCCGGCTTTGGGAAGCATATATAGAGAGGAATACACCCCGATATGGCGGCACGTAAACAAAGAAGAAGAATTCACCCCGCCTTGGGTGCATAAAAAGCAAGAACTACACCCCGCATCAAAAGCGGCAATACACTCCACTCTGGGGGCACTAGAAGCGGAATACACCCCGTGCCGGGGGCATAAAAAAAGGGGGGTACCTCGCTCTGGGGCATCAGAAGCAGCAATGCGCCCCACCTTGGGGGCATCAAAAGCAACAATACACCCCACCTTGGGAGCACAAGAAGCAAACATCCCCCCGATGTGTCTGGGAAGAAGAAAAGAATTCACCCCGGCCTGGGGACACTTGAAGAAGGGAGCACATCCCGCCACGGGGGCACATGAAGAGAACCACTCCCGCCTCGGGAATATAAGAAAGAGAAGAATACACCATGGTCTGGGGGCTTTTGAAGAAACAACACACCTCCCCCATGGGAGACAAAGCTGCACCCCGACCCGGTGACACATGCAGAGCGTCCACCCCGCTCAGGGGGCACAAAAAAAAAAATACACTCCGCCCTTGGCGCATAAGAAGCAGAAGCACCTACCCCAGCCTGGGGGTAAAAAATTACACTCCGCCCTTGGCGCATAAGAAACAGAAGCATCTACCCTAACCCGAGGCACAGAAACGAAGAGACATGCATCCCGATCTGGGAGCATAAGAAGAAAGATATACTCCGCCCAAGCGGCATTTGAAGAAACAACATACCCCGCCTGGGGGCATAGAAGCCGTAAAGAGATGCACCCCGACCTCAGGGGGGCATAAGAAGCAACAGATACACCCCCGTGCCGGGGACATATGAAGAGAAGCACTCCTCCGCCTTCAGGGGTAGAAAGAGAGCAGAATTCGCCCCCGCTACGGGGGGTATAAGAAACAAAAGACACGCCCCGTACCAGGGGCATATGAAGAAGAAGCATACCTCGCCTCGAGGGCCTGGAAGCTATAAAGAACACGCCCCGGCTCAGGGGCATATGAAGAGAAGTCCACCCTGGCTTAGGGGCATATGAAGAAGAAACATACCCCACCTGGGGGCATAGAAGCCGTGAAGGGTATACCCCACCATGGGGGCATTTGAAGAGAGCTACACCCCGCCTCGGGGGCATTAAAAAAAACACACCCTGGTTTGGGGACATAGAAGCCAAAAAAATACACCCCGCCCGGGGGCACAAAAGCGAAGAGGCAAAACACACCCCCTCAGGGGGGATGCATACCAAATGAAGCTACACCCCAACCTGGGGGCACATTAAGAGAAATACACTCCAGCATGGAAGCATTAATGAGAAAAGAAGAGCAGAACAAAGAAAAAGACACACATGAGGCAGACGTGGTCTTCGAGCCCGTCTCATCACGCAAAAGAAGAGAAGAAAAGGAAGAAGAGACCAATGAGGCAGACGTGGTCATCGAGCCCGCCTCTCCACAAAAAAAGAGGAAAAAAAAAGGAGACATGAGGCAGACGTGGTCCTCGAGCCCGCCTCACCAAACAAAAAGAAGAGAAGAAGAAAAAGAGACATGAGGCACACATGGTCCTTGCACCGGCCTCTCCCCAAAAGAAGAAAAAAGGAGATATGAGGCAGACGTGGCCCTTGAGCCCGCCTCACCAAACAAAAAGAAGAGAAGAAAAGGAAAGAAGAGACACATGAGACAGACGTGGTCTTCGAGCCCGCCTCGTCACATAAAAAGAAGAGAAGAAAAAGAGACATGAGGCACACATGGTCCTTGCACCGGCCTCTCCACAAAAGAAGAAAAAAAAGAGATATGAGGCAGACGTGGCCCTTGAGCCCGCCTCACCAAACAAAAGAAGAGAAGAAGAGGAAGGAAAGACACATGAGGCAGCTATGATCCCTGGACCCGCCTCTTCACACAAAAGAAGAAGAGCAGAACAAGGAAAAAGAAGATACATGAGGCAGACGTGGTCTGCCAGCCCGCCTCATCATGCTAAAGAAGAAAAAAAGGAAGAAGAGACCAATGAGGCAGACGTGGTCCCTGAACCCGCCTCTTCACATAAAAAAAAAGGAAGAAGAAGAAGAGAAAAAAGGGGGGAAGAGCAGAAAAGAAAGAAAATGGTCAAGAGGCGAACATGGTCCTTGCACCTGCCTCTCTACAAATTAAGAAGAGAAGTGAAAAATAGACAAGAGGCGAACATGGTCCCTGCACCTGCCTCTCCATAAAAGAATAGAAGAAGAGTTACGAGGCAGACGCGGTCTTTGCACCCGCCCCTCTACACAAAAGAAGAAGAGAAGAAAAGAAAGAAATGATTACGAGACGAACATGGTCCTTGCACCTGCCTCTCCATAAAAGAAGAAGAGAAGAATAGAGAGAGCAATTACGAGGCGAACATGGTCCTTGCACCTGCCTCTCCGTAAAAGAAGAAGAGAAGAAGAGAAAGAGCAAGCATGAGGTAAACACGGTCTCTGCACCTGCCTCTCTACAAATTAAGAAGAGAAGTGAAAAATAGACAAGAGGCGAACATGGTCCCTGCACCTGCCTCTCCATAAAAGAATAGAAGAAGAGTTACGAGGCAGACGCGGTCTTTGCACCCGCCTCTCTACACAAAAGAAGAAGAGAAGAAAAGAAAGAAATGATCATGAGGCAAACATGGTCCTTGCACCTGCCTCTCCGTAAAAGAAGAGGAGAAGAAGAGAAAGAGCAATCATGAGGCAAACACGGTCTCTGCACCTGCCTCTCTACAAAAGAAGGATAGAAGAGAAAAATAGACATGAGGCGAACATGGTCCCTGCACCTACCTCTCCATAAAAGAATAGAAGAAGAGTTACGAGGCAGACGCGCTCTTTGCACCCGCCTCTCTACACAAAAGAAGAAGAGAAGAAAAGAAAGAACTGATCACGAGGTGAACATGGTCCTTGCACCTGCCTCTCCATAAAAGAAGAAGGGAAGAAGAGAAAGAATAGACATGAGGCGAGCATGGCCTTTGCACCCACCTCCCCACACAAAAGAAGAAGAGAAAGAAGGGTCACGAGGCAAACTTTTACCTCCAACCTCCGGCCACCCAACAAATAGAAACCAACTAGACCTTCCGCCGACGGGGCGTTAAACCGACAAAGGCCTCCCAGATCCTGGCTCATGTAGCCTGTTTCCCAAAATTCGGCCCTCGTGGCCTGCTTATCTCTAGCTCTCGCAGATTGCTTCCCTTTGGCCTTTGTGGCATGCTTCCCAATGTTGGCTCTCGTAGCCTGCTCCCCCAACCTTTGGCCCTTGTGGCCCACTCGCCGATATCCCTTGGCTTTTTAGCTTACTTTTCATTATCCTTGGCTCTTGCAGCCTGCTTCCCAGATCCTGGCTTTTGTAGCCTGCTTCCAAAAATTCGGCCCTCGTGGCCTGCTTCCCAACTTTGGCTCCTACAGCCTGCTTCCCTTCGACTTTCACAGCCTGCTTCCCAGCTTTGGCTCTTGCAGCCTGCTTACATTTGGCCTTCGTGGCCTGCTTCCTAAGTCTGGCTCTCGTAACCTACTTCCTAGAATTCGGCCTTCGCGGCCCGCATCCCATAACTTCGGCTCTTGCAGCCCGCTTCCCTAATATCCTCTCAGCCCTTTTGCGGTCTGCCTCCCTAATACCTTCACTACCACTACACTTATACGTAACAACAATATTTTCTTATGCAAAAAAAACAAACAAAAACAAAAAAATAACACCCAAAAATAATAATAATAAAACAAGCACACACAAAAAAGAAAACGGAAACAAAAGAAGAGAATGCTTGATTGCCCTTTTTGCATGCTTGCTTAATATAGAATAATACACCTCCTTGAAATTTTCTAGGACCGTGTTTCCTTGCTAAATAATAATATCGCCCCGATTCCAGATGCACGGGTGTTGCGGCGTACGCTCGAAGGGAACCTGATTATGGCGAGTGCACACGTCAAGGGGAAGAGTCATGGCTGAATCGCTAAGCCCAACTCACAAAATAAACCTGAGGCAACGCTCCCACACTTAGCACTTAATGTGTTCAATAGCTTTCAACCATAGGGATTGCCCGAATTCCTTCTTAGCACTCTACGGAGACTTGAATTCCTGCACTCGCGTGAAAGGTAATCGTGAGGAAAAAGCTGCCTACCCCCACTGTAAAATAAAAAAAAATAAAAAAAGAGAAAAAAATGATGCAAAAAAAAGAGAGAGAGAAACGTGAATCCGAGTAGTCGGGAATCCCCATTGAGACACATGAGGAGACTCACGCGAAATGGTGAAGCGAATTACAATAAGGATGAAACCTATTAGCCGGGAATCCCCATTGAGACATATGAGGAAACTCGCGTCAAACGGTGGAATCCGCAATAGAATCACAATAAGGACAAATCTTAGTAGCCGGGAATCCCCATTGAGACACATGAGGAGACTCGCGCCGAACGGTGAAATCCGCTACCAAAATAAACAAGTGGGGGCTGTGTGAAGCTACCGAAAGTCGAAAGCCCAGAACTAATGTGTAGGCGCTAGAGTGATCCTCGAGTGTCACCAGGAAAACCTGCATATCCCTATGGTTAGGGCTCTTTGCTCACACATTTGCACTGCCACGCCACATAGAATTACCTCGGGTGAAATGCGTGAATTTAGGCTAGGCATGCAAGACGTGCGATATCCTCTTGACGGGTGCACCACCCCTCGATTGTGCCTCGCGGCCCGCACCGCATCTATGAATTACGGGCGACATCCCTATCCTATCCCCTATAGAGGGAGCTACCTTACTTATATTTATGTTATGCCTACTAATGAATGCTTGCATGCTTGAATAAAAGGAAATATAATAAAATAATAATAATAATAAATAATAAAAATGTGTGTATACAATAAACTCGATTTCGGCCATCGAAGCCTACGTTCCCAGCTACGACTCGTAGAGCTCAATCTCGGCCCCCATGGCCTACCTCTTGCCTTCGCGGCTCGTTAATCTCCCAACTTCGGCTCCCGCAGCCCGCTTCCAGCCATGGCTATTTTGGCCTCCCTCATCGGCCCCTGAGCCGACAACTTTTCAATCATCGGCCCCTGAGCCGACAGCTTTTCAATCATCGGCCCCTGAGTCGACAGCTTTCCAATTATTGGCTCCCATGCCAACAGCTTTTCAATCATCGGCCCCTGAGCCGACAGCTTCTAATCATCGGCCTTCGGGTCGACAGCTTTTCAATTATTGGCTCCCATGCCAACAGCTTTCCAATCATCGGCCCCTGAGTCGGGAGCTTTCCAATTATTGGCTCCCATGCCAACAACTTTTCAATCATCGGCCCCTGAGTCGATAGCTTTCCAATTATTGGCTCCCATGCCAACAGCTTTTCAATCATCGGCCCCTGAGCCGACAGCTTCTAATCATCGGCCTTCGGGTCGACAGCTTTTCAATTATTCGCTCCCATGCCAACAGCTTTCCAATCATCGGCCCCTGAGCCGGCAGCTTTCCAATTATTGGCTCACATGCCAACAGCTTTTCAATCATCGACCCATGAGCCGACAGCTTTTAATCATCGGCCTTCGGGTCGACAGCTTTTCAATTATTGGCTCCCATGCCAACAGCTTTTCAATCATCGGCCCTTGAGCCGACAGCTTTTAATCATCGGCCTTCGGGTCGACAGCTTTTCAATTATTGGCCCCCATGTCGACAGCTTTCAATTATCGGCCACTATGCCGACAGCTCTTATATCATTGGCATCCACGCCAGCAGCCACCCGGAGTCCTTAAAAAAAAAAGAGAGAGAGAAAAACGAAGAGAAGAAGAAAAAAAGGAAGAAGAAGAAAAAGAGAGAAGAAAGAAAAAAAAGAGAATGAAAAAAAAAGAAGAAAAAAAAAAGAGAAAAAAAAGGAAAGAAAATGATGATGAATGATAGTGAGCTACACCCGCAGGCCCCACTCGTTCGTCCCTCCCTCTCGGCACCTGCGGGTGGGGGGCATTTGTGGACACTCAAAATTTTTGCGGACAGCGAGCGCATTCTAACTCCAGTCATTTTGAAGCGGACGGAAAAAGAAGAAGAAGGTTAGAAATGAAAGAATAAATAATGGTGAAGAAACAAAAAGAAGAGAAGAGAAAAAGAGAATGAAAAATAAAATAATATATATATAAGTAATATATATATATATATAATTATAAATAAATAAATAAGTAAAAAGGGGGTGGCCCACTCTCTTTCTCTCCCGTTGTTTCTCTCTCTCTCTCTCTCATTTTCTTCCTCACCGGTGCGGTCGCCTCTCGCCGCTGCACACTCCAGCGCGAAGCCCCTCCCCGGCACACTTCCGCGCGAGGCCCCCACGGCACACTCCACTCCACCTCCCACGGCACACTCACACTGTGCCGGGTAACACCCCAAAAGCCGTACCGGATCAACCCCCATTCGCACTGTTCACCTCATCCCAAACTCCCCACCTTTCGTCGGAGTGTTGCAGCGTCCTCCCCGGAGGGCTCCGAACATGCTAAGAAGGCGTGTGTTGGGCTTGTCGTCGTCAGGGAAGTCTGTCAAGTCGTCTACAAAAGCAGGCCACTGTAAAGACACTTTTCTTTGTTCTTTCTTCAAGATGGGCATTGTCATCTGCACCTAAACCAAATCCACCCAAAGGCTCCACGTACGTCTACTTCAGGGAAGCCCTCTAGTTCAGGAAGCTTATTGCCTAAGCTTTTTGTTGGAGCCATGGCGGTTGGAGCAGCAGTTGGGACAGCTTACCAAGCCATATGTATTGGAAATTCTCAAGTCACACGTGGGGACTTTTCCCTTAAATCAAGTAAGTTGGATGCTCGTAGTTCAACATTTAAGGAACATTCTCAAGATGGAGCTGACTCTGCCAGCAAGGAAACAAGTCATGAAAATTCTAAACTTGAGGTTGTTGAGGGAATTGATCAAAGCCACCAGATTAGTGACGTAGAGATGAACAAGAATGATGCTTCAGAAATAGCTTCGGAGGAGGAGATTGTTGTCATCTCTGTGGAGGGGGTGGCTGCTGTCAAAGAGAATGAGCCGTCAACCTTTTTTTTAGGACGAGACTGAAACACAAGGAGGAGGAATTGGAGTTAAAGCTCAAGGAATTCCGGGAACTAGGTAAAGCTGAGTTACTTGCAGCTACTGCAAAAGAGAAACCATCTCACATGGAGAGAATGGCTGAGGCTAACCTTCATATAAAGGCCTTGTGTATGGCACTGCATGCAAGATCGGAAGAGGCACGTCAAAGCTACTCCATCCACAAGCTTGCTTTGGGAGCACCTACCTTAGAAGGTGCATTGTCCAAAGGGCTTCCGATTAAGGAAGGGATGGATACACTTCACTCCTCTCTTGTGGGGCTTGAGAGGGACTCCCTTCTAGATTTGGTGCTTTCAACTCTTCCAGAAGAGACACTGAAGAATGGAACGAATACCCTGTGTCAATTGAGCCAAAAGTTTGATTCATTGAAAAGAACTCTTCCACATTCTGGCCTTGTTCCATCTGGCGGAGGTGGCATCCTTGCACATACTGTGGCTCATATTGCATCGCCCATAAAGATGAGAGAAAATAGTCTTTCTGGAGATGGCATTGAATCTGTTATCACTAGAGTTGAGAGGTTTCTAGCTGAAGGAAGACTTACCGCAGCGGCATATGTTTTGGAGAAAGGTGTTTTCTGGAACAGAAGCAGGGGGGGGGCAGCAAGTGAGCGGGTGAGGCATGCAAGAAGCCGGTGCCCCCCAACCTGGCATGTCCGCTGGCCTCCCGACAACACTTAAACGGTGGCTTCCCAACATATCCAACCGGAGGGGCATCTTCTTTATTTAGACGGCGGCCACCGCTGCATAACCGGTGGGTGGCACTGTAGCACTGCTAGCCCTCCAAATGATCCGGTGACACCACCTCCGCCGGCACACCCCAAGTGGCCTTCGGCCGACACACCCGCATGAGCCCCTCCGCGGCACACTCCCGCTACACCCGGCACACCACTGTGCCGGGTGGGATACGCTGCACCGGAGTCTATGGCATTTTCAGAGAGATGGCCTGTTTACTTGGGCACTAAAAATGCAATCCTGAAGAAATATGATGGCAGGTTCAGGGATATACTTCAGGAGGTATATGAAGCAAAGTGGAGAGAAAATTTGAAGAACAATCAATATGGTGAACATCCTTCTGGAACACCTTTTATAAGGAATATGAACAGCAATGTTGAAGATTCTGAGCTATGACATAAATCCTGCAAGCATCGTGGGTTTGTTGGGATATCATACTATGACCTGAGTCCAGCATGCAATGCAATGAGGCACTTCAAAACGAGCTTTTAAGATGGAGGAAGCTTGACATATACTTCTCAATTCCAAGGGACAATCCCTCAGAGAAAGATATGAACCAGGGTCACATTCAGTCTTGATTCTTCTGTTTCAAATGATGATCTCCGTCAGAAATTTGGCGTTTATGGGGAGATTAAAGGGATCCAGGTATATGCACGTGACACAGCAGGTACCTGCTGAAGTTGCTAGCTATGCACAAGGAAATCTAAATGAACTGGGAGGCTCGTTGGCTTGAATTGGGAAGGCTCTGCTTCCAGCGTCTATTGATACAAAGGCAAGCCTGCCAGCTCAGGCAGGTTCAACCTCGAACACCGCATCCATCACTACTGCAAAGGAAATTGATGATGCCCGCTTTCTTTCCAAATGCCATATCTGGCAGGCCAGTGGGCCATTAAATAGCGGGAGCATTTAGTGCCCCCCCCCCCCCGGGGGTTCTATCCGGCAGGGTCTAAGTGGCCTTCATCCGGCACCCTCACCCTCCGTCCGGCAGAGGCACATTTAACCGGTGGCGGCATGCTTGACCGGTGCAGGTCCCATGTATCCGGTGGGAGATTTATATAACCGGTGAAGCCCTCCACCCAGCACAATTTATTTTCTTCTTCACCGGGTGCAATCCAAACATCCTCAAGTGCCCCAGCGGCACACCCTCTTTAGCCTTCAGCGGCACACTTTTCCAGCCTTCAGCGGCACACTATTTCAAGTCTTCATCGGCACACTTTTCCAGCCTTCCAGCGGCACACTGTTTCAAGCCTTCAGCGGCATACTTCTTGGGTCTTCCAACGCCACACTTGCGAAGGCCTTCAGCGGCACACCTGCGAGGCTCTCTAGCGGCACACCTTCCTCAGCCCCGAGCGGCACAGCGCTTGGCCCATCCACGCCGGTCAACGCTCATAGCCCTCGGCGCGCAGCGAAGACATGGCATGCCATGCCTGCACCTTGTTGGGCTATCCTCGCCCCACCTACTCCCATCCTCAACATTCGTCGGCCTGACCAGGGGTATAAGAACCCCTCACTCCGACGAAAAAAAAATGCAGAGAGAGACGGAAGGATACACGCACACACAGAGGGAGACGGAGAATACACAGAGGCCTACACGGACGAAGAGAGAAGAGAGAAGAGGAAGAAGATCTCGCCGGTCCAAGCTCGGCAAGCCCAGGAGGGTTCCAGAGAAGAAGAAGAAGCTGGAGAGAGAGAGGAAGAGAGTAAGAAAAGGAGAGAAAGAGAAGGAGAGAGAGAGGCTTGATGTAACGGGGAAGTGGGGAAGAGCAAGGAGTCGTCGCCCCTGCTCGACCCCGGCTCTCTCCTCATCCCTTCTTCTTTTTAGCTTCTTGTTCCTCTTCTCATCCCTTTTGTAGCTTGTTTCAGACATACTCTGTAACGCTTGACCGTTGGCCAGCCATGGTCGTTTTCTATCATGAATAAAAGACGCCCCTCTGCTGGGTCTCCTGTCGTTCTCGTTGGTTTCTTCGTATGATATGTTTTGCCACTTGCTTCTCTCCTTCTCCGATGTCTTGGAGTCTCCATGTCGATGTTGCTCTCCCGTATGATCCCTTGCCTTACGCTTAGTCTCTGGCCCAAGGGAGTTTACTCTTCCCCTTTCTCGGGGCCTCACGAGCCCAATACCCTTCTCTCTGGCCTCCACCCTCGTCCACTTGCTTGAAGGGAGAGACCCATGCTCTTCTTTTGAACACCCAGGCACCCACACCACCATCGGTCTTGTTCTCTTTAGCACCAACTTACCTGGCCAACCCCCATCCTTCACTCCCCCTGGCCAACCCGTCACCGGTACAGTCCCTGGCCGATGCACCCTCACCCTTTTGAGCCTTCCCCGACACGCTCTCAAGAACCCAACCCGGTACGCCCTTGGGACTCCAGCCCGGTGCATCTTGCAACCCTCTTTGCCCGGTACACCCTGATCTCTCTCAGCCCGGCGCACCTCTCCAGTCCCCGTAGGCTCCTTGGCCGGTATGCTAGCCACCCTGGCCTCCCCTCAGCCCGGAACACCCTTCTGGCCGGTACACCCCCCTTAGGCTTCCTTGGCCGGCACACTAGCCACCAGTTCCCCCTTTCTTGCCCGGTGCACCTCTAGCCAGTCCTAGAGAGGCCTCCAGCCCGTCGTCTTTTCCGAGATTTCTGAAGTTTTATTAAAGGTGTTGCCGCTCTCGGGCGCCCACCTCCAATTGTCGGGTTCCGCCACTCCTTGTGGGCGCGTTCCCTGTATCTCCCTTACCATCCGGGTCAAGGGGAGATGCTGCCGAAGTTTCGTTAGAAATAACAACATGTTAGAAGACAAAGGGAAGCGACAAACGAGAAAGGTAATAACACGTTAAAAAGGTAAAAGGAAGCAACAAACAAATGAAATGGACAACAGTAAAACGTTTCAACCAAGATAAGGGAACCACAATCAACACAAAGAGAATCGGACCGAATGACAATTAAGCAACTTGAACAGCCGTCTTCCGGAAAGAAAGAAGGGGAGATAATCAAGAGGAAGGGGAAATGAGATCCACGTAGATGGTACAAAAATCAAGGGAGAGAAATAGAAAGGAAAGACGTAAGAGAATGGCGGAGGAGTGGGTCCCGTCCAGACCTCGCCCGTCACACCGGCCCCCCCCGGGTCTTCACCGGTACAGCCCACCTTGACCTTCTCTGACACACTCCCAGTTTCGTCCTGGCCGGCACGCTTCCTCGGCCTTTCCCCGGTACACCTTCAACATCCCAACCCGGCAAGCCCCTTTTGAGCCTACGCCGGCACACTTCGGCCCCCGCCGTCACCGACACAGTCCTTTGAAGCCTTCCCCCCGGCATACCCTGTGCTCCTTCCCCGACACACTCGGCCAGGCCCTTCACCGGTACACTCCCCACTCCTTACCCGGTACGCCCAGCTATGGCCTCCACCGATACGCCCTCCTTTCTCGGGCCTTCGTCGGCACACACACCCATCCCCTTAGCCAGGTACACCCCTGCTCTCGGGCCTTCACCGGCACACCCGTCTGGTCTTCCCCGGTATGCCCTTTTGGTGCCTTCGCCGGCACGCTGGCCCCAGTCTGCCCGGTACACCCCTTTAGCCCGGCCCACTCCTCCATACACACAAATGCAAATAAAAGAAATATAACGGCAACAATAATCAAAATAAACCAAAAAAAATACAAATAAATAAAACATATGAAAATTCTAACAAAAAAAATAAATAAACATATAAATGAATATGTATATATATATATATATATATTTTGAACATGTAATAAATAAATAAATAAAAATGTGTGTAATAGATAAAGAATTATATATAATATATATATAATAGTGACATTACCCAAAAAATGTATAAAGAGGAAATAAGCAACAAAACATATGAACATATGAATATTTGGAGATCCAAATAAATAATAATAATAATAATAATAATAATAATGATCCACATTGCAGCCCCATCTCTCCTGCGACCCGGTGCTGAAGGAACAACAATGCCGCCCTTGTGGGCTGGGCCTGTGCCTTGGGAGTTATCCCGAAATGGCCATGGCCTGACCTCGCCTCGGGCTGACATTCCGATTAAACCGGACTCATTTCTCCGACCGGATCCCTTCCGAGCCGCTACTAAAATTTCCGCACGTTCGGCAGACATTTGAACGGGTTCACCTCGATTCCCGCCGCGTTTCTATTACGAACCTGTGTCCGAACATGAAAAGGCCCGCGAGCGACCTGCATAGCCGGGGGCTCCTACCCCGATATGGCTGTGAGCCGGCATTGCTCCGGGCCAATAGCTCATCAATTCCGGCCCGTTCCTATCGGGATTCGTTCCCACCTTTTCATCGAAATTATCGTAAACTCGGCATACATTTGTACGGGGTCGTTCACGCCCATGTCGTACTTTCAATATGGGTCTTTGCCCGAACATGAAAAGGTCCGCAAGCGACCGACAGAATCAGAATAGAACGAGACGGCTCTCGCCACCCCCGGACTCCTTCCGTGGGAATATCAATAAGACCTCCATGGGCCACACTCAGACCTCGGGCCTGTCTCGATCATGGTCATCGTCTGGCTCATATCCTCGGTCTATAGCCCGCTCCTTTCGAACGCGTTTCGGTTTTGAAATCCAATCCCGGGACTCTCCCCCGTTGCCCCCGGGCACCGGGAATATTAATGATGCCCACGCAAGCCCTGTTCGGACCACGGGAGGCGCCCCCAACATGGTCCTGACTCGATCTCGCACCGGGCCAACAGATTCACTGGTTTTCGGCTACAATAACCGAGATTCAACCGAATGTTTTCAGTGTCTCGAAATAATAAACTTGCCGTATCTCGGCATGCATATGTTCCAGGTTCCCCCGTGACAATTACAATATTCTGAAGCTGGGCCCCCGTCCGAATATTAAACGGTCTCTCGAGTGACCGACATGTTTCGAACGCCCGCTTCTCCGGGACACAGGGTTCTTCAGCCAATTCAAGGGATACTCCCTCGCCGCCCTTTGGCATCGGAAATATTAATGACGCCCATGCAAGCCTTGTTTCGACCGCGGGGGGACCCACTGCAACATGGTCACAGTTTGCTCTTGCTTCGGGCCAACAGGTTCACCGGTTTCCGACCGCTCTAACCAAGGTTTAACCGAACGTCTTTCGTTCTTCCGCACAATAAACTTGCCATACCTTGGCATACATATGCTCCGGTCTTCCCGCAACGATCGCGCTTTTCCCGAGACGGACACTCGTCCGAACATTAAATGGTCAGCACATGACCGACATGATCTCAAACGGTTTTCTTCTCGCCCTTGCGCGAGGACTTCGATACCTCCTGATCGACCTTTTATACAATCAATCTCTTGGCCATGAGGCCCTGAATCTCGGCGATTAATCAAGGGTGTTCCCTCGTATGGGGGATGTAAATGACGTCGTGACCTTTATGGCGCGACGGGTTTTGGTCCCGACACGAACCACACAATCGTCTGACGAAGTCAGATCGAGCGCACCATGGGCTCTTCGGAGCCCGAATAAACTGTCACCTCGGTGACTGGCACGCCCACGCACTCAATAAACCGAATAAACCAAAAAGAGAATAACAAGTGCCGAAAAGTGTGTCCACACCAGCCGCCAGGCGAACCAAGCCGCCAAGGAAGTAGCCGCAACGCACACAGAGACAAGGATACCGGCAGTCGTGGGTAGGGCCACGAGACGACTGTAGCGATCAAGGATATGACCACTAGGATCAGTCAACTCTAGCTGACCTGCCCGACAAACCACCCAGCGGTCTATAGAAGACACGCGACACGGACTAGCTAACCGTCCTATGACACACACATAGACAGACAGACACAGATCAGGCCATCACGGCCAGAAGATACAACCACAGACTCAACTCACTGGGCGGTCACAAAGGGGCCGCTCAATCGAACAGAACGGTTTAAACGGAACCGCTCAACGGGACAGACCTCAAGGTACTGAAAGACTGGACGGTTAGGGCTGGACCGCCCCAAGGCATAGAGCGGTTAAGGGAAAGCCGCTCAAGCCAAGCAACCTCCTACAATACTCGGTCAGACGACGGTCAGAACGGTCTAGGGACGGACCGCTCAATGCACAGGACGGCTAAGAGAGAACCGCCCCATGAACCGCCTTAAAACGTTGACCCAAGGTCAACCGTGCTAAGTGGTCAAGACCTGGCCGCTCAACACCACAGGGAAAACAGAACGGCTGGGAACCAGCCGCTCAAGTGGACTAGACGGCTCACACCTGGCAGCGCCATCCACTGGGCGATCTGTCGCGCGACCGCGCAGACGCCCATCGACTCACTCTAAACGGTCCAAAACCAGCCGCCCTAAGCCCAACACGGTTAATTGTTAAACCGCATAGGCGTCACGGCGAGCAAACCACAGGATCGGCCCGATCGTGGCCTTTCCACTCCCCGTTCGTTCCGAAACGAAGGGGATACATCCATAATGACGATATACAACACTTAGACTCCAACAGGAGTTGAATCGACCAAGAAACAGCGAGAAATGGGCGATTTCTTCAAATTGACCCAAATGGAATCACCAGACTTCCCGGGCTTCTAACAGTCCCGAATGACCGCCAATCGACACGAAATCAGTGACTATAGAACGCGGACGTTCCAGGGAGTCCATTGACACTAATTGATATAAAAACCATCGTCGTTTTCCAGCGAACCCTGCGAACTCCCAAAACCATAGTTTTACCTAAACGAGCCCAAACTCGCCCGTTCTAACACCGAACAACGTGAAACTGTAGGGAAAACGTGCAGGTCTTTACCTCCACCGAAGAAACCGTGTGCCGAAGCGACTAATCCGTGCCGAAAATGCCAAAACACGAACCGCGCCGATCTCAGAATTCACCTAGGGTTCGCGCCACGCCACGCTCAAACCGTCGCTCCATCCCGCGTCCCGATCACTCCATCGCGTCCCCGCCTCGGCCAGCTCTCCACGGTCGCGTGCCCTGCGTCGAATGGTCCTGAGACGAGAGAGAACGAGAGAGAGAAAGAGATGAGAGAAACGAGTTAATTGACCCGAAAATAGACTAATAAGAATCCATGACATTACATCCTCCCCTCCTTCAAGAAATTTCATCCTCGAAATTTAAGGACTAACAAAGGAGAAGCAGGGAAGAACAACCCCACGACACAACTTGAAACGACACAAATCTCGAGAGAACACAGTTCAGAGGAACATAGTCAGACCATAATCACTGGCACATGCTCTGGATCGAGCACGGCACCCAAGTGAACACAAGTCCAACACCTCCGAACCAGGGCAACGTCGCTTACGTCTCGCAGGGAAGGAGACACGACACATGCCACGAAAACAGATATCGGGAAAACGAAACGACAGACACGGTGAGTATCAGCTTAAACAAGGAGACAGTCCTCTCGGCTGACAGCTCGACAATAACATCGGCTCCAGTGCCAAAGGCAACAGGGAACACCTGGCACACAAGACGCCAACGATAGCACTGGACCACAAGCACAATCAAGTCAGCCCTCATTCAGACATTATATCTGATCGAGTCGCATGCTAACTCTACCAGGAGAAGAGAGTATAACAAAGCTAACTAACAAGACTTGGTCCACATAGTGCCAAAATAGACAGACAAAATCATAGAGAAACAGCGCTAAAACGACAACAACGGCAGCAACAACGCTTGCAGGATCCCGGCTCCGTACTGAACACAGAACCACGGAACACAACCGCAAGCTAGGTCACATCAAGGTACAACGACAGCTGAACACACGACTACAAGGAACTAGTCATGCATCGAGCAGCTCACCAAGAACAGACCCACAACAATAAGAAAAATAATCTCGGGGAACGCATCTCAAGGACCACAAGCACGCCTCGAGAAGACAATACCCAAGAAAAGAGAATACGGAGCAGAGGGTACTCAATCAGCAGGAATGCCGACAGATTCCCCAATGCTCACAAATGCCAATGTCAACACCAGAATGATTCCAGCAATAGCACGGCAATAGGCAACATCAAGGCACATGAAGCCAAGATGAAGTTATATCGAGAAGAACGAAATTCTCGACTGTCCAGAATCTCACAACAACGATTCTCGACCTATGGGTGACCAGCCCACGCGCTTCCGCTACGCACTCAAACAACGCACACAGGCAACAAGGAATATCTCGGTATCCGCATCTCAGCACACACACGGCTCCATCGCAACTCATAAAAATCGCAACATAACACGCCACGAGTACTGATCCTGCGAGCAACCGATCACAAATAGCCTAAGTGCAAACAAAGGAGAGTACGAGCTTCAGCACAAGGCACAAAGAAAACGCTAGTCTCAGCTTACCTATACGTCCTGAAACAATAAACGAACCTTCACAACACATCGGCCGCTAGACACGACACGACACGACAAACACGGCGCACAATGGCTCTCAACATAAGGATTAGGTCCGAAACTAAGCAACCGTAAGACAAGGAGCAGATCCGGCTCAGATTAAACAAAGTCCACCCTTAAGTAGACGCAGGACAAAGGCATCCCCAAGACAGCAATTCCAAGGCTTACCTCGAAAAGACTCCACCAGATGGGATGAGAAGCATCAAGCTCGACTAACAGCAGCTCACCAGGAAGGGAAATCCTAGGTTCGCCCGAGCATCTTCTCAAACAAGGAATCTAATCGACCACTTCAACCGAAGCGAAACGCATCAGAAGCTAAACAGACTTAAGCTGGGACGACCAAAACAACGTAAGAACGTGTACGGCCATCACACCAACTCGAAAAGTCACCAGCCACCTGAACAAATCACGGAAAAGATCTCGAACAATGTACCGCAGATTCAAGCCTATCGGCGAACTCTGCCAAGTACATCATGATCGAGACGAACACCACAACGAAAAAGGAGCATCCCGTCACATTCTGACGACAGCAAAACCATCTCGTCCAGTGCTAATACAACACGCACAAGACGACACACAGAAAATGAAGCGACAAAGAATCGTAAACCCAAGCCAGCAAAAGACTGTACTGGACTTTCAGTATTCTGGATACTGTATATCTCGGATTCCCATGTACTTCACACAACAACGCTCTGATAGCTCAAAAAAGAACTCCGAACATCTCAGAACAATGCTCTGATACCACCTGTGACGACCTGGATCCCGGATACCGGATATACCCGATAGAACTACCGAGTAAACCCGATACCACTTGAAACCCGCGAGGCCTCCCAAGAGCGGTAAAGCTCCGAAGGGATAAAAGACATGTGTAGAGTACATTGAAGCCACAGAGATATAACAGTAAGCAATTAAATTTCATTAGATCGGTTTGCTAAAGTAGCAGAAATAAAATTACTTTTTAATTAACAATTTCAATTTAACAATTATACCAGAGTCCAGTCCAAAGGAAAGACAAGCAGTATAGTCAACAGAGAGGAAGGACGTACACTGAGGTCGGGGGAAGCCCGACGCAGGTGTTGACACCTGTTTTATACCCATTAAGTCGGGTCAGCTCCTTATTTCATTCTATATGATGCTCCGAGTTGTTCATTCTTCATTGAGTCTCTTGATCAGTTGAGGCCTGTTTCTTGGGTCTTAATTCCTGGATTAAAGATTGGCTCCTGGTGGCGTTTCGTTGGCAACAGCTTAGCAACCCTTCATTGCTATCCTTAAAACTCAATGGTAATAACGGTCCGAACCAAGCGCGTTGTTTCATTATAACGCATGGGGCCTGGACCGTTACTCTTTGAAGAGTCCTAAGGCTTAAGGCCTCGTTTTCAGTGCTTATCATTTGGCTTACACGTTGGTAATAACGGTCTGTCGTGCAGCCGTTGTTTCATTCTGACGCCCTATGCCTTGGCCGTTGCTTCCTTGAAGAGTCCAACTTGTTGGGTCTTCTTCCCGTTGATCTTATCTTTTAGGGATAAGGTTGAGAGTAACGGATGTTCCTTGGAGCGTTATTTCCAAGTGACGGTCTGTCGTGCAGCCGTTACTTCCTTCAGAGAGTCCTGGCAGTTCAGGCCTTTTCTCTGCTACTCCGTGGCCGAAGATAAGGGTTTGGATTGACGATATCTCTTTTAAATCTGATCCTCAGGACCTTCCGTTCGAGTCTATGGACTCTTGGTGATATTATCTTCGAGGATTTGCTAAGAGTTATCTCTTTATCTTGCTTGATTATCCTCTGCTCGACCTGAGAGTTTGAGGGTCTATAAATAGAACCCTTGACTTCATGGCCCGAGAGGAGGAAGATTTGAATTCACGACGAAGTGCTGCCGAACTCAGGAGTCATCTTCATCCAGGAGGAACTGCTTCCCACGTCCATCCATATCATAATCAAGGGAGTACTTTGGTTTTGGTCTTTCAAGTTCATCATTGCATGCTTGAGTTCTTCCCTGATTTTTCCTCAATCAAAGCATTGTCCCTCCTCTTTCTCCAAGTTTTTCACTGTCCTCTAAGCATATAAACATCTTCCCAAGCTTTTAAAACACCCAGAGGGGTTAAAAAACCAAAAACTCCCCGGTAATCCACTCTCCTTTTGATGATGTTAAGTCCTTTGAGAATTGATGCTATGCTTGTGAAAAGGACTAATTGAGGTTATTGTGTTTGGTCTTTCTACATCTTTGGCAGGTTTATAGGTTCATTAACATGGGGCCCAGATCTTCTAGCCGGCTGGAAGAGTTGGAGTTAAAAGAATTCAAGCTTTGTTACTGCAGGTTATCTGACGGCCTTGTGCAGGCGCGTCACTCTCTTCGGCGGTCTATCACGGGGCCGTCACTTCCAAGTAATGCACAGGGTCTGGCCGTTACTTATAAGTTGATCTGCAGGCTTTCTTTGGCTTTCTCTCCCGTGGGCGGGTGTTTCATCCACCTATTTCCAAGGTATATTCAGGTCTTTGACTTATTTTTACTTTGGTGGCGATCACATCTTTCCTTGGTATTGGGCATTAGCTGTCTTTTTCATTATATCTTTCTATTTTCCTTGCTAGTTCCACCTTTACGGTGTGTTTTTGTTTACTCCTTGCTCCACGCCCCGGCGTGTGTTTTCCTTTTCCTTAGCATAGTTTGATTGAGATAGCATGCCCATGCTAGAGCTAGCTATGATTGCCTAGGTTCATGATCACATGTTCATAGGTTTGAGTAGATCTTTGATTGCTTGTTTGTCATCTTACCATATCACTTTTCAAAACTCAAAAGAAAGATAGAAGATAGACAAATAAATATCAACATATAATTTTTTGGCGATCACGGTGGGACAACTTCTGCCAATCGTGCTTTTGATTCTTGTTTAAACCTGCCATCATCTGCTTGTTGAGTTGCCTTTTGTTTCCCCTTTGATTACTGCTCATCCTGGTTTTTTGAGTTCTCTGACGGCCCGGTGTCCCCGCGTCACAGTCCTCTGACGCAGGGGCATTAGACCGCCACTTTGGTTCTGCTGTGTGAGCTTCCACGGGCTTTCCGGTTACTTCTGTCTGGTTTTGGTTCCCTGGCTCATCCGACGGTCTCATCCCCCTGCGTTATATATTATCTGGCGGTCTGGCCTTTGAACGTTATTGTGCTCTGACGCAGGGTCCTTCGACAGTTATTCTACTGGCAGGTACGCATCTGAGGTGCATTTATTTCCGCAGTTTTTGCTGTGACTTATTGCTTGGGTGATACTTGCCCTCCTTCTTGCTTTGCTCATATCTACATATCATTGTGTGCACCATTGATTGTTAGATTCTAGGCTAGACTTTGCATGCACTCCGGTGCACATAGGGTCATTCATCTTTTCATACGTTAGATTGCATTTTTCTACCTTGTTGTGAGGACCTCTCGTCTCCATATTCCTTGGGGCCGACTAGGAAATCACAACAGGGACCTCCGTAAGTCCCCGCGAGCCGTGGATTCCCACACGGACGCCGGGCTGGTTGTACCTTTCCTACCACGTGTCTAGGGTTGCATAAGTGAAGGAGTGATCACACCGAGAGTTAAACCAAGTCCCATATCCATCTCCTACTAGGAACCCATTGTTGAGAGCACATATCAATCAATTCACTAAAGTTCCAAAGGAGAAATCATAAGAACCTTGTTGCATCATCTTAAACAACTTGGTTGATTTTGGGTGTCTTCATCTTTTATCACTTACATCTTGTTAGAATCACCTAAGTTGGTTGCTTATTGTGTGTTTCTTTTCTGTTTTTGATTGCTTTGCATATTGTCAAGGTTGTTCGTTGCATGTGGAGTTGTTTTCGTCCATCCGAATCATCTCCTCAAATCAATTCCTTCTTCACGTTCTATTCTAATCCCCTCTTCGAGTCCACCATGGCATCCTTCAATCCTCCCCGCTCCCAAGAGGACTCTCTTCCTCAAGGGCTCCTTGAAAACCCCCCTAGGGTTATTACATTTTCCTCTGGAGAGGGGACTGCCCCTCTCCCATCCTCCACTTCTGTGGAAGGTGGTCAAGCTACCCCTTCTCTCTCTACTCCTTCCGCGGGCTCCGTCCTTCATATGATGGCCCAATTGGATCCGACCCAACTCCAAGTTCTGTATCAAGCTATGCATGGGTCCAATGCCTCTCCCTCTGCCATTACCCAAGGTCAATCTAATCCTTCCATTATTGGGCAGTCCATTCAGCCCACTCCGATTGATCTCACTCCAGTCCAACCCCGGACCATCACTTTCGCTGGCATGGAGATGGGCCAATCTTCTAATTCATCCCATCAATCTTTCGATAAAGGGAAGTCACCTATCCCTTCCTTTGTCCAGGTGGATCATCACAACTCTGGTTCGGTAGCTTCGCAAGTTCTTATGGGCCCTTCCGACTTCTCACGCTCTCAGCAAGGGGTGGCCCAAGCTCCTGCTAATCTGGGCCAATCTCAGGCCCAATATCCTTCTTATGGGCCTCCTATCTCTACTGTTTATCCCTCCACTCCTGCCTATGGGCTTCCACCTTCTGTCACGACCGTTCCATCTGCTCCTCAAATACAATCAGCATCCTTCACTACCCCTGCTCCCTCCCGAGAGCAAGACTTGCTTGACAAGTGGGCCACCATGCAGCAACAACTCGACTTTCTCCAGAAAAGGGTTGGCCCACAATCCTTGGCCGATATTCCTATTCCGAGCTTCCAGAACATCCGGTTCCCTCCGCAATCAGAGCTCCCCAACTATCGCAAGTACGATGGGAACAGCAATCCCTTCATCCATGTGAGGGATTTTCTTTATGAATCGGCGCAGTTCCAATATGATGATCGCCTCATGGCGTACTTATTCCGCCGATCTTTGGACAGTGTTGCTCTAGAATGGTTCTATTCTCTACCACTGGAAGAGGCCGAGAGTTTCAAGGTAGTAAAGGACAAATTCATCCAGCGGTTCCAAGACAGGGTCGGCCCTGAATATTCATTTACAGATCTAGTGGCCGAGAAGATGAAGCCGGATGAAGAGTTCGCCACCTATGCAGACAGGTGGAGACAAATGGCCGCTAGAGTACCGGGCCACATTCCGGAGGAAGAGAAGGTCAAACTGCTGATTTCCAATGCCACCCTGACCTTCCGCAACATCCTGGCCATGAATGACATAGCCAACATGCATCAACTCTATAGCCGGGCGCGCTTCATCTAGACTCAATTCAAGGACTCCCCTATCCATTCCCTCTTCGAAAACCAAAAGCCCAAGTACCACAAGAAACCACAGGGCCCGGTTACTGAGGGAGTCCAAACAAATGAGCAAGTACAAGCCGTTGCTTTTCCATATCAGGCCGCACCTTTCCGCTACAATCAAAACCCCCGCAATCCACAAAACTCCGCTCCGCAAAACTTCCAAGCCACTCCACAAAACCCTCCCCCCGCCTTCACCATTCCACAAAACACCTTCACCACACCACAACAACCGTCGCCACCACCACAATACCATAACGTCCCTCCACCCAACGGCTACAACAACAACAATCCAAATAGCAAGCGTCCGGCTCCTAGGAGAGCCCAGTATCCTCCATTGCCAGAGACACTTACAGATATCTTCTCGGCACTCATGTCAGTAAATGCAATCCAACTTCCTCCGGAACGGCCTGTTTGGAGCCCGGCAGTCGATCAGACTAAGTATTGTATGTTCCACCGGCAGCCGGGCCATACCATAAAAGGATGTTTTCAGTTCCGAGATCTTGTGTATGACCTACATGAAGGGCAGAGAATGGACTGGGCCGAAATGCATAGGGCCATTGTCGAGATTAAAGAGAAGAGAAGGCAATCGCAGGGGCAGCAAATGCAGCAGCATCAAGCACCGCAGCCGCAGCAGCCGCCACAACAGCAGCAACCACAGCAAGTACAAGACCTGGGCATCCATCAGAACCCGATGCCAAATCATCCACCCACTCCTCAGCAGCAGCCGCCAGCACCAGCGCAAGTAAACATGGTCCAGCCACTGGCCCCCAACGCCAGATGGTCTTTCGATGATGATGGCGCCACACCACAGGTCATGTCCCTCCACCATAACCACCGCAATCCTCCCTTCATCATCCATGCACAGCCGACGCCCTCTCAACTCGTCCTCCCGTTCACACCCACTCCAGCAAATCCTCTACCACTCTCCATTCCATCGTACCTCCATCACCTACCCCCATCACCGTCACCACACCACCACCCAATCCTTCACCCATTCTTACCCAGCCGCTAGCCTTTCCTCCACCCGCATCAACATTCATCACCACCCGGCCTTCCACCAATCCTTCATCCATCATCCGCTCACCACCCACTACCACCACCAACCTTACGCTCCACCAAACTGTCTCCCCCGCACCACCTGTTCCATTCATCCATCCCGCAGGGCCCATCATACTATCTTCAGATACCGCTGCAAATTGTGCTTTAAGGAGCGGGAAGATGTTCCATCGGAATTACGCTTCTACTTCTAATCCCCAGTCCTCTCAGCCGGTGGCCGAGCAAGAAGAAACTGAACCTTTGTCAGGTACTCAATATGACTTGCTGCATCATCTGGATCGAGTACCCGCCAAAATATCTGTGCTGGAGCTGATCAAAAGGTCCACCCTTCATCAGGATGCGCTGAGGGACTTCTTACAGAAGGTGATGGTTAGCGAAGACATGGCAGTTGATAGCCTACCAACGGCACTGGCAACTATCTCCAAAGGGCCGGCAATCACATTCTCTGAAACCGAGCTTGCACCTCCGGGGGCTCGGCAAATGCCACTCTGTATAACAATTACCCTGAACAAAGTCGACATTGAAGCAGTGCTGGTTGACACAGGGGCCTCAATCAATGTTTGCCCACTCAGCACCCTCCGAGCATGCAACATATCTGAAGATTTACTACGGCCTACCCCCACCACTATAGCAGCGTATGACAACTCAAGGCGAGCATGTCACGGGGTAGTCACCATTCAGGCAGAGCTCGGGCCCCTTATTATGGCCGTGGAATTCTATGTTCTTGATATCGACCCTATGTTCAAGGCTATCTTGGGTCATCCCTGGATTGACACACTCGGCGCCGTGCCCTCCACCGCACATCAGTGCATCAAATTCCCCTTCCAAGGGAGGGTCGTCAAAGTTAAGAGCTTATCCACAGTACAGTCAGTAAAGGCTATTTCAGAGCAGGTTCTTCCCACACTCTGGCCAAGCAGCCGACCCGTTCTGTCAGTGTTGGATTTGAATTTTCCTTGGGCTTACACATCCCCTAAGCCCGTCGCTACTCCAGTTAATGTCAAAGTGAAGCCACAGATTCGAGATTCAAAGGGGTGGAACATTATATTGAAACTGGGCTATCAACCGGGGAGAGGCCTCGGTGCGCAATTGCAAGGGATGACTAAGCCTATACCTAAGGGAAGAAAAATGGGTAGGAGAGGTCTCGGCTACAAAGAGACAGCATTATCTATGATGGGTGATTCTGGGCCACTCACCTGGGATTATCGTCAGCATTTTGTCAAAGGGCCTCTCCAGCCTGGCACATTAGCTCCAAAGCCGGTTCAGCAAGAAAGGAATACAGCTTGTCCAAATGCCAGTCCGCCTCCCTTGCCAGGAGGGTCAGATGATGACATGCTCGACTACAGTCAGGCCTTGCAGGGGCTCTTTCATGAGGAAGAATGTCAGAAGAAGTAAGAGGTTCGACTGGTGCAATGGAGGCCGAAGAAGCAGTCTATTGTTGATTTACAGAAGGAGGGGAGCTCTCTAATTGCCTTTTCTTGGTCTCCCTCACGCCTCCAATCTATGTTTAAGCAAGGGGACTTCATACCCCGCCTTCCTCCCGTCATAATAGATCCATCTTTCATTAATCCGCCCGAGATTCTGTTTGTTCCTTGTGCTTGCGGGAAGTGCCCACCTATCGATCTATCCACTCTCTTCACTCCTCCTCCTCCCAACGCCCAACTCCACGAGATGTGGTTCTCTTCTTCCGATCCTTTCTTCGACTGCATTTTCCCCGAGCTGTTCCCTATGCAGCTCCCACCTCCTCCATCTTGCTGTGTAGTCTCCGCTGATCTCCAAAAAAAAACGTCAAATTTGAAATGGAGATTTCAGTGGAAGATTACTCTATCCTATCGCCATCTTCCTCCCAGGGGCACGAGTCCCCTGCGCCTTCCCTTCCACTAGGTCTTCTATCCCCTAGGTTAGGATTAGGGTCCGCCGAGTCTAGGGAATTAGAGTCAGTTAGATCTAGAGAAGTAGGGTCTTATTCTAGGTCGTCCAACCCTTCCTCTGCTGAGTCGCACTCGCTGGCGCATCCTTCCCGATCTGTTCCTGATAGGTTCTTGCAAGATTTAGCTCAGCGCTGCCATGCTCTTTTGAAGTGCCCGGAATTTGTTGCTACGTCAATCGTAATTGAAGACGACGAGGAAATAGAAGGGGTGTGGAGCGATGACGGATTAGGCGTTGATGGGGACATCAGCGACAACCAGCTCACTTTGTGTTTGCATTTATGTCCTTTTGTATTTGTATGTACGCTCTTGTGATATATGCGTACACAATAGTAGGTCTTAGTGGGTTTATTTGCAAAAGGCCATTGGGTTTCTTTGCAAATATGCTTGTAGGCCCTGCAGGGGCCCCCTCCCTCCTCCTTATTGGTCCACATGGACTCTTGGGTCCAAGGTGGCTGGTCCATGGTCCAAATTTGGACTTGGACCATGAATTAAATAAAGAAGACAATTCCAAATTGTCCTCTTTAAGGGGGGGGGCGGACCTATTAGTTTATTTGGGTTTAATGTGGTGTTCACACCACATCTCAACCCTCCATTCTTCAACCCTTGATCCAAGGGCTCATATTAGATTAGAACCCTTTCATATAAATACTTGTATTTTCTTATGGAAAGAATTAATGAAGAAGAAATTAGCATTTTGCCTCCTTGAAGCTTGTGCCCCTCTCCCCTCTCTCCCTGGTGTTCTTCCACCTCCAGCCCAGTTATAGAGTGAGATCCCTCCCCTCTTGATCCCCTCCAACTTCTGAAGCAGCTCCGGTGATCGCCGCCGCCGCCGTCTCGCCGCCGACGCGTCTTCACCAACGAATTCGGTTTTCTGTCCACTCTGGACAGACCTCTCTTCTCCGAATTGTCCCTCTCTCTTAACTCATCTTCTGAAGCTCCAATTTTCAGGGTTGGTTCCCCTCTTGAACCCTTACCTCCACAAAAAATTTCAGGCAAAAAATCGTCCTTTAGATATTTTTAGATTTTCGTCCAAGTTCAAATTTCAGTTCTGTCCAGGTTCTATCTACTGTTCATCAGTTCTGAGTCTACCTGTTCGACCCATGCTTTGAATTTTGTTGGGGCTCTAAAAATTACTGATACTTCTGTCCACATATGTCTACCACCATGAATTTTCTTAATTTTTGATAAGGTCTCTAGGTATTTTTCAAAATTCGTACCAGTTCCTGTGAGCAATTTTTCCACAGTGTCCCAGATCCGACCCAGGTCCACTCAAAAAATCCCATAAAATCCATTTCCTATCTAAATCAAAAACCAAAAATAGTCCCGGTTTTCTATCTCAGAGATCTTAAACTTTTCTGAAGAACTCATCTCCATATTCCAAGGTCCTCCCACCGGTCAACGGAGATTTTCAGAGAAGTCAGAACCTGCCCCTGCAGTTCTGGCCTGTTTACAGCAAGGGTGTAAATTCCATAAGTCAGATATACGTATCTGATTATTTTTTCTGAAGGCCCCTACGTCTAAGTATTTGGAGTCCTCTTTCCAACGGCTCCGAGCTCGTTGCATTCCGACGACGGGGTTGATCACAGCAGCCGATCTCGCCGGACAGCGCGCGAGAAGACAGCAAGTGCAGACTTGTGGCCGGTTTCCCGCGAGCGTCGTCCGAGGGCCGCCCGGCGTCCGGCGGTCGTTCCAGCAACTCGCCATCCTAGGGGAGCGCTTCCCAAGTGTACCCACACCAGAGGAGGCATCAGGTCCCACACGACCCCTCCGGTCCACACGTGGGCCCCACTAGCACGAGTACGCGCGAAGCCGAAGCCGTGCCCGGAAACCGCCCGTCAACCCGGAATTGGTCCTCCCGGGCCCCCTTGTGTCGCCCGTTACCTCCCTGCGTGGAGTGGGCTTACTTGTATTGCTGTAATCTTAATGTATTAAGTTCTCGGGAGTACGAGTTTCGGCCGGGTGCCATCTTCGCCACGCCGAGCGCGTGGAGGTATCGTATTCGCTCCTTGCTTGGCATTCCGCTTATTTCTATATATGCTTGTTTATGCCGCTGCTAGAGAGCATGTGTAGGGTTACCTAGCTCGCTTTTAATTTATCATATCACTGCTGCGAGTGAGAGAGTGACCGTCCCGTGACCCGATCCGGGCACAATTGTGAGCCGACCACCCTAGCTCACTGCCGGTTGTTCAACTGCGCACATCCGACGCTTCCCTCGCTAAGGGACGACCGCTAGCTTATCGTGTCCATGGTCCCATCCCGCATCACTTTGGTATCAGAGCAAGTTGAGTCTAGGGTGTCAAAAAAAAAAAGAGTGTCATTTACGTCTAGTCATCAGTCGGTCTAAGTCGTGTTTAGGGTCATCATTGTTTTAAAACACAAAAAAGAGTGTCTTTTCGCATACATCCCTTTACTCGGTATATAGAAAGGTGTTGTCCGACCGTTAGGTTACGCCTATCGGGAAGGCCGCACACTTGTGCGAGTGACCTTCGGGTCGATTATCTCCGCCGCGTACCGAGTTTTGGTTAAGTCTAGGCGCATCATTTTGCATTAGTGTGTTTTGCTCTAGTCGGTGTGTTTGCATGCCCACTCGTCGGGGTACTCAGTACTCACCCCCACCCCCACCTATGGCCAACCCACGGGATACCTCGGGAGACTTCCACTCCCTACAAGAGGCGATGATGGCCATTATGGCTAGGTTGGACCAATCCGATGCTAACTTTCGGACCTTCTCCGAGAATATGGATGGTCGCCTTAGGGCCATGGAAGGACGCATGGAGAACTCCGATAGGTCGGTCCAAGACCTCGTTGGGCGGTTAGATAGGATGTCACACGGGGACCCTCCTGGGGCAGCCCAAGGTCCACCCGCACCTCCTCCCGCGGGGGCCCAAGTCCAACCCGCTCCCATGGCCCAAGTCCAGGCCGCTCCCGCGGCCCAAAACCAGCCACCACTGGTTCCTCCACCCGCCCCTCCTCGGGTTCCCCAACTATCACACCGTGACCTTGGTCTCGAGGACTATGGGTCCGACAATGCCTACGAGGGGTATGGTCAACGCCGTCGTGGTTTTCAGCCACAACGAGATGAGGATGATGATCGGGTCCTTAAGACCGTGCGAGCGGATCCTCCCGCTTTTTACGGGTCTTTGGATCCGAAAGTCTACCTAGATTGGGAGTTTGGCATGGACCGTTATTTTGAATGGTATGATATGTCGGAGCGTCGAAGGGTCCGATTTGCCACCATGAAACTCATGGGGCAGGCACAAACCTATTGGAAGAATGTGGAGAGCCTGCTACTTCAGCGGCTAGAACCCCCGATTGACACATGGGCCGAGATGAAGAATAAACTTCGGCAAAAGTACCTCCCTCCCACATACCGCCAGCGACTCATCGATAGATGGCAAAGTCTTAGCCAGGGAGACCGGTCTGTCTCCGAATACATCGCGGAGTTTGATGAGTACTTTCTACGATGTGGTGTCACGGAGGAGAGTACCATGCCCGTGTCCCGCTTTCGACGTGGTTTGCGGCCACACTACCAGTATGAGCTTTTCCGCCGCAATGCCAAGACGTTGGAAGAGGCATATCAGGTTGCTCTCGAGATGGAGCAATTTGAGGGAGAGTTCGAGTCTAGCCATCGGTTGGGCCCCACCCCTCTCCGTAGTACCGAGCCCCGTCACTCTATAGGCCCACATCAGCGGCCTCCCATGGCTCGACCTCAGGAGCCCACCCGTCAGGAGCACTTCGCTCCACGGCCTCGCCCTCCTCCACCCCGGGATCTATTTCCATCCCAACCACCGGCACCCTTTGCCCGTCCCCCAGCTCCTATAGTCCGTCCTCTGGCACCGGCACCCCCGCCACTCTTGTCCAAGGCACCTACACCTCCCCCATTGTTGCCTACACCCCCTACCCGGCGGGATGATAAGGGTAAGGTCCCTCTTATCGGGGAGAGTAGTCGATCGCGAATACAATGTTTCCACTGTCATGGGTACGGCCACATTGCTAGTGAGTGTCCCGCTCGCACCACCCTAGCCTTAGGTGTTGGAGGATCCGCACCTCCCGAGCTTGAGCATGTCGATTACGAGGCCGACGAGGCACTGGCCGATGAATACTATGCCATGGGGGAAGAGCTGGGCGACCCTTCTGCCGCCCAGGATGTCGCCACCTAGTGGGTTTGATGCTACCACCTTAGTCTAGAGTCGTGCATGAGTCAGTGTGCTTTCTTTGTGTGGTTTGTTTGTGTGGTGATTTTGAGTCGATTGTTTGCATGGTTTGCATTCGTGTGTCAGTGCATGGTGAGTCTGCATGTGTCTTGTGCAAGCTCGTGTCGTTCCCGAATGAGTGTGAAGCGAGTCGATTCACTTGACGAGTATGGGATCGGTTTACTTCTATACCCGGATCAGTCACCTATAGGGACTCAGCAGTGATTCCTAGTGAGTCTTTGAGCTGTTTCCTTCCGTTGAGAGTGCCCCTTCGGAGTGACCACCTTTGGCCATAGCAGTGCGCATATCGAGTATATGTGGAATGAGCAGGTGCCGATCACTTGGAGTGGAGCATACCCGCGCTACTTGGCACGGTGACGGATCCGCCGGAGACCTGAGCAGCCGCACCCTTTACTCGACGGGGTCGAGTTCCTCCACCCGGGGAGAATTGATGGGGACATCAGCGACAACTAGCTCACTTTGTGTTTGCATTTATGTCCTTTTGTATTTGTATGTACGCCCTTGTGATATATGCGTACACAATAGTAGGTCTTAGTGGGTTTATTTGCAAAAGGCCATTGGGTTTCTTTGCAAATATGCTTGTAGGCCCTGCAGGGGCCCCCTCCCTCCTCCTTATTGGTCCACATGGACTCTTGGGTCCAAGGTGGCTGGTCCATGGTCCAAATTTGGACTTGGACCATGAATTAAATAAAGAAGACAATTCCAAATTGTCCTCTTTAAGGGGGGGGGGCGGACCTATTAGTTTATTTGGGTTTAATGTGGTGTTCACACCACATCTCAACCCTCCATTCTTCAACCCTTGATCCAAGGGCTCATATTAGATTAGAACCCTTTCATATAAATACTTGTATTTTCTTATGGAAAGAATTAATGAAGAAGAAATTAGCATTTTGCCTCCTTGAAGCTTGTGCCCCTCTCCCCTCTCTCCCTGGTGTTCTTCCACCTCCAGCCCAGTTATAGAGTGAGATCCCTCCCCTCTTGATCCCCTCCAACTTCTGAAGCAGCTCCGGTGATCGCCGCCGCCGCCGTCTCGCCGCCGACGCGTCTTCACCAACGAATTCGGTTTTCTGTCCACTCTGGACAGACCTCTCTTCTCCGAATTGTCCCTCTCTCTTACCTCATCTTCTGAAGCTCCAATTTTCAGGGTTGGTTCCCCTCTTGAACCCTTACCTCCACAAAAAATTTCAGGCAAAAATTCGTCCTTTAGATACTTTTAGATTTTCGTCCAAGTTCAAATTTCAGTTCTGTCCAGGTTCTGTCTACTATTCATCAGTTCTGAGTCTACCTTGTTCGACCCATGTTTTGAATTTTGTTGGGGCTCTAAAAATTACTGAGACTTCTGTCCACATATGTCTACTACCATGAATTTTCTTAATTTTGATAAGGTCTCTAGGTATTTTTCAAAATTCGTACCAGTTCCTGTGAGCAATTTTTCCACAGTGTCCCAGATCCGACCCAGGTCCACTCAAAAAATCCCATAAAATCCATTTCCTATCTAAATCAAAAACCAAAAATAGTCCCGGTTTTCTATCTCAGAGATCTTCAACTTTTCTGAAGAACTCATCTCCATATTCCAAGGTCCTCCCACCGGTCAACGGTGATTTTCAGAGAAGTCAGAACCTGCCCCTGCAGTTCTGGCCTGTTTACAGTAAGGGTGTAAATTCCATAAGTCAGATATACGTATCTGATTATTTTTTCTGAAGGCCCCTTTGTCGAAGTATTTGGAGTCCTCTTTCCAACGGCGCCGAGCTCGTTGCATTCCGACGACGGGGTTGATCACAGCAGCCGATCTCGCCGGACAGCGCGCGAGAAGACAGCAAGTGCAGACTTGTGGCCGGTTTCCCGCAAGCGTCGTCCGAGGGCCGCCCGGCGTCCGGCGGTCGTTCCAGCAACTCGCCATCCTAGGGGAGCGCTTCCCAAGTGTACCCACACCAGAGGAGGCATCAGGTCCCACACGACCCCTCCGGTCCACACGTGGGCCCCACTAGCACGAGTACGCGCGAAGCCGAAGCCGTGCCCGGAAACCGCCCGTCAACCCGGAATTGGTCCTCCCGGGCCCCCTTGTGTCGCCCGTTACCTCCCTGCGTGGAGTGGGCTTACTTGTATTGCTGTAATCTTAATGTATTAAGTTCCCGGGAGTACGAGTTTCGGCCGGGTGCCATCTTCGCCACGCCGAGCGCGTGGAGGTATCGTATTCGCTCCTTGCTTGGCATTCCGCTTATTTCTATATATGCTTGTTTATGCCGCTGCTAGAGAGCATGTGTAGGGTTACCTAGCTCGCTTTTAATTTATCATATCACTGCTGCGAGTGAGAGAGTGACCGTCCCGTGACCCGATCCGGGCACAATTGAGAGCCGACCACCCTAGCTCACTGCCGGTTGTTCAACCGCGCACATCCGACGCTTCCCTCGCTAAGGGACGACCGCTAGCTTATCGTGTCCATGGTCCCGTCCCGCATCAGGCGTCTATGAGATTTTGGATGAGAAGGATCCAATTAATGAAGACGGTGATGTAGATGACACCGCCGACTTATACGCACAAGGATTGAGAAGATTCGACGAGCCGTCGTCGTCGGTGGACGAACCTACAAAGGAAATCAATCTAGGAACCAAAGAAGACCCAAGGCCCATCATGATTGCTACTAATCTCCCTTCGCAAGTAGAAGAGGAATTGATTAAGGTCCTAAGGGAGTATAGCGATTCCTTCGCCTGGTCTTACGAGGACATGCCGGGTCTTGACCCCTCTTTAGTGGAACATCGACTCGTGCTTAAACCAGGGGCAACACCTGTAAAAAAAAGGTCAAGAAGATTTCACCCCCACATGGCCTTGAGGATCAAAGAAGAGGTCGACAAACTATACAAAGCCAGATTCATCAGAGTAGTTTTGTATCCTCAGTGGGTGGTAAACATAGTCCATGTTCTCAAGAAGGATGGAAAAGTGCGCATATGCATTGATTTCAGGGATCTAAACAAAGTATGTCCCAAAGATGATTTCCCGCTGTCTCATATAGACGTCCTAGTGGATAACACTGCCGGGTATGAAGCTCTGTCATTTATGGATGGGTACTCGGGCTATAATCAGATCCGTCTCGCTCCGGAAGACCAAGAGAAAACTTCCTTCACCACACCCTGGGGCACGTATTGTTATGTAGTTATGCCATTTGGTTTAAAAAATGCAGATGCCACCTATCAAAGGGCGATGATGGCCATCTTCCACGACATGATGCACATATATATGGAAGCTTACATGGATAACATCTTGGTGAAGTCAAGAACAAAAGAAGAACACCCCTCTATCCTGGCTAAGGTGCTGCAGAGAGCCAGGGAATACAAGCTTAAGATGAATCCGAAGAAGTGTGTATTCGGAGTCTCCTCAGGGAAGTTGTTAGGGTTCATAGTGAGCAAACGGAGGATCCAGATTGATCCTAATAAAGCACAGGCCGTCATGGACATGCCTCCGCCAAAGAACATTTCAGAACTTCGAGGATTGATTGGTAGACTGTAATTCATTAGAAGATTTATATCTCAGCATTCTCAGAGGTGTCGTCCGTTTTATGAACTGCTTAAGGCAGGGGTCAAGTTTGAATGGAATGAAGATTGTCAGAAGGCCTATAAGGACCTCAAGGAGTATCTATCCAATCCCCCGGTTTTGCAACCTCCTGTCCCTGGGAAACCCCTAATCCTATACATCTCGGTTATTGAGGACTCCCTAGGGGCGGTCTTAGCACAAGTGGATGACGAAGGGAAAGAGCGGGATGCGTACTACCTCTCTCGACTGTTTAATCCAGCTGAATCCAAGTACACCGCTATGGAGAAGACTTGTGCCGCCTTAGTGTGGGTAGCTCAGAAGCTTAAACATTACTTTCTCGCCCACCCAGTTAGGTTGATCTCTAGAATGGACCCGATCCGTTATCTCTTAGAAAAACCCGTCCTTTCTAGTAGGTTAGCTCGTTGGAAGAGCTTCCTCTCTTAGTTCGACATCACCTTTGTTGTTCAGAAGGCAGTCAAATGATATGCCATTGCTGAGCATCTTGCACATCTCCCTATTCCTCACACCGATTCTATTCAGGATGATTTCCCTGATGAGCATCTCTCTGTCCTTTCTCATCATCCCTTTTGGTCTCTGCACTTCGATGGTGCACTCAACTCCCAAGGCCAAGGGATCGGTGCTGTCTTGCTTACTCCAGAGGGAGTAACCATCCCCTTCGCTTATCAACTTCGATTTCCTGCTACCAACAATATCGCTGAGTATGAGGCTCTCCTGGCAGGCTTGAAGCACGCCTATCTCCTAGGCGCGCGTTATTTGAACATTATAGGGGACTCTCAGCTCGTCCTACGGCAAGTTCTGTCCACTTACCGTACTCGTGACCCCAAGCTCAAGCCTTATCAAGATTTGGTCACGCTCATTGCTAAGCGATTCCGTAAGCTGATCTATATCCATACTCCCCGTTCTCTGAACATTCTAGCTGATGCTTTGGCATCTCTTGCTTCCTCCTTATATTTCCCTCTCAGTCGTAGCACTGGGACCGTTGTCGTCCAGAGATTGGACGCACCCTCTCTTCAAGATCCTTGGTTCATCAACCTTAGGAAAGCCGTAGAGGCGAGAGCTGAGAAGGAAGATCTCAAGGAAGTTTCATTAACAGAGCTAGAGGAGATTCTGGACGAAGAGGAATTACCTTGGTATCATGAAATCGAATTGTTTTGCAAGGAAGGGTCATTCCTAGAAGGGGCAAAAGCCGAGCAGCGTAAAGCAATAAGAAGAGCCACCGCAAGGTACACTATCATTGCAGGAAAACTATATAGGCGCGCTACTAATGGAATGCTCATGAGATGCTGTTTCGCGCATCTTTTCCTTCTCTTTTACTTTTCGTTTTGCCTTTTTGTTCACGTGTCGATCAACCCATTAACTAACTTGTAGTCAACTGATTGATTGACGACGCGGGCGTGCCAGTCACATGCGTGACGATTCTATTGTGCGCTCATTCTGACCCATGTCGGGCGAATGTGAGGTTCGGTCGGGACCAGCAGTTCGCCATACCATAAAGGCTATGGCGTTAATTACATCCCCCACGAGGAGGGAACACCTTTGATTAATTGCCGAGATAGCGGGCTGTCGAAGCCGGAAAAAAGGAACTACATGATGATTATTAGTTGAGGGACTTGCATCCTTCTGTGATTAGCATAAGAAACCATCCCATAAGTGGGAAAAGGGTTAGAATGATGCGACGACACGATTCGGAACGGAACCGGTGCAGTGCGTGCGAAGACAGGGATCAAAACGCTTGAAACGGCGCCCTGAAATGTAGGTAAAAGGTTTAAAACGGCGCCATAACCGTAGGTAAAGGGGTAGGCCGTTAAAACGGCGCGGGAAGCCGGGGCGCGTCGGGAAGACCGCGCCGGGAAGGGCGCACCGGGAAGGGCACGCCGGGAAGAGCGCGCCGGGAAGGCCGCGCCGGGAAGGGCGCGCCGTTTTAAGGCGTGATCGCGCATGAACGCGCCGAATTAACCCGACTTCAAGGAAACAGGAGCTTCGTTAGTTTATTCATGGATTTATTAAGATTTTGAATGGTTTTGAGACTTTATTAAGTCAATTGTTCGTGGAATCGGTGTCGCGTCATTTAAAGGCCGAGTCACGGGCTCGCGTGAGGCGATTGTTCCGAGCTTAACTCGTTCGAGCCGAAATTTCGGCAGCATCTCCCCATCCCAAAGGATGGTCGGGGAGACGCAGGGAGTACTCACGTGGCGGAGTAAACCCCTAAAGAGCCGGGTGGCACAACGGCGGCCGGCAGACCCGAACGGATAGGGAGACCCCGAGGGCTAGCCTGCTAGGGGTACCGAGTCCGTGGGTAACGATGAGTGAGTGAGGTGACTCGATACGGGAGCGAAAACCCCGAGGGCTAGCCTACGAGGGGCATGCGACCCGAATCACCACACTACTCGAATCGGGACGACCGAGTAGAGAAGGGAACCCCGAGGGCCAGCCTACGAGGGGCACACGCGTCTCACGGCCACCACAAAGTCCCTTAGAGACTGTGGATTTGAGATGTCGGGACTAACCCGTTTATTATTCACTCATTAGTCCATGGGAGATTCATCACTGCTGGACGGTCCCTAGTGGACAGAGTGCTGTCAAAACGGAACAGTGGGGGATGTTCCCCCTCCCCGAGTTACCGATCCGCCCTAGTGAAACAGTAGAACGGGGCTGTGAGATCGTTCGCATAACCAACAGGCCGGAACTAATGCCTGTAGATATACGTGCGTTCATGCATATGCATGTTCATAAAGCAGCGAAATATTCATCAAGAAATATTCAGAAAGTAATGACTGGAGTGTAGGGGCACCCATATTTCCCTCTGTTCATGGTCAAGAACAGAAAGGGTATTGCGAGGGCGGCCCAGACAGGTTGAAGGAACCCATATGTCGACCCACCTTACACGGTGAATATTCCTAGCATTCGATCGGAAGAGAAAACCCCCGGGGGGGGGGGGTGGGGGAATCAATGTAGCCCTTGCCATAGCAGGGCATAAAGCGTGGGGAAGATGAAACAGGAAGGAAATCATTCACACATGAAACCCACGGTGCTCTGCATTCATCCTCCACGGCGCCGGCATCATCGCACGGCACCGTTTCACCGGCTGTAAGAAGAAAAGGGGGAGCTAACAGGGAAGAAAGAGAAGCGTGGCATTTGGCCAGAGACTCACATTCCATTCCTATTCATTCATATGAAAAATACAGATAGACAAGTAGAGAATATACATTCCGGCGCCGGCGTTGTCGCTCGGCCGCCGTTTCCATTAACAGAAGAATCCTATTACGATGAGAAGAGGGAAAGAAAATCATCGTGAGGGAGGGGAGGTGAGGCTCATATCATCGCCCCTCCCCTCCTTCACTTACATTCTGCCAAGAGGAAGAAACTCAAAACGGAGCAGAGGGGTTCGCCGGATGAAACACGGACAAACCCACCTCGATAGATAAGAACGGGCGTTCTTCTTCTCCGATTCCGGGAGACTCCGGTGGAGCGGGATGAGGGCCGCCGAGAGCTCGGGCAGAGAACTCGTCCGATCGAAACACTCCTGGACCTCCCCCCTTTCTTTCTAATTCCCTTTTCTTTTCTTTTTGATTCCGCTCCCTCCTTGATCGGATCCCCCTTGATCTCCTCTCCTCTCCTCTTCTGTCGACAGGCTATATATAGCCTTGGGGTTAAAACGGCGCCCCAGGAAGAAGCGCGCCGGGTTGACGGCGCCGGGGAAAGCCCCCATTTAGTCTTTGCGCGCCGGATTGACGGCGCCGGGGAACACCCCCTTTGGTTCTTGGCGCGCCGGTTTGACGGCGCCGTTTTAACCTGTTCACTTAGCGTGTAGTCCGGTGGGCCCGGAGATGATTCCGGAAGCTTCCGTCCGCTGTTCCTCTCACCCTGGCCATCGAAGGGCCCTGACGGGGTGTTCACGAAGCTCCTGATAGGGCGAATGGCCTTAAACAAGACTTCGTGTGTGTCCGGTCCGAGCACACGGGTGTCCTACTGACATAGTCTTCGGCACTGTGATTTGTGCTTCTGGCTGAGACGAACTCGGGCTCGAAGCTTCCTTGCAGGATGATGTTACATCCCGGACAATTCCACCTTAAATTGGTGATCAATCGGCCACTAACGGGCCCACTATGGCAAGAAGCCGAATCCGTGCCGGATAATTGGGGTCTTCTGCTGACAGGACCTTCGGCCCCTTGTTACGGATGGCCGAGGACATTCTTCCTCCTTAGGAGAGTAATTGGGCAGACCGTCGTCCTTGGTCGGGCGACGGATGTGGGGTAGCGGCACGATGAGGTCGATGCCGGATCATTGGGCAGGCTTGATCGCGCTGCCGGTTGGTTGCGGGTTCACTTCGGCTCTCCTGAGGTAAAGTCCCCGACGTTCCCTTTGAGGTGGCTCGGGGCTTTGTCAGCTTGAGGGGTCCCCTTGATAAGTTGATCTTTATCGGCTTCTGTGCTTCAATGGGCCGTATCATTCATCCTTGCGGCTTGGTTGCCAAAGGATCATATTTTGAGTACTCCGCCATGTACCAGGCCCCACCTCAATAAACCCTGTGTATTCGGTCATGACATCTTGCATGATTGTTCGCATGCTCTGTATCTTTTATTCCGGCTTCGACAGCCCGCTATCTCGGCAACTAATCAAAGGTGTTCCCTCCTCGTGGGGGATGTAATTAACGCCATAGCCTTTACGGTATGGCGGACTGCTGGTCCCGACCGAACCTCACTCTCGCCCGATAAGGGTCAGAATGAGCGCATCATAAATCGTCACTCATGTGACTGGCACGCCCGTGTTGTCAATCAGTCAGTTGATTACTAGTTAGTCAATTGATTGATCGACCCGCGAAATAAATGAATGAAAAATACCAACGAAAAGAAAAGAAGGAAAAGACGGTCGAAACAGTCTGGCACGCCCGGTGGGACCAGTGTCACCTTTCATCTTTTTGCCGAGATATTCGGGCTTCGAAGCCCTTTCAAAGACTACTGATTGTTTTGCTGTCTGTCTTTTCAGTGCAAACAATGACGACCCACGGGATAACCGGCGTCGACTTCAGTCCTGCGATCGTCGCCAGACACGCGCAAGGGTACCTGGCGGTGCCCATGGAGTTTGGTAGCTTTCCTCCTGCTGTGGGCTTCCCCAACTTCTTGGGGTTGGCCTTTGTTGACATGCTGGAAGTCGAGGCCGTGGAACCCGTCAAGGAACATGTGAAGGAAATGGAGCCTTTGAAGGCCCCCTGCCGCGGTAATTCGCTCAAGAACCCGGCTCCGGCCGCTAGCTGCCTGGTGCACCACCTTGTACGGGTGATGCATCCCACTGATATCAACAAGCCCCCTGGAGGACGTCAGCGTCGCCAGGCTCGCAAGAACACTGCCGTGATCACCGGAACTGTCTCTCAGTCCGGAAAATCAATGCTGGTGGGAGGTATGCGTGTCTTCCTCAACGGGCGCACGGCACGGGTGACCCCAGATCGCGTCATCCCAAACGTCCCTGTCTACAACAACTATCAAGCTCTCGCTGGAAGGAGGGCAGAAAGAGTAGAAGCCGGCCACCATGGCCAAGAAAACCCGGCGCTCAGGCCGAGGAAACTCAAACAGGTGTGGGTTCCCAAGCGGACCCGACCTGCCTACCACCCAACACCCACCCGCCATCGTCCTATGAACGACGAGGCAAGAGCGAGAAGAGAAAGGGGCTTGTCCCTGATGAATGAAGAAGAGGTGGTTGCGGATCCTCCGCGTCACAGAAGTTTCCGGGCTATGGCCCGTCAAGCCAACGTCCCTGCCACGGGGCGAAGGTTCCAACAGCCAGCTGACAGAGCTCGACTGGCCTACATTCCTCCTGCTGGAGGTCGACCACTCTCCCCCGTGCTACATCAAGAACGGGATCAAGAAGAAATGGCCTGCCTGGTCAGAAGCTATTTCCGAGGATTGGGTAGCACCTCACTCGGACAGCAGCGGCTGATGCAGACAGTCGCCACTGAAGAAAATTACTGCCCATCAACGGCAGATGAAGAAGAAATGGAGGATATAATGAGGATGTCGTCGGTCGATGACAACGGACACAATGACGGCTCTGAGATCAAAGCCGACGAAGCCTTCCCCGAGCGGGAAGAAAGAAGAAGAATTTCTGTGTTCGAGAGGCTGACCTTCCCGCAACAAGCAAGGCGGAGGGTCCATCGACAAAGGAGGAGGATGCAGGTTTTCACTTGCAACATGGCTGGCGTGTCCAGCCGATATGGGAAGCTTCCTGAAAACTCCCAAGAACTGGCTCAGTTGGCCGTACGGCCGGGACCAGCTACCCGCAGGACAGAAGCAGCAAGAGGGCTTCTGACAGCGATGAAAGAGAAACAGCCCCAGTCATACCTCCACTGGGATGACAAAGCCCCCGTCTTGACCGCTAATGTGGTAACGACGGAAGAAGAAGACGACGTACTCCTCGATATCCTGCCCGAGGGTACGTCCGGGGAAACGACAGAAGGTGTCCCCACCACTATAGACCCATCAGTCTTGATGCTGCTGCAAAGATATCAACGGGAAATAGATTCCCTGAAGAAACAGCTGATGGAGAAAACTGAACACTCATCAGCCTCCAAACCACCCGAAGTCCAAGGTGAATCATCCCAGGGAGCGGCTCGTCGAGACGACCCTCCACCACTTTGCACACCACCCCAGCCGTCAGAGCCAACTGTGACGACAGCACAACAGCGGCCGCCACAGCCTCAGTCGCTGCTGCCTCCGGTGCTTCCTCAGGTGCATCCAACACCCCCGCTGCTGCATCCTCCACAGGCGACCACCCTGGTCACCCCGTACCTGCAGCCAGCACACTTCTATCCGGAGCCAGTCGACCCCACGGTCGTGAGCCGGATGATGGTGGAAAGGATGATCGAGCTGAAGCTCGCAGAGAAGAGCGAAGGCGACTACGTCGCATTCGATGCCTACCGGGTGCCCTACCCGCAACACCATGCGGCTAAGCGACTTCCCCCGGGAGTCAACAAGCCGCCCAAATTTGACAAATTCAACGGGAAAGGTTCCCCAAAAGAACATATTGCATATTATATGACCGTTATGGGTGATCTGTCCATCGACGAGTCATATCTGCTGAAATTCTTCGGGTCCTCGCTGACGGGGCTCGCATTTGAATGGTACTCTAGCCTCTCGGCCGGGTCAATCAATGACTGGTCAGATATGCAGAGGAAATTCAGGGAAAGATTCCATGTCACAGAGAGGGAGGTCACAGTGGCCGAACTCTATTCGACAAAACAAAGGGCAGATGAGACCGCCCTTGACTACATCAAGAGGTGGAGGAACCTCGGAATGAGATGTAAGCGGCCCCCGCATCAGGAGGACGCTGTGCAAATATGTAAGCAAAATCTCAGGAGGGAGGTCTTGGAAAAAATGATCGGGATGGAAATACGGTCGTTCGACCGGCTGAATAATGTGGTGGCCGAGGTAGAGGCTTTTCTAGCCAAGCCCGTCCCGCCGTCAGCTACCAGCACAGCCCAGAAAGGCAAGGCGGCGGAACGGCGCCCCACACCTAAAGAAGCGAATGCGCTTGATATCAAGGCTTTCGAACAACAGAAGGAGAAAGGCAAGAAAGCGGCTCCCCCGCAACCTGCGAAAGCTCCAGATGACAAAGAAGGTCCTTCGTTGAGGGACAAAATGAAGAAGGCTTATTCCTTTCCTAAGGATAAGACCCGAATCCTATTTGACTGGGTAACAGAATACAGTATGGTCACTCTGCCTGAGCCAAGAAGACCAGAGGACCTCAAAAGAAGAGACAGTCCAAGATTCTGCCCCTATCACCAGATGTTGGGACATTCAATCGAAGACTGTTATGTTTTCAAAGACATCATTGAAGGGATGGTGAAGAAAAATGAGATAGAGCTGGGAGAGTACAAAGTAGACCCTCCTCAGCCACATGAAGCTCCTCCCCGAAGAGCAGCAGTCAACATGATCTCCCTCTACCAGGCGTTACCTGAGGAGATCTCTGAAGCAAGCACACAGAGCACCTACGAAATCCATTTCCTGGAGCCCGTGAAGGAACAGCAGGGGTGGCAGCAAGTCCCTGTGAAGCACAAGAAGAAGAGGGCACCCCGCCCAAAAGAGGGGGCACATATCCGTGGCATTACACCTCGGCCTGCTCCGCCAGTGGTAGCGCCCGTATGGGTCACTCCACCTGCAGCTGTCAGAATATATACACCCAACAGGAGGAGACAAACTCCGTTGCCAGTAATCAAGGAAACCAACCCTGGGGTCCTTCGATTGCAACACTTAATTGAAGGGCTAGAGGAATATGTACAGCCCGAACTAAAACCTCTGCTGGTACGGGACCACGTCCCATGGCTAGAGCTGGAGCAACTCTCGCTCAAGCGAGGGGATGAAGCTGAAGCGGCGCCACCTCAAGAGAGCAACCTGTTCTGGGGACAAGCGCCTGCGGAAATCAAAAAGAAGAAAAAGCAAAAGAAGAAGAAGAGAAAGGCCCCTGGGGCCCATAAAACACAGGTCGTCTCCTGCAATACCCTGTCAGCACTCTTCAGCCTACCAGGAGAAGAAGAAGAAGAAGACATTTGCTTCACACCCCATGCTTGGGGAGGCAAGGCCGAAGCCGCAACTGCTGCACATGCCACTCGGTCAGGCCGGAAATGGGGGCGCCAGCCACCACCCAATCACAACATTATGTTCAGAGGGGAGCAACCCTACAAGACACCCCCGCCGGAAGTTAAGGGAGTCCAAATCCCTCCTCCGTCAGGTCTATACAGCAAGACTGGGGGCAAGACTGTCCCTCCATTCCTTGAATTCATGAAGATGTCAAAGGGGAAGCAGCCTTGTCAAGACGCCAACCCTACACCCGGGGTCAATCACCCTCGGCCAGTGCAATCTACGGAGGATACAAATGCAGATGGGGCTTGCCCTGCAGCAACCAATAAAGAAGACCCGACAGTCGGTGCCAGTCAAGAGGGTGCCGAGTCCGAGGAAGATGAAGCAGGTCCGTCTGGACCCACAAATCAAAACCTTCCTAAGCCCAGATGGGTTGAGGAGATGAAGCTCTCCAATGTCCGGGCTGGAAGCCGAATAATGAAGCTGCTCAAGAAGCTCCCTGCTCGTTTTACGATCTGGGAAATTCTCTCTTTGAGTGAAGAAACTCGACAGGCAATCATTACTGCTTTACAGACGCCTGCCCAGTTTGAAACCTGCATAGCTGAGGCTATACCAGAAGCCAGTATGACCTTCTCTCCAGAAGACATGCTACTGCCTACTGCCAGTCACAACAGGCCGCTATATATGAAAGGGCACCTGAACGGAAGAGAGCTGAACCGGATTCTGGTCGATCCTGGCGCAGCGGTCAACATCCTACCATATAGAATATACGAGAGGTACCACTTCAATGTGCATCTCGAAAAAGCCGGGGATATGCGTATCGCTGGCTTCAACCAGAAATGTGAAGTATCCATGGGGGTGGCAGAGTTCACACTGACTCTGGCAGATTTCACTACAACGGTGCAGTTTCACGTCATTGACTCTCGCACCTCCTACAAAGCACTACTCGGCCGCCCATGGCTGCATGAAAACTTGGTGGTGCCCTCCACACTCCACCAATGCATCAAATACAGCCTCCAGGGGAAGGAGGAAAGGATATTTGCTGACATCCACCCGTTCGAGGTGTTTGAGTGTCACTTGGCGGACGCCAATCTGTATACGGGGTCTCCCCGGAAGATTTCTAAAACTGAAGCCCCCGTAGGGGCATCGAAGAATAGATCGGGTGACGGTTGGTATCCACCACCGCCGCGCGGATATATCAAGCCGAAGGTGGTCTCCCACATCACGGCTTCTGGAAATGTCGGCAGGGTGACACCCCCAGCATTATACCCCAAAGCTAAGGAAGTGCATGTTGACCGACGGCACGACCGCATCGCAGTCCCGGCCGGCCTCACCAAGCCAGTCTCCGGCCTTAATGATCCCACTGTCGAACCTTTCAAAGCCTGGGAGGTGGCACAAGAAGATGGGCCCAGCAGCTTGTTCTATACAGCTGAGGAGCATCCCACTCGGGAGGACACAGACTGCAGCCTCCCTGAGGATCTAGCCAACCCGCGGGTTCCTGTTCAGGGCCTGGCATTTACCACTGATCGGACGGCCAGGATGTTTCAAAAGCAACACATCCCTCCCGATCAACCTCAAAAACGCAAGGAAGCTTTCCAGAAGATGTGGTATCCTGCAAATCTGGATAAAGAAATGAGACATGTCTCTCAACATCCGGGTCTGGGCTTCACCCTGGAAGACTACTATTACAGTGGGCGGTACGAGGTGGATACCATCTCCACCTTCTATCCAACTGAAGATAGCCCTCTGGGGGCAACCTTTGATGAATATCCGGCGGAAGCAGAGCATGCTGAATTGGCTCTACCCGGGAATCAACAAATGGAGACCTTGATCTCCTGCCGATGCTGGGAGCAGGTCCGTCCTGAAGAAGCGGCCTTTCAAGTCGAATTTGATACGGCTAGCAGCAGCGAAGCCGAAGATACTCAAGAAGCAGAAGTCTCTCCCTCCGCAGGGGTCATACTAATGACGACTTCAACATCCTTTCTGCCAGTCAACAGAGCCTCGGTTTACTCCAATCAAGGGGAGCCGGCTACCAGAAAAGAAAAAGCCACTTCTGTGGAAGATACAACTATCCCAGAAGGCGAGACTCCCTCAGCCTCTGCTACAGATCTAATATGCTGTCCGAGCCCGGCGGCAAACAACTACTGGCCTGTCATGGCTGCAACCTCATCTACGAGCACTGAAGCTGCTCCCTCACCCTCAGGAGCTGCAACGGCAATGGAAGTATCAATGGATCAATCCACACAGTCGCTGGCACAAAAGACCAAGAGACCCCGTGAAGCTCTGGCGGTGTCTGACGAGGAAGTCGAAGTACTCGACCCTCAAGACGGTATTCCAGACTTCGTTGACCTCCAGCCGGCACCTCCGGAGATAGAAGACGGAGGCCAAGCCACAGTCGATGAACTAATAGAAGTCAACTTGGGAGATGAGGAGGACCCTAGGCCCACCTTCCTCAGTGCCCAACTATCTCCAGAAGAACGGGAGCTGTACATCCAACTGCTGCTAGAATACCGGGATTGCTTCGCCTGGACTTACAAAGAGATGCCGGGTCTAAGTCCCGCCGTCTCACAACATGAGTTGGCAATCAACCCTGAAGCCGAGCCGGTGAAGCAACCGCCGCGGCGTATGAGGCCGGAGCTCATCACCCGAATCTGTGCTGAAGTTGACAAGCTTATTGATGTGGGATTTGTTGAAGAAAATCAGTACACCACATGGCTGGCGAATATCGTCCCTGTGAAAAAGAAGAATGGACAGATACGGATTTGTGTTGACTTCCGGGATCTAAATAAAGCTTGCCCTAAGGATGACTTTCCGATGCCAATAACCGAGGTCATGATCGATGCTACAACCGGCCATGAGGCCCTGTCATTCATGGATGGGTCATCCGGCTACAATCAGATTTGGATTGCGGAGCATGACCGGGTCCATACTGCTTTCCGAACTCCTAAAGGCATTTATCATTACAAGAGAATGCCATTCGGACTAAAGAATGCTGGCGCAACCTATCAGCGCGCAATGACCAAAATCTTTGATGAATTGCTCTACCACAAGGTCGAGTGCTACATAGATGACCTGGTGGTCAAAACCAGAAGAAAAGAAGATCACCTGCAAGACCTCCAGATTATTTTCCAGAGGCTGAGGCAGCATGAGCTAAAAATGAATCCTATGAAATGTGCGTTCGGAGTGTCGAGCGGAAAATTCTTGGGCTTCGTCGTCCGATATCGGGGGATCGAGATAGACCCCGCAAAGATCAAGGCAATTCAGGAGTTATCTCCACCAAGGAACATCTCCGAGCTGAGATCATTACAAGGCCGCTTGGCTTACATCCGGCGGTTCATTTCAATTTTTCGGGGCGATGCCAGCCGTTTCACAAATTGATGATGAAAGATGTTCCCTTTTATTGGGATGAAGATTGCCAGACAGCCTTTGACAAGCTAAAAGACTATCTGAAGACTCCTCCAGTATTGGGCGCACCGGTGAAAGGACGGCCGTTGATACTGTATATAGCAGCTACACACAACTCTTTGGGGGCAATGCTAGCCCAGAACAATGAAGAAGGGAAAGAGCAAGCCCTCTATTACCTCAGTCGGAGACTGGTCAGAACTGAAGAAAAATACACTTATATTGAGAAGATTTGCTTGGCACTAGTCTTCGCAGTTAAGAAACTCCGACACTATATGTTGTCGCATGAAATCAGCTTGGTATCCAAGGAAGATCCCCTGAAATATATCATGTCCCAGCCAGCACTCAGAGGCCGTCTGGGCAAATGGGCGGTGATCCTTATGGAGTTTGATATCTCCTACGTCCCGCGCAAGGCCATTAAAGGTCAAGCTATCGCAGACTTCTTTGCTGCGCATCCGGTACCCGGAAACTGCCCGTGGGAACCAGAACTCCTCGAAGATGAAACTTTGGAAGCCGCTCAAGTACAGCCTTCCCCGTGGCAGCTATATTTTGATGGCGCTTCTAGAATTGACATCCCTGCCACTGGATCGGTCAGAGTCAGAGCAGGGGCAGGCATAGTCCTGAAATCCCCAGAAGGAGATGTGGTGCATACATCCTGCTCCATAAATAAACCATGCACCAACAATGAAGCAGAATATGAAGCCCTGATAATCGGGTTACAAATTGCTCTGTCCATGGGAATTCAGATGCTGGAAGCATTTGGAGACTCCATGCTAGTTATAAAACAGCTGGAAGGAGAGTTTGAAGTGCGAAAACAAGAACTCATCCCCTATCACCAGTTGGCAACTTGCCTGATGTCAAGATTTTACTTCATCAGCATCAAGCACATCAAGCGAGGCCAAAATGCTCAGGCAGACGCCCTCGCTAAGCTGGCTAGTTCGTTGGCAGTCCCGCCAGACATAAGCCTGAATATAACAGTAATCAACCGCCGACAGGTCCCCAGTGTAACAGAGGATCTGACCGACGAACGGGAGATAGAAGTAGCAGTCATCGAAGGGGTTCAGCAGCCCGACTGGCGAGAGCATCTCCTACGCTGGTTTCAACACCAGCAACTTCCAAAAGAAAAGGAACAAAGAATGAAGCTCCTGAGGATCAAGGATTCTTACGAGATGAGAAGCGGGACCTTGTTCCGAATTATGGCAGATGCTCGAAGGAAAGTCCTACTCCGTTGCTTGTCTTCAGCAGAAGCAGGATAGGTGATGCAAGAAGTTCATGCAGGGTCAGCCGGGGCACACCAGGCCGGTCCGAAAATGAAAATAGAAATAAAGAAATTGGGTTATTACTGGGCCACTATATTCAATGATTGCTGCAAGTTCGCCAAGGCTTGTCAGAAATGTCAAGAACATGCTACTGTGGCGAGGAGGCCCCCAGTGCCACTACATCCCACTCTACCAAGTTGGCCGTTTGCTCAGTGGGGCACGGACGTGGTAGGGCCACTTCCAGCATCTTCATCAGGGTGTAAATACATCTTAGCAGCTACAGACTATTTCTCCAGATGGGCGGAGGCAGTAGCACTAAGAGATGTGACCGGAGAACTAGTTGCAAGATTCTTCCGGCAGAATGTAATATTTCGGTTCGGGATCCCCAGCCGAATCATCTCTGACAACGGCAGCCATTTCAGGAACCAGAAGGTTTATCGGCTGGCTGACAAGTACAAAATTGACTGGAGGACATCGTCCCCCTATAACCCTCAAGCTAATGGACTAGCAGAGGCCTTTAACAAGACCTTGTGCACGCTATTGGCGAAGACTGTCAAGTCTAACAAAAAGGATTGGGAAGAAAAGATGTACGAAGCACTTTGGGCTTATCGTACTGTCTACAAGACCCCAACCGGCTGTTCACCCTTCTCCCTTGTCTATGGGTCGGAAGCTGTAGTGCCAATTGAACTTGAAGTTCCTTCATTGCGAGTTGCCATCCAGCACGGATTAGTCAGCGGTGAGCAGACCAACGCAGAAAGAAGATTGGAAGAGCTCGCTGAGCTCGAAGGAAAACGTCTCCAGGCGCAACAAAACATCCAACTCTACCAAGCTCGCATGGCCCGTGCTTTTGACAAGTTAGTCAAGGGTCGAGAGTTCAAGAAAGGAGACCTGGTGATGGTCAAAAGAAGAGAAGTGATGGCCTCTAACCCCAAAGGAAAGCTGGTCGAAAATTGGGTCGGACCGTATATCGTCCGCCGAGTATATGAAGGGGGTGCCTACGTCCTTGTAGACCACAAAGGAGCCGTCCAGTTCTCTCCCCTCAACGGAAAACACATTAAGCTATATCATGCGGCGCAGCCGACACACCCCGAGTGATCGGTCGGAACGTACCTTTTCCTTGGTTAGCGGCACTCCGCCCTAACCGAGCTACTTTTCCTTGGTTAGTGGCACTCCGCCTTAATCGAGCTAACTTTTCCTTGGTTAGCGGCACTCCGCCCTAACCGAGCTACTTTTCCTTGGTTAGTGGCACTCCGCCTTGATCGAGCTACTTTTCCTTGGTCAGTGGCAATCCGCCCTAACCGAGCTACCCTTTCCTTGGTTAGTGGCACTCCGCCTTAACCGAGCTACCCTTTCCTTGGTTAGTGGCACTCCGCCTTAATCGAGCTCCCTTTCCTTAGTCAGTGGCACTCCGCCTTGATCGAGCTACTTTTCCTTGGTCAGTGGCACTCCGCCCTAACCGAGCTACTTTTCCTTGGTTAGTGGCACTCCGCCTTAATCGAGCTACTTTTCCTTGGTCAGTGGCACTCCGCCCTAACCGAGCTAACTTTTCCTTGGTCAGTGGCACTCCGCCCTAACCGAGCTACCCTTTCCTTGGTTAGTGGCACTCCGCCTTAATCGAGCTACTTTTCCTTGGTCAGTGGCACTCCGCCCTAACCGAGCTACCCTTTCCTTGGTTAGTGGCACTCCGCCCTAACCAAGCTACCCTTTCCTTGGTTAGTGGCACTCCGCCTTAATCGAGCTACTTTTCCTTGGTCAGTGGCACTCCGCCCTAACCGAGCTACCCTTTCCTTGGTCAGTGGCACTCCGCCTTAATCGAGCTACTCCCCTTGGTTAGTGGCATTCCGCCCTAATCAAACTATTTCTCCTTGGCTAGCGGCTTTCCACCCTAATCAAGCTACTTCTCCTTGGCTAGTGGCATCTCGCCCTGATCAAGTTACCCTCTCTCGGATCACATTCCAAATAAAAAAAAAAGAAAAGAAAAGAGAAAAGAAGGGGTTAAAAATAGAGATACCCCGCCAGACTTGCCCCCACATCGGGACAAGTGCAAAAATGGCTATAACCCGGCTGTGGCGAAAACCCGAAAGGGCGTCGCAGGCAAAATTTGGTACCCCGCCACGTGAAAACCTGAAAGGGCGCGTGGGCAGAAGCAAGAGGGGGCTGGCTTCGGCGAAAACCCAAAAGGGCGCTTGAGTCAGTAAAATGGTAATTTCCCAAATGCCTCTCCTATTCTCCACCCAATAAAACTCCGAAAGTGACAATCATCAAAGTCCCACCGGGAATACTTTAACAAACCCTTTTTGACCCTCGTCATCATCGGCGAGATCGGTCGATCTCTATCCATAACTTGGACCTTACGTCCTTATTAATAACCTCATCTTTCCTTCGGTATGTGACCCAGGTCGATGAATAAACCCCTTTTCGACCCTCGTCATCATCGGCGAGACCGGTCGATCTTTACCCTCAACATTGGACCTTACGTCCCTGTTGACAACCCCATCCTTGTTTCGGCAGCAACATATACCGACGAACAAACCCTCTTCGACTCTCGCCATCATCTGCGAGATCGGTCAACCTCTGCTCTTGAACTTGGATCCTACATCCTTGTTAATAAACCACTTCCTCGCTTCGACATTTAACCAGTGTCGACGAAATAAACCTAAGACCCACCCTTGTCCTCATCAACAAGGACGGTCGGCGTTCCCGCGATCCAGTTCTTCTGGATCTCGAATTAAAAAAAAAAAAGAAAAGAAATTGGGGTTAAAAATAGAGATACCCCGCCAGACTTGCTCCTATATCAGGTCAAGTGCAAAAATGGCTATAACCCGGCTGTGGCAAAAACCCGAAAGGGCGTCGCAGGCAAAATTGGGTACCCCGCCACGTGAAAACCCGAAAGGGCGCGTGGGCAAAAGCAAGAGGGGGCTGGTCTCGGTGAAAACCCGAAAGGGCGCTTAGGCCGGTAATGTGAATAAAAAGAAAAAAGAATGATGAATAGTGATGAACCATCCTCCATCCGGAAGGCCATTCACAAGGTCAGGGCGAGGGTCTTCATCCGATATCCCACTTACACACATCCGTCTACCTTTTCGACCCTTGTCATCATCGGCAAGATCGGTCGCTACCTATAACGGTTTTTGTCATCATCGGCAAGACCGTCTACCCTTTTCGACCCTTGTCACCATCGGCAAGATCGGTCGCTACCCTTCCGGTTTTTGTCATCATCGGCAAGACCGTCTACCTTTTCGACCCTTGTCACCATCGGCAAGATCGGTCGCTACCCTTCCGGTTTTTGTCATCATCGGCAAGACCGTCTACCTTTTCGACCCTTGTCACCATCGGCAAGATCGGTCGCTACCTATAACGGTTTTTGTCATCATCGGCAAGACCGTCTACCCTTTTCGACCCTCGTCATCACCGGCAAGATCGGTCGCTACCTATAACGGTTTTTGTCATCATCGGCAAGACCGTCTACCCCTTTCGACCCTTGTCATCATCGGCAAGATCGGTCGCTGCCTATAACGGTTTTTGTCATCATCGGCAAGACCGTCTACCCTTTTCGACCCTTGTCATCATCGGCAAGATCGGTCGCTACCTATCCGGTTCTTGTCACCATCGGCAAGACCATCTACCCTTTTCGACCCTTGTCATCATCGGCAAGATCGGTCGCTACCCTTCTGGTTTTTGTCATCATCGGCAAGACCATCTACCCTTTTCGACCCTTGCCACCATCGGCAAGATCGGTCGCTTTCCCCCCAAACTTGGCAAAGGCCCTGTCCCAGGAACGGCTACACCGCGGTGGAGCGAACACCTCATCCCTTCCCTGAAGGCGTGAGCGCTCTCCTGCGTTATTGGCACTCGTTCCCGGGTTCAGGTGATTAGCCGAAAGAAAGAAAAGACGAAAAGAAGTCGTGGTCAAGACTACGAAAAGAAATGCTTCCATTTAATAAAAGTGGAGAATACATTCTTTTGCCCAGGGCATCCCCCAGGGTACATAAACTCCAAAGACAAAAAAAAAAGGAACAGAGCTTCCAAAAGGAAAGGAAACAAAAAGCAAAGGGAAACCAAGACTACGGCAGAGGACGCCGGAAGATGTCCCCTAGTTCCAAAAGGCCCAGCGAGGGGTACTGGGTCAATTCCTCCAGACGAGTCTCGGTGGCTGTCAGCTGCAATAACCTCTCGTTGAGTGAAGTAAGTCGTCCTTCAGCCAGGTCGGCCTCCTCTGTCGTCTGGACTTCTAGGCGCTCGCCTTCCTGCAGCTCGGCCTCGGCCTTAGCTAGTTCCGCACGCAATTCATCTATCCGTGCCCTGAGGAGCAGCTGACGTTCCGAGATATTCTCAGCGGCGTCCCTCAGCTGTCCCACCGTCACCTTCAGTGAACTGACGGCAGTGCGGCAATCTGCCCTCTCCAACTTCACAGCAGCGAGCTGATCGGAAACCTCCCGATTCAGGAAATCCCGCCTGTTGGCGTGCTTCAGCAACATCACAACCCGTGGGGTCCAATCATCCATGGGGCAACCAAATGCCAGTAGCGGCCGGGAGAGGTGGTCCACCAAGCTTCTCAGCTGCGCATAAGTCAAGTCTGGAGAAGCTGACATGGCCCGCTGGAGATTATCCAGACATTGCCATACCATGTCTCCAGAAAATTGTAAGCCCAATGGCAAAGTCTCGGGGAGCCGAAAGTCTACCCTGCTGTCCACCTCAGCCCAGATGTCGTCGGCACCCCGAGGGACGTCGACGGCATAGTCTGCACGGCACCCACTCCCGGTCCGACCACTGCAGCCATATCAACTGGAGGGATCTCCATAATAACAACTTCTTTGCCCGCCCTTTGGGGTGAATCTGCAATAGTCGTGTCGGCAACAGAAGGCACATGCTCCTCTTGAGTAGTTTCGCCAGCCGCCAAGGGAAGAGACCCCTCTATAATGGACAAGGCCTGAGTAACATCGGCCTCGTCCGCAATAATTTCTCCGACCTCTACGTCTGAAAGACCACTAGGCAACGACAACGATTCTGCACCAGTTGCCAAGGCTTGAACCCCTGCAACCTCAGTCGGAGCGCTAACTTCGGCAGCCACGCCGGACTCCTCTGATACCGCTGCAGTAGCGTAGGTCCGTGGAAGCTGCAGGGCAATAGGCCGCACAATAGGCGGAAATGCTGGCTGGCTCATATCCACGCCAGGAAGAGGCATACGGATCATTATAGCTGGCGGTACCACCTCAGCCTGCAGTACATATACAAATATCAGCCAGCTGGCTTGGAAATGAAAAGAAACGTTGCAGGCGGGAATCAAAAGGTTTCCTACCTCGACCGGCACTATGTTCAGGCCTCCCAGAGTTGCCTCTGAAGATACTGGCCCTTCTCCTGCAATCGGGTATGATAGCCCATGCTCGGCTACCAATAGCCTCGGAGGGCTAAATGTTGAGAAGTCGCTCTCGTAAGCTGAAGAAGCCCCGGCATCCTCAGCCTCGGTTTCCGCCATCGGGAACCCCTCATCATCGCCGGAGCCGCCGCCATAATCAACTTGTTCGGAGGAAGAGGAGTCTTCTGCTTGCTCTCGAACCTCTGATACCAGAGCGGGAACCAGGCTGCTAGGAGGATGCCCTCTAGCCTGAACCTCCTCAGGGGTCTCCGCCTCGGGGACATCCGTTGGCGGAATATCTAAGGGTTGGTCCCTCGGAAGCCCTTGCTCGCCGACGACAATCCCTACTGCGGCACCCACCTCGAGAAGTAGCGTGGGTCGAACATCGACTGAAGTCAAAAGATAGCAAACAGTCAGGCCTTGACTGAAGACAGAATATGCCAACAAGCCCTGCAGGCGAACTACAAATTACCTTCTACTTCTCGATGGGGCGTCGGCGAAGGCAAGTCGCGCTCAATAGGGAGCGAGGGGGCCTCTTCCTCTCTCCTCAGTAGCAGCACCAGCAGCTATTGAAAAGAAGAATGATCAGCCACATTGGTGAAAATAAACAAACAAGCCAAGCAAGAATAAGAAATCACCTTCGCCCTCGGACCCTTGCGTCCGGGCGGCCTCAAATTCAGAGAAAGATGGAACCCGAGGAAGCGGAGTGGCGGACTCCTCTTCAGCAACCTTCCTCCGACGTGCTCTAGTAGCACGGGACTCTGCTCTCTTGGCCTTCTTGGCCCTACCAATAGCCTCCCTGACCTGGGATCTGGTTCGTTTTCGTGAGTCCCCAGGGGGTAATGGCGTTGTAGTCGGAGCTGGCTCCGGAATATTAAAATACGAAGGCTTCTGCGCCTTCGATATCAACTCCCTGCAATGCCGGGTCCCCTCCACTGAGAGACGAGCTGCAGAAAGCATATAAGTCAGAAGATGCACACTGACTGCAGAGAAAATAGCCCCATGGCTGAAGAAGAAAACAAACATTACCTGGCAGCCCCGTATATCGAGGACTAAGCGGCCAGTAAAGCAATACTGGCGCCTTGTCCCGGGAATCCGCTTCATGGATCAGCCAGCACACGTCCCCAATTGTTTCACTCTTATCCGCTAGTTGAGCCAAGTCTTCATGGCCACAGGATGATAAGTGATGATATAGACTCAAGTAGTCGAACCCCCAGCCGTCGACATACTTGAAAGATATCAGTAACTGATGGCTCCAGATGGCTTCTAACGGACCAGAAACTGAAAGCCCATGAGAATGAAGCAGGGCGAATATCCAGGGGGTGTTGGCATACAAGTCAGCCCGCCTGTCTTCCCTCCTAATGAAGGTCCGATAAGGATGAAATCTGTCAATCTCCGGGCGCCAGCTCGCCACAGTAGGAAGAGGTTCTTCCACTGGAAGGGGAATTGTCTGAAGAGCAACCCGGTCACTGCTGACCCGACACAATCCCCAGAGGGTCTTCACATAGTCATCCTTCCTGATTTCAGGCATCTTCGGGTCGGACTTGGATGACTTGCCCTTCACAACTTTCCTGGCCTCTATATATGCCGTCACCTCGGCATTGGACCAGGACTTCAGCTTCTTCAGATATGCGGGATCAATGTCCAGAATGGGCTCCCGCTGGGAATCTAGAAAGCGGCGTTCAGCAACGTGCCAGCAGTCTTTCCGGGAATTCCGATAAAAACCTGTTCGTGCATTCCACCACTTGATGAAGTCTGGAGTCACTCGGGGAAGACGAGCCGGGGTTGGCACCCTGAATGATACATCCTCCCGGCGATGAAAGTAATCCCACCATGTGCGGGCTTCCTCTGTAGTCGTCTGACCGGCCCGGTGCCTGTTTGGAAGATTGAACTGGGCCGCAGAAGAGGGAATTTGTTGGTCATACCCAAAATTCCGACTGAAGCGGAAAGGATAATACGGCTCCAGCCACAACAAGCCGCTCTTTCTAAAAAAAAGAACACTCGGGCGGATAGACAACGCCCAATCAACCAGTTCCGGTTCCAGGATGGGCCTTGTGCTCTTGCGCCCAGTCAACTCGTGAATGAACTCCTCTGTCTCAAACAATCGGCACTGCCGCATCCTGTTTACCAGAGGACTAGAGCTGGCAGCCAAGCTCCAGAAATGAAGAACTCCCGGGGAATCTACTGGAACTGTAGTCAACTTCCCCCTGATGGCAAAAAGCTGATCCGCCAGTGAGGATGCTTCAGCACTGGCAAATTCAATCATCCGCGGCAGCGGGCGATCTGACTGCATTGACCGGGGAGCCGCTTCCGGGAATAGGGTACAGACCCAAGCATTAAAGAAGTGGAGGGGACCAACTATCCTCGAATTCCGGGGAATACGTGATTTGTGCAAATCCCCCAACATTTTGTATATGAGGCATAAAGCCACGGGGCACAGGGACAGCTTCGTCCCCCAAGCCATCAAACAGGCGGGGTAAATCGCCTCCGGCCTAATCACCGTCTCGTCCCCTTGGGGAAGGGCGAATGAACAAAGCCAATATGTTAAATACGCAGCACAATGCGTGACTGCGTCGACTCCTGTGGGGTTCGGGCCGGCCTGCCTCTCTCTCCCTGCGACAGCTGGATACGTTGCTTGGCGCCGGGCCCTCTTCTTCCGCGCCACTGCTGTCGGAACTACCGTGGGAAAGTCTTCATATTGCTGCTCCCCACCAAAGAAATACTGAAGCCATGTGCCCATCCGCACGCGTCTCTTCTCACCCGGCTTTCGCGCCTCCCGCGAGTCCAGCGTCAGGCGCAGCAAGGTGCGGTACGCCTTCATCAGATAACGATAGGCGAAGCCCGTAAAATATCTACCTTCGCCGTTCGTCTGATCCTTTAGCCAGTCTGGGAAGCAAACTTCTTCATACGGCTCTCCGTCTATCGGTAGGCCGCTCAGCTGAGAGAGGCTCCATAAATCCAATGAAGTCTCACCTTCCGCTGTGTAGAAGGTGTTGTACTCTGGGCAGAAGACTTCGATCATCCCACAACATAGACCTCGGGAGATCGGATATCTATACCGCGAAGCATATATGCTTTCGTAGACCCCGGCATGTACCAGAATGGGAGCATACTGTCGCAGCACAAAATCTGTGAATTCAACTGCTCCTGGTCTGAACGCATGAGCATCGGTGGCTTTGAGCTCACCAAACCACCCCACTGAAATCTGATGCTTGAATCGGACCGCCAAGCAGTCCAAAAGAAAAGGTTCGTCCCGGTATCCCCAATGCAGCGGGCCGAGGAATAAACCATATACAGGCTTCTCCCTGTCAACACGGCCAGCAGTTTCGTTCCAGGGAGCTGGTGTGTACTGTGGTGCTCTCGTCAGCATCCCGGCCTCCGGAGACAGTTCCTGCACCCCTAGCACTGCTCCCCACTTCCTGGGCTCACCCGGGATGTACATGGGCGTACCGCAGATGACAGATTCGGCCAAGCTGTCTCGCTCCGCCAGCAGGGCCCCTTCAGCTCGGCGAACCAGGATGAAGTCACGCTTCCCACGAAGGTTGAAGCGCTCGAGAAAGGCCATCAGATGTTTATCTTTGGGATGATCCCGTCGGATGTCGTCCCTTCGATCATACTTAAACTGGTTGCCGTCTAGAATGAACAAGCGACTGGTGTCAACTGTGTCGGTCTCTGAGTCCGAAGATTCGGCCACTACAGCTATATGTCTCAGCCCCCGCTCAAGGGAATGGACGTTCCCCCAGGTCACAGCAACCCGGGATGCGGAAGAAGAAGATCCAGATGCCATACTATCTACAAACCAACAAACAAAGGTCAGAAATCAGTTGATCAAAACGACATTTCTGACAAAATTTCGGCAGCACCTCCTCAGCTCGAGGGATTGCCAAAGAAGAAACGGAAGCCGTCCACAGAGGGAGCAGCCCCTAAAAGCAGCCATAGGCATTAAGCCAAGGCCAAATGGGACACCCGAGGGATCTAGCTCCGAGGACAAGTCCTACAAAGAGCCTCCCGGGGCCCGAAGAATGGGTTCAAAACCCGAAGCAATAAACCACTCAACTCACCTACTCACAGGCGAAAATCGCCCGAGCTCAGAGCTCACTCGGCGCCGCGGGAGGGAGAGAATGGAAGAGAGAGAGAAAATTTCGTCAAATGAAGGACTGTGAAGAAAAAAGGAAGAAGAAATGGACTTATAGGGGGGGCTCCACGGTCGTTAAAACGGCGCGCCTCGGGGCGCGCCGTTTTAACTGTTTGGCGCGCCGTTTTAAGGAATTCTGGCGCGCCGTTTTAACCCTTTAAGGCCGCGCCGTTTTAATAAGCTCATTTGCGCGCCGTTTTAACGGCCGCGCCGTTTCAACACGGCCGAACAAGTTTCCCGCCTCGTCCGACGGGCATCCGGAGCCAGAATTGAGTGCCGTTCGAGCTCTCGTCATCACACGAAGCTCATCCGTAGGCACTGCTGCACTCCTGCCTCGTTTGCACCACCCACGTCTGGGGGGCATTTGTTGGGACTCAAAATATGATCCCTGGCGACCAAGCCGCAAAGACAAATGATACGGCCCACTGAAGCACAGAAGCTGATGAAAATCAACTTATCGAGGGTCCCTCGAGCTGACGAAGCCCCAAGCCACCTTGAAGGGAACACCGGGGACCTCACCTCAGGAGAGTCAAAGTCAACCCGCAACCAACCGGCGGTGCGATCAAGCCTGCCCAATGATCCGGCATCGACTCTGTCATGCCGCTACCCCACATCCGACGTCCGATCAAGGACGACGGTCTACCTTATGATTCTCCGAAAGAGGAAGAATGCCCTCGGCCATCCACAACAAGGGGCCGGAGGTTCTGTCAGCAAGAAGATCCCGATCACCCGACACGGGTTCGGCTTCTCGCCCTAGTGAGGCCATTAGCGGCCGATGGATCGCCGTTCAAGGCGGAATTACCCAGGATGCAATGCCATCCTGCAAGGAAGCTTCGGACACAGGTCCGTCTTGATGAGAGGCACCAATCACAGTGCCGAAAGTCGTACCGACGGGACACCCGTGTGTCCGGACCGGAAGCACATGAAGTTCTGATCAAGGCCGTTCGTCACATCAAGAGCTTCGTCAACACTCCGTCAAGGCTCCCCGAGAGCCAGGGCGAGAGGAACAGTCCACTGGAGTCTCCGGAACCATCCCCGGACCCATCGGCCTAGCCGTGCCTGGAGAACGGGTTAAAACGGCGCCCCTTAATACGGCGCCGTCGAACCGGCGCGCAAAAGCCAGAAGGGGCCTTTCCCCGGCGCCGTTAAAACGGCGCGCAAGAAGCCAAGGGGGCTGCTCCCCGGCGCCCTCAATCCGGCGCGCCCTTCTCCACCGCGCCGGATTAACCACATGCCATATATATGGCATGCCTGGAGGGGGATCCAAAAAAAAAAGGAGGCCAACAGAAAAAGAGAAGAGAAAAAAAAGAGATCGGAGAGGTCTCAGAATCCAAAGAGAAAAAAAAGAGAATTAGAAGAAAGAGAGAGGTCCAGGGAAAAGGGGAGGAGGTTCTTCGTCTGAAGAGGTCCCCCGTCTGAGCTTCCCGGCGGCCGACATCCTGCTCCATCCGAGCCCCCCGGAGTCGAAGAAGAAGACCGTCTGCTTGTTTGCCGAGGTCGGGTCTCCATTTTTTTTTCTTCTTCCGGTTAACCCCTCTGCTCTTCTTTGTTTTTGTTTTCTGGCACAATGTAAGTGAGAGATCGGGGGAGGGGCGATGATACGAGCCTTTCCTCCCCCCTTTTTTCTCTCACCTTTTCCTCTGCTATGCTTTGGCTTCAACTGTAATAGTTCCTTTTCTTCTGTTAATGAAACGGCTGCCGATCGACAACGACGGCGTCGGAATCCATGTGCTCTGCATATGTATGAATGTGGGTTGTACATGAATCAATGAAAGTCTATCGTGGCTAATGTCTTCTGCCCCGTGCGTACCCTCTCTCATCCTCTTGCGAGTGTACCTCTGATCGCTCTATTTAATATGTATCTGCATTCACTCGTAGTTGGTTTCCTCCGATGCTGGGTGTGCCTTCGGGCTATAGAAATCATCTGTCCCCCCCCCTTTCCCCGGGGTTCTCTCCTGCTTTAAGTCCGATGCAACAACCGGATTTCGTGTTGAACGCTCCACTGGCTCTGCGAACAGAGATGCACTTGTGTGCATATCTCTGTCTATCTCCGCCCAGAGATGAGGACCCTTCACTGTCCCCTGTGTGCCCTGCTTCATAGGCCAGAGGGGCAGGGAGAATCTCTCGGATTGTCCCTAATGGTCCAACGGCCAGCCTCATGGGGTTTGTTTCCGAATGCCGTATATATGTATACAGAGCTGTACCCCGGGCTATGTGCTGGTCACATATTGTGCCGGCGATTGACATGCTCGACCCGACGGGCTCTATCATTCTAATGTGTTTATAGACACTTCGTATGTTTGTCTGTCGCCGTAAAACGATGTTCATACCGCTTCCTGTCGTGTCATAAGCATCTTGATGGGAGTATGCTACGTAGCATCATTCCCGCATCCGGGGAGGGGTACATTCCTCATATTTCTCTGCCAATCATCCGACTCACGGGGGATTCATCTGGCAATGATGAATATCCCTATGAGCCATAGGATGCACAGCAATGGGGCTAAGCCCTACACTTTAAATCCACAGCCCCTAATGGACTTTGTGGTGACCGTGGGTCGGGTGCCCCTTGTAGGCTTGCCTCGGGGTTTCCCTCCCATCTCGGTCGTCCCGATTCGGGTGTCGTGATGACTCGGGTCGCGTGCCCCTCGTAGGCTAGCCCTCGGGGTTTTCGCTCCCAGAAATGAGTCGTCTCACTCACTCACTGTTACCCACGGATTCGGTGCCCCTAGCAGGCTATGCCTCGGGGTTCTCCCTTTCCGTCCGGGTCTTCGCCGGCCGCCGTTGTGCTACCCGGCATTTAGGGGTTTGCTCCGCCACGTGAGCATCCTCCGCTTCTCCCCGATAAATCCTTTAGGATGGGGAGATGCTGCCGAAATTTCGGCTCAAACGAGTGTAAACTCGGAGCAATTGCTGCGCTCGAGTGTGAACCTCGCGCGAACCCGTGACTTGGCTTTGAACGGTTTGGGACCGATCCAATGAATAATCAATTCAATAAAGTCCTCAAAACCCCCAAAATAATCTAATAAATCCATAAATAAATCAACAAAATCTCGGTTTCCGTGAAAGCGGGCTGAAACGGCGCGATCATGCGTTAAAACGGCGCGGCCTAAAGCGGCGCGCCCTATCCGGCGCGCCCTATCCGGCGCGCCCCTACCTTCCACCGCGCCGTTTTAACGGCTTTTCCCCCTTTTACCGACGTTTGACCGCGCCGTTTTAACCCCTTTTACCTACGTTTCAGGGCGCCGTTTTAACCATTCCAACCCGTTTCTTCGCATGCACTGCACCGGTTTCGTTCCGAGTCGTGTCATCGCATAATTCTAATCCTTTTTCCTATTCATGGGATGATTTCTCATACTAATCATGGAATTTCATAAGCTCTTTGATTGAATAAATTGAATAAACTAGCTTTTCAAGCTTGAATTGATATGTCTCGAATCTTTGGCATCATGATTTGGCCCAAGCATTCGTGTCTCATTAATGTATGCCCGAGTGGGTGCACCCTTGGTATATCAAATGACATTGTCAGAAGGCCGGGTTATGCCTGACCGGAAACCTTGTCACGCGTGAAGGCGGCTTTCGGGCCTAAGTACTCCGCCATGTACCAGGCCCCACCTCAATAAACCCTGTGTATACGGTCATGACATCTTGCATGATTGTTCGCATGCTCTGTATCTTTTATTCCGGCTTCGACAGCCCGCTATCTCGGCAACTAATCAAAGGTGTTCCCTCCTCGTGGGGGATGTAATTAACGCCATAGCCTTTACGGTATGGCGGACTGCTGGTCCCGACCGAACCTCACTCTCGCCCGATAAGGGTCAGAATGAGCGCATCATAAATCGTCACTCATGTGACTGGCACGCCCGTGTCGTCAATCAGTCAGTTGATTACTAGTTAGTCAATTGATTGATCGACCCGCGAAATAAATGAATGAAAAATACCAACGAAAAGAAAAGAAGGAAAAGACGGTCGAAACAGTCCCCAGGGGTCTTCCCCTTTGTTTTCCCCCTCTCCTATGGAGGTATGGGGGCGTGGTTGGAATTTTTGGGCGTTCTTACCGTTTTCGGCCGCGGACTGAGAACGCGCTATAATCCAGTAGCGCGTTCTTGGAGGTCGCGCTGCCCCGACCGAGCGCGTTCATCGGAGAAGATGAACAGTTTGGCGGTTCGTGTCGCGCTATGGGGTCCTAGCGCGATCATCATTGTCACGCTAGGAGGACCTAGCGCGATGGTCCCTGTCGCGCTAGGGTTCCCTAGCGCGATAGTCCGTGTCGTGCTATGGGGCCATAGCGCGACAACCCTTGTTGCGCTAGGGGACCCTAGCGCGACATGCCCTGTCGCGCTAGGTATCCCTAGCGCGATTTGGTTCGTTGTTGGGTGTTCCCCTTGGGCCGTGTGTGCGTCCCGGGCACCCCGTGGAGTTCCGTGACCGTGTCTTTGGTGTCCGGAAGTCCCGTTTGCCTCGGTCAGGCGTTTGACCATGGGCAGTGCGTCTGTTTCTCTTCCGACCGTGGTTACCGTGCGACGGAGCTAGTACGTGGGGTGATTCCCACCCGTTGTCGGTTCGGACGTTGTTTTCCGTTGACTCGAGAGTCTACTCCTTCAGTGACCCTCCACTAGTCGTAGCCCACCAGTACGAGGTGCTGGTCTCACCTGGGAGTGGTGTACGGGCACCCACCTTTCGAGACGGTTTGTGGACCGGTTACCGTAGGACCCTCGTCGGTAGCCAGAGTCCGGCTACGGGGGAAAACCGGTCAGAGGACCAGACCTAGTGACGAAGGTCTGTGTGTGCACACGTGGTTGGGGGCGGTTGGACCCACGTCGACGGGCGTGACCCCAGCTAGTTACTTGTTTGTGGTTACTTGTACGGTGTTTACGCCTCGGGTAGGACCTACCACGTCAGGCGGTTCACCTGCGGTGCGGTGTAAGACGTCAGGGGACGCTACCGGCTGTGCTTCTAGTGGGTGGTACTCCTGTCGAGTACGGAGTGTCAGACTGTCAGTCGTGTGTTTCCGACCTTCGGGTTTTACGGTTCGACCGTTGATTTCAGTCTTCTCGTACCGTGGCACGTGTGTCGGTTTGCGTGCCGTAGGGTCTAGTTCTGTAGAGTGCAGGGCTTTCCTTTCCGAGGTACCTTCCTACCGCTAGAGTAGTGGTTTCTCGTTTTACGAGGTAGGGTTCGAGTGATCCCTACTGAGTCTTGTTCCGAGACTCATTCCCTGCGTGTTTTCACCGTGTTTCAGGTGAGACGCCACCTTCGGGGAGCGCGTCAGGAGCGCAGCGTGGTGCGGGTGCCCAGAGGTAGTGCTAGAGGTCAGAGCCGGGGTATGCCCCGTGTAGCTGTACTTTTCTTTCTTGTCACTGTACTAGTCGTGGACTGTTCTTGCTATTGTTGTTCTTTATTGTGGACCATGTAAAATGTTAATTTATTTCCTGCTTAATATTATAACTATTTTAATTTTTGCAATTATCTGTGATGCTTGTGTAGTTTCCACACCATCCTTTTAACCCTTCCGAGTCTTCGGGCTCGTGGGTGGCGGTACGAGTCTCGGGTTATCGGGCCTTCCCGGTAATCGGATTCTCGGGTCGTTACAGCTGGTATCAGAGCGCGGTTGTGGAATTACATGAGAATCATAGGTAATTGTAGTGGTCCACTAGTCCACAACGATGATGTACATGTGACGCTGGCATTGGGCACCGTGTGTTTATTTTGACCTTGCCGTTTTCGTGTTTTCTATCTTTTGCTTCAGAAGCGAGGATGGCGCCGAGGAGGAGTTCTCGCTCTCAGCAGGGGCAGTCGGCTGGAGGTCAGGAGATCCAGCAGGGGGTCCAGAGGGACCAGGAGGAGCATAGTAGAGTTCCGGGAGCTACCGAGGCCGCGGATGCTGCGAGAGCTCCGGGGGCCGAGGATTTCTTCCGTGGCATGTACCATCTCATGTCTCAGCAGTTTGGCAGAGAGACTGGTGAGGGCTCGTCAGTCAGGGGTGGGCCGGGCCGAGTGGTGAGGGACTTCATGCAGTTCCATCTACCTTACTTTAGCGGCCAGGCAGACCCTGATGCGGCTCGTGATTGGCTTGATGAGATGGAGCGGGTGTTCAGTTCTGCGAAGAGTACTGCCGAGGACAGAGTGGTGTTGGCCTACAACCAGTTGCAGGGTACGGCTCGGAGGTGGTGGTCTTTCGAGTGGAAGACGTCCTTTCAGCTTCGTCCACTTGAGCAGGTCGAGTGGGGTGACTTTGTCAGTGCTTTCGAGCGTACGTACTGTCCAGACGTCGTTGCTACGCAGCGGATGCGGGAGTTTCTGGAGCTGGTGCAGGGTGACATGTCCGTGTTGCAGTATAGGGCCCGATTTGTCAAGCTGGGTCGGTATGCACCTCATATCATGGAGCATGAGAGGGTGAGGACGACGCAGTTTGTGCAGGGCTTGAGGCTGGAGCTGAGGCACCATTTGATCGTGAATGGGGCCACTGATCTAGAGACGGCGTCTCGTGTTGCGATTTCCTTGGAGATGGATATGCAGAGGACTCGAGGACCGATCAGCCAGGGGCAGTCCTTGTCAGGTCGCAGCCAGCAGTCGGCTACCCAGCAGCAGGGTTCCTTCCAGCATGCGTCGGGTGGTTCAGGAGTACCGGCATCGGCAGCTTCGGTGACAGGATCTGCGTCCTTCGGCTCGAAGATCAAGAAGTTCTTGAAGAAGAGTCTCCGGAAGAAGCACAAGGATCAGGGGCAAGCTTCATCGGGCAGTGTACAGCAGCCGATTCCTTTGCAGCGTCAGGGATCAGTGGGTGGATCGCGAGGACCTTGTCCACGGTGCGGTGGGACCCACCCAGGCAGGCAGTGCACGGCGCCGATCATTTGTTTTCGGTGTGACCAGCCAGGGCACATGGCGCGTGACTGTCCTCAGAGGCCGCCGCAGCAGCAGGTTCCCCAGCAGCAGCAGCAGCAACAAGGACAGTATCCGCCGCTACCCAGGTCAGCTAGTGTGGGAGGCAGGCAAAGAGCTCGTGGTCAGATCACGCACTTGATCAGGGCAGAGGCAGTGGCGTCACAGCTCGTGGAAGGTACCGTTCAGATTTTGGGTTGTGCGGCTCGGGTTTTATTTGATTCTGGCGCGTCTCATTCGTTTATTTCGGAGGATTTCGCGTCAAGCGTCGAGGAGCCGGTGACCCAGTTATCCTGTGATTTGGCAGTGGAGTTGCCTTCGGGTGACTTTATGGTCACTCCGTATTGCTTCGACCAGGTTCCGGTGTGGATCGATGGGCGGAGTATGCCAGGCAGGTTGTATGCATTGCAGCTTCGGGATTACGACGTGATTCTAGGCATGGATTGGCTCGAGACTCATGGAGCGGTGGTGGATTGTGGAATGAAGATGGTCTACTTCCAGCATCCGAGCAAGAGGACCTTCTATTTCCAAGGTATCCGTTCCACCTCTTCTCGATTCCTTATCTCTGCTATTCGAGCCCGTCGATTGCTTGATTCAGGTTGTCAGGGTTTTCTCGCGTCTGTGGTTGTGTCTGACCGGATGGAGCCGGATGTCGAGGACATTGCGGTGGTGTGCGAGTTTCCCGATGTTTTTCCTGAGGAGTTGCCTGGATTACCTCCCCAGCGGGAGATCGATTTCATGATCGAGGTTGTACCTGGTACGGGACCTTTGGCGAAGGCTCCCTACCGTATGGCCCCCGCTGAGCTGAGGGAGTTGAGGGCGCAGTTGCAGGAACTGTTGGCCAAGGGGTACATTCGTCCGAGCTTTTCCCCTTGCGGTGCGCCCGTGTTGTTCGTGAAGAAGAAGGACGGTAGTCTGCGGTTGTGCATTGACTATCGGCAGCTGAATGAAGTGACCATTAAGAACAAGTATCCGTTGCCGCGGATTGATGATTTGTTTGACCAGCTGCAGTCTGCGCGAGTGTTCTCGCGGATTGATTTGCGGTCCGGTTACTATCAGCTGAGAATTCGCGAGTCCGATGTGGAGAAGACTGTATTCAGTACGAGGTACGGGTATTTTGAGTTTCTGGTGATGCCGTTTGGGCTCACCAATGCCCCAGCAGCCTTCATGGACTTGATGCAGAGGGTGTTCCATCCGTATTTGGACCAGTTCGTGGTCATCTTTGTGGATGACATCCTTGTTTATTCGCAGTCTGATGAGGAGCATGCGTACCATTTGGGTGTGGTGCTGCAGACGTTGCGAGATCACCAGTTGTATGCGAAGCTCAGCAAGTGCGAGTTTTGGCTCAGCGAGATGCACTTTCTGGGGCACGTGATTTCTGGTGATGGCATTTCCGTGGATCCCGCCAAGGTCGAGGCTGTGATGCAATGGCCGAGGCCGAGGTCGGTGACGGAGATCCGGAGTTTCTTGGGGCTTGCGGGGTATTATCACCGGTTTATCCAAGATTTTTCCCGCATTGCGACCCCGATGACGAGGCTCACGCGGAAGGATGTGCCTTTCGTCTGGTCCGAGGAGTGTGAGCAGAGCTTCAGAGAACTGAAGAGATTGCTCACCTCGGCTCCGGTGTTAGTTTTGCCTTCTGGATCGGGAGGTTTCGTGGTGTGTACAGATGCTTCCGGCGTCGGATTGGGTGCTGTTCTGATGCAGCATGGTAGAGTGGTGGCTTATGCATCTCGGCAGCTAAAGCCCCACGAGGAGAACTACCCTACCCATGACCTTGAGTTGGCGGCGGTGATCTTCGCGCTGAAGATCTGGAGGCATTATCTGTACGGCGAGAAGTTCGAGGTGTTCACTGACCATCAGAGTTTGAGGTATGTGTTCTCGCAGAGAGATCTGAACCTCAGACAAAGGCGTTGGATGGAGTTCATGAAGGACTATGACTTCACCCTGTCTTATCAGCCGGGCAGGATGAATGTCGTCGCCGATGCCTTGAGTCGGAAGGTGGCGGTCAGTACCTTGATGCTGAGGAAGTGGAGGCTCTGGGAACAGGTGCCCGAAGTTTCCTTCAGGCTCAAGATTCCCCAGGAGCGAGGGTTGGCAGTGCTTGCGAGTCTGACTGTCACTCCTGCTATCCGTCGTCAGGTGACAGAGGCTCAGCATGCGGACCCTGAGTTTCCCCGGATTCTTACGATGGCTGACGTAGAGCTCGGCGAGGACGGTGCTGCGAGGTTTCGTGGCAGGTTGTACGTCCCAGCGGAGGAGCAGGTTCGTCGTGCGGTGTTACGCGAGGCTCATGGGAGCAGGTACACTGTGCACCCGGGTGCGACGAAGATGTATCGGAACTTGCGGAGGCAGTTTTGGTGGCCTGACATGAAGAGAGATGTCGCCGAATTTATGGCCAGGTGCCTGATCTGTCAGCAGGTGAAGGCGGAGCATCAGCGACCAGGAGGTACTCTCCAGCCCTTGGATGTTCCTGCTTGGAAGTGGGACCATGTGACCACGGATTTTGTGGTGGGGTTGCCAAGGACCCCGAGTGGGCATGACAGTATTTGGTTACTGGTGGATCGGCTGACGAAGGTGACGCGGTTGTTACCGGTCAAGGTCAGCTGGAGCGTGTCTAAGTTGGCTCGTTTGTATGTGGAGCGGATCGTGCCGTTGCATGGGATTCCCATTTCGATCGTATCGGATCGGGATCCGCGCTTCACTTCTGGGTTCTGGAGGAGTTTCCAGCGAGCTCTTGGCACGGAGTTGACTTTTAGCTCGGCGTATCATCCTCAGTCAGATGGTCAGTCTGAGAGGACCATTCAGACTTTGGAGGACATGCTGAGATCCTGCTGCCTGGAGTGGCAGGGGAGTTGGATTCATCACCTACCGTTGGTGGAGTTTGCCTATAACAACAGCTATCATTCGAGCATCGGCATGGCTCCTTATGAGGCACTGTATGGGCGTCCTTGTCGGACTCCGCTTGATTGGTTTGAGGTGGGTGAGCGTGTTTTGACGGGACCGGAATTGGTGCAGCAATGTGTGGATGTTGTGCACCTGGTTCGTCAGAACATGTTGGCGGCCCAGAGTCGGCAGAAGAGCTATGCTGACCGTAGGAGGCAACCCCTCGAGTTCACCGTGGGCGATCATGTGTTCTTGAGAGTTTCTCCGATGAAGGGGGTGATGCGTTTTGGACGACGTGGGAAGCTGAGTCCCCGCTATATTGGTCCTTTCGCGATTGTGGAACGCATCGGTGAGGTTGCTTACCAGTTGCAGTTACCTCCTGCGTTGGCGTCGGTGCATGACGTGTTCCACGTCTCGATGTTGCGGAAGTATATGCCCGATGACTCTCATGTGCTCGAGTTTTCTGTTTGGCCTGAGGTGACTCCAGATCTTTCTCTCCCAGAGTTTCCGATCCGCGTGGAGGATAGGCGAGAGCAGTGCCTGCGGAACAAGGTCATTCCCTTGGTGAAGGTCGTGTGGCAACGACACTCTGGTGGTGAGGCTTCGTGGGAACGTGAGGACGAGATGCGTCAGCAGTTCCCGTATCTGTTTGAGTGAGTCTTCCTCTTCTTTCCCCTTTGGTTGTTCTCAATTTCGAGGACGAAATTCCTTAAGGGGGGAGGGCTGTAATATCCCAGACCTTTCGGATCCTTCTTCGTGGGTCCCGGATCTGGTTTTCGGAGCGTCCAGCTCTGTTGTGTCCGAAATTTCGTTTCGGACATCTTTCGTGTTCGGATCGGCGCGATCCGGAGTCGTTTCGGAGGTCCGGAGGCGTTCCGCGACTTTTCCGCGTGTGTTTTCCGATTCCCGGTGTGTGTTTCGGCTTTTCCTTCGGAAGCTCACTACAGGCGAACCGGGCGGTTCCCCCAGGCACGAGTGGTACCGTTACGATCGGTGCGTTTCGAGGATTCCAGAAATGTATTTTTCTATTTTTTGGTATTTTTCCGAAAATTCGGATTTTCTATATAGCCCTAATTCTTTCCTTTTTCTTTTTCTCCTTTCTCTTTCTTCTTCTTCCTCCTTCCTTCCCCAACCGTGACCGCCCTCCTCTCTCTCCCTCTCTCCCATTCGGACGCGGCGAGCCCCTCTCCGGCTACGGACGGCGGCGGGGCGACGGCGCGGACGCGTGGGCGACGGTGAGGCGATCTCGTGGGCGTGCGGCGAGCGTGGGAAGCGTGGGGAGTTCGTGAAGCTTCGAGCATTCTTCGTGATTCGTGATCGATTCGGCGGAGCATTCGCTCCATTGAGGTAGGGTGACATTCCTTAATCTCATGCCGATCTTTTCCGCGATTTATAGGCCGCGGGGAGGCCGAGAGGGGATCATTTGAGCGTTTTTGGGTTTTTCCATGGTTTGGGGAGAGCTCGCCCGATCTATGGATTCAATGCATGGATTCGTGTTTTGAGGGCCTAGAATCATGCTAGGGGTCCCCAGGGGTCTTCCCCTTTATTTTCCCCCTCTCCTATGGAGGTATGGGGGCGTGGTTGGAATTTTTGGGCATTCTTACCGTTTTCGGCCGCGGACTGAGAACGCGCTATAATCCAGTAGCGCGTTCTTGGAGGTCGCGCTGCCCCGACCGAGCACGTTCATCGGAGAAGATGAACAGTTTAGCGGTTCGTGTCGCGCTATGGGGTCCTAGCGCGATCATCATTGTCGCGCTAGGAGGACCTAGCGCGATGGTCCCTGTCGCGCTAGGGTTCCCTAGCGCGATAGTCCGTGTCGCGCTATGGGGCCATAGCGCGACAACCCTTGTTGCGCTAGGGGACCCTAGCGCGACATGCCCTGTCGCGCTAGGTATCCCTAGCGCAATTTGGTTCGTTGTTGGGTGTTCCCCTTGGGCCGTGTGTGCGTCCCGGGCACCCCGTGGAGTTCCGTGACCGTGTCTTTGGTGTCCGGAAGTCCCGTTTGCCTCGGCCAGGCGTTTGACCGTGGGCAGTGCGTCTGTTTCTCTTCCGACCGTGGTTACCGTGCGACGGAGCTAGTACGTGGGGTGATTCCCACCCGTTGTCGGTTCGGACGTTATTTTCCGTTGACTCGAGAGTCTACTCCTTCAGTGACCCTCCACTAGTCGTAGCCCACCAGTACGAGGTGCTGGTCTCACCTGGGAGTGGTGTACGGGCACCCACCTTTCGAGACGGTTTGTGGACCGGTTACCGTAGGCCCCTCGTCGGTAGCCAGAGTCCGGCTACGGGGGAAAACCGGTCAGAGGACCAGACCTAGTGACGCAAGGTCTGTGTGTGCACACGTGGTTGGGGGCGGTTGGACCCACGTCGACGGGCGTGACCCCAGCTAGTTACTTGTTTGTGGTTACTTGTACGGTGTTTGCGCCTCGGGTAGGACCTACCACGTCAGGCGGTTCACCTGCGGTGCGGTGTAAGACGTCAGGGGACGCTACCGGCTGTGCTTCTAGTGGGTGGTACTCCTGTCGAGTACGGAGTGTCAGACTGTCAGTCGTGTGTTTCCGACCTTCGGGTTTTACGGTTCGACCGTTGATTTCGGTCTTCTCGTACCGTGGCACGTGTGTCGGTTTACGTGCCGTAGGGTCTAGTTCTGTAGAGTGCAGGGCTTTCCTTTCTGAGGTACCTTCCTACCGCTAGAGTAGTGGTTTCTCGTTTTACGAGGTAGGGTTCGAGTGATCCCTACTGAGTCTTGTTCCGAGACTCATTCCCTGCGTGTTTTCACCGTGTTTCAGGTGAGACGCCACCTTCGGGGAGCGCGTCAGGAGCGCAGCGTGGTGCGGGTGCCCAGAGGTAGTGCCAGAGGTCAGAGCCGGGGTATGCCCCGTGTAGCTGTACTTTTCTTTTTTGTCACTGTACTAGTCGTGGACTGTTCTTGCTATTGTTGTTCTTTATTGTGGACCATGTAAAATGTTAATTTATTTCCTGCTTAATATTATAACTGTTTAATTTTTGCAATTATCTGTGATGCTTGTGTAGTTTCCACACCATCCTTTTAACCCTTCCGAGTCTTCGGGCTCGTGGGTGGCGGTACGAGTCTCGGGTTATCGGGCCTTCCCGGTAATCGGATTCTCGGGTCGTTACAAGGGGCACCCATATTTCCCTCTGTTCATGGTCAAGAACAGAAAGGGTATTGCGAGGGCGGCCCAGACAGGTTGAAGGAACCCATATGTCGACCCACCTTACACGGTGAATATTCCTAGCATTCGATCGGAAGAGAAAACCCCCGGGGGGGGTGGGGGAATCAATGTAGCCCTTGCCATAGCAGGGCATAAAGCGTCGGGAAGACGAAACAGGAAGGAAATCATTCACACATGAAACCCACGGTGCTCTGCATTCATCCTCCACGGCGCCGGCATCATCGCACGGCACCGTTTCACCGGCTGTAAGAAGAAAAGGGGGAGCTAACAGGGAAGAAAGAGAAGCGTGGCATTTGGCCAGAGACATACATTCCATTCCTATTCATTCATATGAAAAATACAGACAGACAAGTAGAGAATATACATTCCGGCGCCGGCGTTGTCGCTCGGCCGCCGTTTCCATTAACAGAAGAATCCTATTACGATGAGAAGAGGGAAAGAAAATCATCGTGAGGGAGGGGAGGTGAAGCTCATATCATCGCCCCTCCCCTCCTTCACTTACATTCTGCCAGGAGGAAGAAACTCAAAACGGAGCAGAGGGGTTCGCCGGATGAAACACGGACAAACCCACCTCGATAGATAAGAACGGGCGTTCTTCTTCTCCGATTCCGGGAGACTCCGGTGGAGCGGGATGAGGGCCGCCGAGAGCTCAGGCAGAGAACTCGTCCGATCGAAACACTCCTGGACCTCCCCCCTTTCTTTCTAATTCCCTTTTCTTTTCTTTTTGATTCCGCTCCCTCCTTGATCGGATCCCCCTTGATCTCCTCTCCTCTCCTCTTCTGTCGACAGGCTATATATAGCCTTGGGGTTAAAACGGCGCCCCAGGAAGAAGCGCGCCGGGTTGACGGCGCCGGGGAAAGCCCCCATTTAGTCTTTGCGCGCCGGATTGACGGCGCCGGGGAACACCCCTATTGGCCTTTGCGCGCCGGATTGACGGCGCCGGGGAACACCCCCTTTGGTTCTTGGCGCGCCGGTTTGACGGCGCCGTTTTAACCTGTTCACTTAGCGTGTAGTCCAGTGGGCCCGGAGATGATTCCGGAAGCTTCCGTCCGCTGTTCCTCTCACCCTGGCCATCGAAGGGCCCTGACGGGGTGTTCACGAAGCTCCTGATAGGGCGAATGGCCTTAAATAAGACTTCGTGTGTGTCCGGTCCGAGCACACGGGTGTCCTACTGACATAGTCTTCGGCACTGTGATTTGTGCTTCTGGCTGAGACGAACTCGGGCTCGAAGCTTCCTTGCAGGATGATGTTACATCCCGGACAATTCCACCTTAAATTGGTGATCAATCGGCCACTAACGGGCCCACTATGGCAAGAAGCCGAATCCGTGCCGGATAATCGGGGTCTTCTGCTGACAGGACCTTCGGCCCCTTGTTACGGATGGCCGAGGACATTCTTCCTCCTTAGGAGAGTAATTGGGCAGACCGTCGTCCTTGGTCGGGGGACGGATGTGGGGTAGCGGCACGACGAGGTCGATGCCGGATCATTGGGCAGGCTTGATCGCGCTGCCGGTTGGTTGCGGGTTCACTTCGGCTCTCCTGAGGTAAAGTCCCCGACGTTCCCTTTGAGGTGGCTCGGGGCTTTGTCAGCTTGAGGGGTCCCCTTGATAAGTTGATCTTTATCGGCTTCTGTGCTTCAGTGGGCCGTATCATTCATCCTTGCGGCTTGGTTGCCAAAGGATCATATTTTGAGTGCCAACAGATGCTTGGATGATGTAGAAGCTTGGAAAGTGGCTGAAGCGGCCCATTCTAGTGAGTGTGGAGGTCATGTCAATGGCCAGGCTCTAGCGAAGAAGATCCTTAGGCAGGGCTACTATTGGCCCACTCTAGAGGAAGATTGCTCCCTCTATGTCCGGAGGTGTCTTAAATGCCAACTCCATGCTGATAAAATTCACTCTCCATCTTCGTCTCTCCATCCTATGACTGCTCCTTGGCCTTTCTCTATGTGGGCTTTCGACGTCATCGGCCCGCTCAGTGATCCTAATTCTCAGGTCAAGCAAAAATCCTTTGTCCTCACCGCTACTGAGTACTTCACCAAATGGGCCGAAGTCGAGGCGTACGCAGAGATCAAAGCTACAACGGTATGCCGCTTTATCATGAAGAATATCATCTCGCAGTTTGGAGTACCAAGCAGCAACATCACCGACAACGGACCCCAGTTCGTCTCCCAAGAGCTTAAGGACCTCTGTAAGAAGTTCAATATTGCATTGCATCATTCATCTCCATATTATCCTCAAGGCAACGGTCAAGCCGAGGCCACTAATAAAACCCTTCTTAAAATCATCAAGAAAACATGCGAAGCTCATAAATTTTTCGATTGGCCAGAAAGATTGGTGGAAGCTCTGTAGGCTTACCGCACTTCCGTCCGTACCCCTACGGGGCAAACTCCCTATTCTCTTACCTACGGGATGGAGGCGGTGCTCCCATATGAGATCTTAATCCCTTCCCTTAGAGTGCAGCTCGATAAGGAACTTAATCTCGACGAACGTCGAGAGGCGTTGCTGGTCCAGTTGTAACTCTTAGATGAGAAGAGGTTGAATGCGGCCGATCACGTTTCTGTTTATCAAAAGAGGGTTTCACGTTATTTTCAAAAGAAGGTGATTGAACGTAAGTTTATGACGGGTGATATTATTTTGAAATGCAAATTCATTCGGTCTGCAGGTCCTAGGTCCAAATTGCAACCTAACTGGGAAGGGCCGTTTGTAATAAAAGAGGCTTATCCATGGAATGCTTATCGTTTAATGAACGCGGAAGGTGAGGAGCTCTCTCACCCGTGGAATGGGTTGTATCTTAAGCGTTTCTTTTCTTAGAGTCTAAACCACGTGCTTCCCCGGCAGCAAGATCTTCCTTCCTATTTTTCAAAAGAGAGGTCCCGAGTAAGGCAATCACGCACCACACGACATCCCTGGTCGGGCTCCTTGTTTAAAAGACACCGTTTCTCCTTGGCCATGCTTTAGGGGAAAGTCGAAGTCCCTGTCCGCTTCATTCTGCGGCTGAATCCAGGGGCAAGGAGTGAATAAGGAGGCGACAACCAATCCAAACACCCTAATGAGAGGAGGTCTCAAACAGGGGCAAGTCCGTTATGACCTGACGCCACAAGCAAGAAAGGAAAAGAAAAGAAAAGGACTGCTTTTTACGACAAAATCAAAAGCATTATCTCAAAGGTCTACAGATTCCAAATTTCCAAAAACTCCAAGAAGAAAAGAAAGCTAGGCATGACAAGAGTGGCAGTACAGTTCCCCGCGGGACGTTATGAGCCCGGTCGCATGCATGCCTAGGGTGGACAAAGGTTCGATGACGGACGCAAAAAGCCCCGGCGCAACAGACCAAATCTCTAATAGGGTTGTGCGGTGAGAAAATCAAGTCCTAAAAACTCCCATATCTGGCCTAAGCTTACCCCCCGTGATCTTTTTTCCTTTTAAGACTAAGATTAGTACCCTGGGTATGGCATTGATAGAAACACCGTCATGATGATTAGGTCTTGGCCAGGGGTTGTCACACTATTACACGCCAATCTCGGGACTCAATCTAAAACAAGGAAGGGTTCGCGTTGCTAGAGAGGCACTGGTTTTTCAAAATCTAAAAAAATCAAATATTTTAAAATCTAAAAAATATTTCAAAATCCAAAACATCAAATATTTTCAAAATCCAAAAACGTCAAATATTTTCAAAATCCAAAAAAAATCAAACATTTTCAAAATCCAAAAAAGTCAAATATTGTCAAAATCCAAAAATAATAAATATTTTCAAAAATCCAAAACAAAACAAATATCCTTAAAAATCCAAAAACATTAAATATTTTCCCAAAACTCCCAAAAATACCATCATGTGCATAGGATGCATTGCATTTTCATTATATTTCCACCTATTTAATAAAGGCTCCACCCCTTGACCGAATATCAAGAAACGGTCATTATCTAACTTACTTCAAGGCAAGGGGTTGAGTCTAAGAACAGATCTAACTTGATTCATGTTTAAAGTGTGTGTGCAGAACGCAGGGACAAGATTCAAAGCAAAAAGATTCACAACTATGCAGGTTCAAGGTATGTAACGCGCCAACATCAGACCGTTACAGTCACATAACGGCCCCCTCTTTGACCATTATTTTCCTTCAGGCATGGGCCTTCTCTCTTTCACTAGCCATCACTATAACGGTCTAGAGAATACCGTTACTTGCTTATAATGGCCCAACGCCTATCCGTCATATCCTTCAGAGACAGGGTTCTATCGTTACTCTCATTCTGACGGCCTGTCGTAAGATCGTTATTTCCTTGTAGCGGCCCATTGCATATCCGTTGCTATCTCCAGAGGCTCTGCCTGTTCACATCATTCCAAGCCATTCAAAACACGAAACTCAAGTCCATTCAACTGTGGCAATTTCATCTCTTTCAAACAAGCTTAATGAAATATAATTCATGATAAACCAAGCTCTGATGATCAAGTACACATAACATCTCTCATAAACAAAAGAAAATCAAGATACATTCAATTTCTTATCCGCAAGAGGGCGGATTCTTCTCAACTCTTTCACATAATCTCGGCGTGCTTCGTCGTTCTCTTCAACCTCTGCTTGCCACGGGCGCACCTTGCTGATCTCCCACATGATCAGCGCGTTCCGGACTGCTCGTTCATCTTCCTCGGTCCCCATCTTCCTAGGTAAAAGGGGAGGGTAGTGTGATAGTGCAGAAACGCCGGTTCGAGGTAGTCCGATCTGAAGATGGCATCGGTGCGGGTTGTAGATTGCCATGGTAGTATTCCCCACTAGCTGGAGGACTAGGCCTTGACGCCGCGGTATTTTGAGAAGAGTGCCTCGAAGGATTCTTGGTCGCATAATGAACTTGTCCATTGGCAAGGTGTTGAAAAAGAGGCGCCATTCATCCTGAGTTTTCTTATCCGCCGTCCTGCATTCCACCTGAGAAGAATATCCAAATACCCCTCCAATGAAGAAGAGAGGGTGGCTCCCGAAGATCCGGCTTGCAGAAGTTATGTCTTCCTTTTGTTGGAATTTGACTCTCACTCCTATCCAGCACTCAAGGAGTATCATGGAACCAAACAAAAGTCCTCCTAGGCAAGCCGAGCTTAGTCCTTCATAGAGGTATGAGAGGACCGCTTGAGAGATAGACATTTCCCGCCACAGCCCGCTAATAATGCTAAGATTTTAGATGTCTAAGAGGTGGTCGGTCGTAGTAAAAAGGAAGACCCCGCACAAGCAAACCGCCACCGCCTTGGCTATTGCTTCATGTCTCTCCCACTTGTTTTTATAATGAGACACTATCCATTGTGCCAAGGGTATCAAGTGAACATGATGTGGGCTGATCATGGTTCTCACGTCCTTTGGATTATGAATGAAGTCGCTCAAGATCAAGGACGGGTCAATAGGCTCTATTGTATAGCAAACCCGGTCTTCATCCCCCACCTTAGTCTTAGGGAAGGTTAGGTAGGTCTCTACCTCTTCTAATAGGACTATTGCTTCGAAGGAAGGGAAGATAAAGGTATGAGTTTGTGGATGCCATAGTTCCACAAGTGCTGAAATACTTGGCCAATCTAAGGATAATTTCTGAAAATTTTTGCCCAAAACCAAGAGTGGTTGAAGGTGCCAAGCTTTAAGGATGGATGTGACTTCTATAGGGAGGGCCTTTACCATGGGAGCCACCCACTTCAGATTAGAGTAGCATCTTGGGCCAGGAAGAGGCTTGAAGAAAGAAGGAGAAGAAGAAATCATAAAACAATTGAAGTGCAGAATTTTCTGAACTTGGATGTGCTGTTAAGGGACTTACCACCCTTTGGACATTGGAGCTTAAGTGCTTGGGAATTGATGTCAACCGTTGGAGCTCTCCATGTTCTTTTCTGGCAGCTTTAGGTCCGGTGTAGACCTTCTCCTCCGTGACCATCACCTCGAAGCTTCTCTTCATCTTGATTTCTGCCCTTAGGAAAGGTTCTTCAACCCTAAACAGAGGTTTGCAGCAAAGATACGATTTTTGGTTGAGTTTCCAAGCCTTAAAGGTTTGATTTTGGCTTTGAAAGGATAAAACTTGAGTTGGAAGGCTTTATCTTCAATCTAGATAAGTTCTAGTAAGGGATTAGATGGCTAAACCTCGGGTTTAAGTCCTCACGGCTCAATCCGTCTCGGAATACAACCCAAAATCTAACGGTCTATCGTCCGGCCGTTATTTCCCTCCGACGCGCCAACCTTAGGCTGTCGCATTTTCCTGTGGGTTTAATTCCCCGATCATGTTCTGTGAAGATTAACGGTCTACGGGCTGACCGTCGTTTCTTGTAACGCGCGAATCTTGAGCTGTTATACTCTCATCCACTCAGTCCTTTCTCTTCTAGGCTAAGCACTTCCAGACGGCCCTGGTTATGACCGTTGCTTCACTATGACGCGTCTCCCTCAGGCCGTCGCATTTTCTGCTAGTTGTCCTGCAACCATCGTTCTGCCATGATCAACGGTCTAGTCTTTGGCCGTTATTTGTCTTTGACGCACCTGCCGCTGCCGTTGTTTCTCCTGAAGCCCTACTACCAAGATGGGCTCCTGTTATGATTAACGGCCTTTCACCGGCGCGTTGTTTGATTAAGACGGTCAGAGCCTAGACCGTTACTTTCTCTGCTGCTGATTTCAGGCTATTCCTTCTGCCCTTGCCTAGACCTGGCGGTCTCTCGCATTGTACACCTCATTCTCTCTGAATTTTCACACACATACATTCCTGCAAATAACTCATGCACACATTCCTGCCTATGTCTCATTCATCCATTCATTCATTTCATCCGTCCCTGCACAATCAAGCACACATCCATTCATTCACTAAACAAACAGAAAACCCAAAAAAGATCTCATTCTATTTTTCATAAAGTTCTATACAAAAGATAAGAAAAAACATAAAAAATACATCATTCGGTCGGCTTATCCGCCGGACCGCCCTCATCCCCTCCATCCTCGGGTCTCCTCGCGGGTGGCGGCGCTATCGAAGCACTCTCCTCCTACTGTCCCCGCTCCGCCCTCTCATTCCTCCGTTGGCCGGAGGAGCTGACAAGAAAATTCCCTACCGAGTCGCTCGGGGCAGCACTCCTCCGTGCCCCACTCTGAGAAGACACTCCGCTCCAGTCCCCGGCCCATCATCCAGACCGTCCGCTCCAGCGTCCACAGCTCGATCTTCAGCGTGAAGATCTGACGCCGCGTCTCCCATGCCTCGGTCCGGTAGCGATCCAGGTCCGCCGTCCCGATACGGAGCTGCTCCACCTCAGCTTGAGCCCGAGCTAACTCCGTCCGTAGTCGCTCACCCTCTGCCTCATCCAAGTATCGCGGGGTCTCCGCTCTCAGTCGAGCCATCTCTGCCCGTACAAGCTCTGTCTCCGCTCGGGCTCGATCAGTCTCAGCCCGGCTTTTTTCTGCCTCTATCCTCGCCTGCCTGGCCTCGGCCACCGCTGCTGCTAGCTCTGTCGCCTGTAGATTGCATTTCATATAGTTAATCATAAGGCATTTTTTAGGCGAGATCATAAACATGAGCACTTTTTAGCATCATACCCGCTCCGCGAGGGTGGCCTCCGCCTCCTCGGCCCGGGCAACCGCCCGAGCGAAATCAGCCTCCTGCTCAGCCCTGCCTCCCGTAGGCTGTGAGGAAGACAATGGGGCATCCGGTCCGGCTCGTTGGGCTCTCTCGGCCCGCTGCATTTAGAAGACAAGGTTAGGAACCATGGTTAATCAGCATAAGCATCATAAGCATAATCATAAGCATTTTTAAGTCTAGGTTTTGTAGTCTCACCAGGAGCTCTAGAGCGGTCCGGTACCCGTCCCGCTGCTGGATGGTGGAGTGGAGTAATCCCTCCAGCTCAGCGATTCGTCCCTTAGGGTCTAGCTGCATTTAGAAAGCATGTGAGTCAGTACATCCATCACATTGCATGTTTGCATATAGAAAGAGTTTTTTTAGAATTGCATACCGGTCGTCGGGTACCTCGGTACACCCGGTCGCCGTAGAGGCGAGCAAAGGCCTTCAGATATGCCTCGTCTCTCTTGTCTCGCTCCTTCACCGCTCGGTCCCGCCTATTCCAGTCGTGGATGTACTTCACCTTCCGGGCGCACCAATCCACATTGCCGCTGATGCCCCTTGCCGACTTGCCGGGGTGGTCATCGTTGTGGCGTGGAAAGGTCACCTCGGGCTGATGTAGTCCCCGGGTCCGCAGGATCAGCCTGTAGTGCAGAGGCTCGATGATATGGATGCAGTGCAGCCATATGTCTCGTCCCCGGTACGACAAGGCCGCCTCTACCCACGGCTGTTCCGTATAAACCTCGCCGCGGTATGGGGTCCATCTCACCTGAGAGCATTTAGTCCATTCATCAGCATTAGCATATAGAAGCATTAAAAGCATGAGCATTTAAGAAGCATTTAGAAGCATTTAAAACATATAGGAATCATTTTTGAGTTCTGGACTCACCGACGTATGCGGGAAGGAGTCTAGGTCATCCTGGATCGTCCGGGTCAGTCTGATGATCGACCCTGTGTCCCTCGCCACCGACCATCGCCTCGCGATCGGTATGCGGCCGAGATGGAGTAGTGCACCTCTCCCGATGCCCGGGAGATACATGTAGCTCCAGATCTGCATTTAGAAATCAAGTCAGTCGCATGGCATAAATCACAGCATAATCATAATCATATAGAAAGCATTTAAATTGCATTTACCTATAAGAAAGGCAAGAAGCCGCCTAGCATCGTCTGCCGGTCCGTGGTGCTGAGGGACTCGAACAAGAATGCGAGCACTGCCGCTCCCCAGGCGTATTTCCTGACTCTGCCCAAATCCTCTATCATCGGCAACAGTCTGCAGTTGATGACATTTGCCCGAGTCGCGAAGAGTAGCTTCCTGAATAACAACATCAGGAAGCGTCTGAGCACTCTATCTCCCTCTGGTCCTGCCTCTACCGCCACGCGAGGGCGCACCTGGTCTATCACTCTGCCCAGATGCTCCTCAGGTACCTCCCCCACGGTGATCGCCGTTCCTCTCAGTCCCAAGCTCTCCTGCAGCACTGATCTCGAAAGCTGAGAGGAGGACTGTCCAGGCCTGATCAAATCTAATCCGAGCAGCTGTTGTGCCATCTCCCGGTAGTCGCCGTAAGTCCACCCTGTCACTGCGGCTCCGTGGACTCTCAATCCGGTAATCCTCGCTATATCTTCCAGCGTGGGGATCATGTGGCCCCACGGGAAGATGAAAGCTCTACTGATCGGGTCCCATCTCTCGTGCAAAGCGTACAGTAGCGGCGTGTCCATCCGGATCACCTCGATGCTGAGCAGCTCGGCGAATCCCATGCCGGCTAATCTCTCCTTCTGGTAGTCGGGCAATGCTTGGTACACTGCCCGGATCTGTAGCCAGGAGATCCGCGATCGTCTCTTCCCCTGCATTGCATATTAGATCATTAATTAGTCCAATTTACATTATATAATCATTGCATAAGCATTCATAATTGAAAACAAAACAAAAATTTTGAAAACTAAAAACCCTAAAAAATAGCTTAAGTCCCTGGCATGAGTGACGGCCCTGGGATGGGGCGTCACTTGCTTGTGACGGCCTCGTCATGATGCGTCAGACAAGTGACGGTCGCTGGCAAGACCGTCACATTGACTGCGTTTGGGAAATTTTTCCCTTGCATCCCCGTGGTCTCCCACTATGGCCAAATGGCCTACAATTGCTCTTAGGGGGTTCGTAGACCCATTTCTACCCCTATTTCCCACATGCATTCATAAATAAAACACAAAGAAATCAAAATTTTGGAGTTAGGGCAAAGGGGGCCTACCTCACGGTCCATGCCTCTCCTCCTCTTCTTCTTTGGTTCTTTGGGCTCCTCTGCACCCAATGAGGCTTCTCCTTGATCCTCCACAGCCGTGGGGACTTCTTCTTCTTCTATTGGGCTTCTCCTCGTCGGTTGTTCCTCTTCCATCGGCGGGATCGCTTCCCGTTCGAGCCGGCGGTGGAACCGCCGTATGGCCATCTTCTTCCCTCTCCCCCTCTTCTGTGGTGGCGGCTGGGGTGCCTCGTCGCCGGCCATGGCGGTGGTGGGGGCTGGAATCGCCGGAGCTCTCTCATTTTTGGTTTTTTGGGGCGTTGGGTTTGGAATGAATGGGCCGTGACCGTTCGGTTGTTTTTTTTGAAAACTCAGGAAATGCGACGGTCTATCGACAGACCGTTACATCCTTCTGACGCGCCTTGAGGTGACCGTTACATGTGTTGGACTGTTTTATTGAAGAATGTGAACCGCCTGACTTATGACGGACCAGGGGTGATCCGTTGCTTGGTGTGACGCCCTTTTCATGAGACCGTTATATGCTTGCAAATTTCTTGATGAACTAAAAAGTCTAATTGATGTTAAAACGGTGCCATGTTCTGCATTAATGTTCCTTATTGATGTCCCTTGCACGTACAATGGTTATGACTTGATTTCCTTGTCATATTTATTGTTGGCTAATCTATCTTTCATGAAGGAATTATAAGTGAAGTCATGCGTTGCCGATCATCAGGCAGGTAAGTCAGGTATTGTATCTCGTTCCCTCACTCCCTTAATGCATTACTATATGTTACTTATGATATATTATCTCGAGAACCGGCTGGTCATTCATGTGTCCTGGGATCTGATGTTCCCCTAAAACAAAAATGATGATGATCTAAGTTCACATGTTTAATCGTTGGATAGGCCGTTAGATTGGAAAATTTGGGGACGATGGTTCTATCTTGCACGCCGTGGTTGCAGATGGTGTCCTGACTCTGATTTCTCCGATCTAGCAATATTATTCTAGAGTATCTTGATATTTTATCTTTCTTCGCATTTGTTTTGAAGATTTTGTTTTCCTTTAGCCCAGCATGCATCATACACATCTTTTGAGCATTCATGAAGCTTCATTTGTTCAAGGTCTCGATGATGGTGAACAGCTGTGTTCTTGATTCCGGATGAGGAGAATCATTCCACTCTGAATTAGAAGGTTTCCTTCGATCTGCTCGCTTGATCTGGTTCGTTGAAGATTCCTGTCTGGAGTTTAGTCTCTTTTCCTTTCCGTTGCCTCCGGCGGCTAGCCGTGTTTCCTTTCCTTAGTCAAATAGTTCCTCCAGACTTGCGTACTTTGGTTGGCTATTCCCTTGTGATCAGTTTGAAGTTTTCCAGAAAATTCCTATCGCTTGTTGGTAAAGAACGGGTGTCGTTTACCTTAACGCCCTCTTTTGATCCACTCCGCTTCATTTCTGCTTCATCTTCATGTTCCATTTCACTTTCGCTTCACCTCCGCTCGCTCCCCTGCATAGAGGACGTTAAGGAGGGGCATCTGTTGACACCCGTTTTATACCCATTAAGTCGGGTCATCTCCTTATTTCATTCTATATGATGCTCCGAGTTGTTCATTCTTCATTGAGTCTCTTGATCAGTTGAGGCCTGTTTCTTGGGTCTTAATTCCTGGATTAAAGATTGGCTCCTGGTGGCGTTTCGTTGGCAACAGCTTAGCAACCCTTCATTGCTATCCTTAAAACTCAATGGTAATAACGGTCCGAACCAGGCGCGTTGTTTCATTATAACGCATGGGGCCTGGACCGTTACTCTTTGAAGAGTCCTAAGGCTTAAGGCCTCGTTTTCAGTGCTTATCCTTTGGCTTACACGTTGGTAATAACGGTCTGTCGTGCAGCCGTTGTTTCATTCTGACGCCCTATGCCTTGGCCGTTGCTTCCTTAAAGAGTCCAACTTGTTGGGTCTTCTTCCCGTTGATCTTATCTTTTAGGGATAAGGTTGAGAGTAACGGATGTTCCTTGGAGCATTATTTCCAAGTGGCGGTCTGTCGTGCAGCCGTTACTTCCTTCAGAGAGTCCTAGCAGTTCAGGCCTTTTCTCTGCTACTCCGTGGCCAAAGATAAGGGTTTGGATTGACGATATCTCTTTCAAATCTGATCCTCAGGACCTTCCGTTCGATTCTATGGACTCTTGGTGATATTATCTTCGAGGATTTGCTAAGAGTTATCTCTTTATCTTGCTTGATTATCCTCTGCTCGACCTGAGAGTTTGAGGGTCTATAAATAGAACCCTCGACTTCATGGCCCGAGAGGAGGAAGATTTGAATTCACGACGAAGTGCTGCCGAACTCAGGAGTCATCTTCATCCAGGAGGAACTGCTTCCCACGTCCATCCATCTCATAATCAAGGGAGTACTTTGGTTTTGGTCTTTCAAGTTCATCATTGCATGCTTGAGTTCTTCCCTGATTTTTCCTCAATCAAAGCATTGCCCCTCCTCTTTCTCCACGTTTTTCACTGTCCTCTAAGCATATAAACATCTTCCCAAGCTTTTAAAACACCCAGAGGGGTTAAAAAACCAAAAACTCCCCGGTAATCCACTCTCCTTTTGATGATGTTAAGTCCTTTGAGAATTGATGCTATGCTTGTGAAAAGGACTAATTGAGGTTATTGTGTTTGGTCTTTCTACATCTTTGGCAGGTTTACAGGTTCATTAACACGGGGCCCAGGTCTTCTAGCCGGCTGGAAGAGTTGGAGTTAAAAGAATTCAAGCTTTGTTACTGCAGGTTATCTGACGGCCTTGTGCAGGCGCTTCACTCTCTTCCGGCGGTCTATCACGGGGCCGTCACTTCCAAGTAACGCACAGGGTCTGGCCGTTACTTATAAGTTGATCTGCAGGCTTTCTCTGGCTTTCTCTCCCGTGGGCGGGTGTTTCATCCACCTATTTCCAAGGTATAATCAGGTCTTTGACTTGTTTTTACTTTGGTGGCGATCACATCTTTCCTTGGTATTGGGCATTAGCTGTCTTCTTCATTATATCTTTCTATTTTCCTTGCTAGTTCCACCTTTACGGCGTGTTTTTGTTTACTCCTTGCTCCACGCCCCGGCGTGTGTTTTCCTTTTCCTTAGCATAGTTTGATTGAGATAGCATGTCCATGCTAGAGCTAGCTATGATTGCCTAGGTTCATGATCACATGTTCATAGGTTTGAGTAGATCTTTGATTGCTTGTTTGTCATCTTACCATATCACTTTTCAACCTCAAAAGAAAGATAGAAGATAGACAAATAAATATCAACAGCAGGTACCGCTGGCAGCTACAGACACACCACACCAGGCATCGCGGAAGCAGAACGACGTCACCCACCTGAAAAGCAGGGGTGACCCTCGTGTCACTGGCCCAGTAGGGGTTACGCGGATCCCCACTGACAAACAACGTAGTAACACGGAACAACAGCTAAAACAGCAGTAGTAGTAAAGCAGGAAAACTACCACTAGAAAGCTGTAAAAGAAAATCGGAACGGAAGGAGTAGAAACAGCTCAAAGAAAAGGGAAAAGCCGTACCGAACAAGCGCGGCTGCCGGACTAACCTCGACTCCCCAAACTACTCCAGGCAGCAACAGGAAGGCGAACTCTGATCTGACAAGGTCAGGAGTTACCGATCTGTCGGGCCTACTAAGACGGGCAAAAAGCCTAGGAAGAACCTAGACAGACACCGACGCTCTAAAGCATACATGACTCGATTGCCATGCACACTCTTTTAGACACGACCACACACACACGACTAGAACGTCGTGCACACGACACAACACTGACCTCGGGCAAGACCACGAGAGGGCTAACCCGGAAAGGTCACGACGTACGAGAAACATGAGAGTCACGTGTCACGTGACGGAAGCACCTCCTCACTAGAAGAACAGCCAGCTGCGTCCACTGACGTCTTATGCTGCGCCTACAAGTGTCTCGTCTGCGCTGTCGCCCGAAACATGACAGAGACTAAGACACGCTCAGAACTAGAACAGGAACTATAGTAGCGAGTGACTAGACATGGTAACGCCCGTCGGCGTCAGTCCAACGCCCCTGACCACGTGTGCACACACTGACTCTTGCTGGAGAGTCAGGCCTCTAGCTAGTTTTCCTCACACAGCAGGACACCACTGTACAGCGGGGGCCCACGGAAACTAGCTTACAAACCGTATATCGGGAACTGCCTTCGCCACCAACTCCCAGGTGGGTCGACACGTCGTAACGTGTCGTAAGGCTACGACTAGTGGAGGCTCACTAGACACAGAGACTCTGAAACAAGAGTGCTGTAGTACAGACATGCAAGGAAGCACTGTCGCACGTACTACGAAGCACCAAGGAAGCAAGACAACTGCCAACAGACTCAGGACAAGGTGACTAGACCTACTAACACAACGATCCTTGAGTCTCACAACTCGGAGTCAAGATCGTTGTACAACGGTAGAGACACGCCGCCAATCGGTCTAATCCTAAGCCAGAGGAAACAACCGTAGAAAATGACACACGGAGACCTGAGGGATCAACGAGACCCTCAGTACATCTGTACACGCAAACCGAGGTAAGATGATACCTCGAGGCAGCCAGAACCATGTCTCGAACTAGACAGAACCGCCGAGACACACAAGGTCACCTGTCAACCACTGAGTCACCCAGGGTTGACCGGAGCCGGACAATGATGATTCAACAGTAGGAAAGAGAATCCTACTCCAAGCAAGAAAACTCCTGGCTACCTCATAACGTAGTCTTAGCCCTCATAGGACGTCAGGAGACATCCACAGGATAACAGGCAGACCACAAGGTCAAGCCAAGACATACGAAAATCGAAACGACGAAGAACAACCCTCTGGGCATAAACGACTCCTTATCCAGCCGCCAGGCGAACCAAGTAGCCAAGGAAGTAGCCGCAACGCACACAGAGACAAGGATACTGGCAGTCGTGGGTAGGGCCACGAGACGACTGTAGCGATCAAGGATATGACCACTAGGATCAGTCAACTCTAGCTGACCTGCCCGACAAACCACCCAGCGGTCTATAGAAGACATGCGACACGGACTAGCTAACCGTCCTATGACACACACACAGACAGACGGACACAGATCAGGCCATCACGGCCAGAAGATACAACCACAGACTCAACTCACTGGGCGGTCACAAAGGGGCCGCTCAATGAGCTGAACGGTCCGGACAGGGCCGCTCAATCGAACAGAACGGTTTAAACGGAACCGCTCAACGGGACAGACCTCAAGGTACTAAAAGACAAGACGGTTAGGGCTGGACCGCCCCAAGGCATAGAGCGGTTAAGGGAAAGCCGCTCAAGCCAAGCGACCTACTATAGTACTCGATCAGACGACGGTCAGAACGGTCTAGGGACGGACCGCTCAACGCACAGGACGGCTAAGAGAGAACCGCCCCATGAACCGCATTAAAATGTTGACCCAAGGTCAACCGTACTAAGCGGTCTAGACCTGGCCACTCAACACCACGAGGAAAATAGAATGGCTGGGAACCAGCTGCTCAAGTGGACTGGACGGCTCACACCTGGCAGTGCCATCCACTGGGCGATCTGTCGCGCGACCGCGCAGACGCCCACCGACTCACTCTAAACGGTCCAAAACCAGCCGCCCTAAGCCCAACGCGGTTAATTGTTAAACCGCGTAGGCGTCACGGCGAGCAAACCACAGGATCGGCTCGATCGTGGCCTTTCCACGCCCCGTTCGTTCCGAAACGAAGGGGATACATCCATAACGACGATATACAACACTTAGACTCCAACGGGAGTCGAATCAACCAAGAAACAGCAAGAAACGTGTGATTTCTTCAAATCGACCCAAATGGAATCACCGGACTTCCCGGGCTCCTAACGGTCCCGAATGACCGCCAATCGACACGAAATCAGTGACTATAGAACGCGGACGTTCCAGGGAGTCCATTGACACTAACTGATCTAAAAACCGTCGCCGTTTTCCAGCGAACCCTGCGAACTCCCAAAACCACAAGTTTACCTAAACGAGCCCAAACTCGCCCGTTCTAACACCGAACAACGTGAAACTATAGGGAAAACGTGCAGGAGAAGTAGGTGATCCGTCTCCCTACCTCCACCGAAGAAACCGTGCGCCGAAGCGACTAATCCGTGCCGAAAACGCCAAAACACGAACCGCGCCGATCTCGGAATCCACCGAGGGATCGCGCCACGCCACGCTCAAACCGTCGCTCCATCCCGCGTCCCGATCACTCCATCGCGTCCCCGCCTCGGCCAACTCTCCATGATCGCGTGCCCCGGGTCGAATGGTCCTAAGACGAGAGAGAACGAGAGAGAGAAAGAGATGAGAGAAAAGATTTAATTGACCCAAAAATGGACTAATAAAAATCCAGGACATTACACTCATCCTATCCACCCATCTCATGTTCATGCTCCTTCTACATCTGTTCCTTCAGCTACTTCCTCTCCCACTCATCCTTTCATCCCAATGTCAATTTCAATTTTTTCTCCTTCTCAGTCTATGCACATTCCTATTTCTGTTCCTTCTTCATCTTCAACACCAATGCCATTTCTTGCACCACCTACTTCCACACCTGGTGAAGATGAAATTATATCAACTTCTATTCCTTCATCTCAAGCTACGGGTACAGACTCTAGAATCTGAAAGGGCATTCTAGTGAGTTGTTACCGTGCAAAAAACAATTGGAAAATTAAGTTTGGTCTGTACATCTTTTAGCATCATTTCTAGTCTATTGATATTCTAAGTCGGGCTGCAATAGCAACTCTATTGCCAACATATCATATGGTATTTCCCAATCTACATCTCCATAGCATTTGTTTAATCTGGTTTCTCAATTTTCTCTACGAACTTCTGTGATGAACGAAAAATGCAGTAAAATTAGATGTAAGACACTTACTTGCAAAGCATATGGTTGAATGGAATGGCTTCAAAAAATGCATTAAAATTAGATGCATCACAGTTATTCAATATAGAGTCTAATGGTAAATTGGGAGGTTCAAGCATCACTACGTACTGTGATTCAAGATGTAGGCTTCAGATTTCAGAGGAAGCCCCCATCAAAGTTAAGCCAAATATGTCCATTATTAGTGTCACGCCCCGAGAGCAAAAGATACCCGGAGACGCGTGACGAGTTTATATCAATCATGTCAATCAGAGTAGTAGTGTATTCGACACAAAGACAGAGTGCGCAAATATAAAGATAACCCAATCCATTTATTCCTTTAATAAGAATATGTCTATTATAACCCTTGCAAATACTAGACTCAATAAAAGAAAGGTACAACTCTTGACTCAAGAAAAATAGAGAAAAGACAGGACTAATTGACGCTTGAGTAGCTCTAACTCTTTCACTCTTGGCTTTAGATTGAATTCTCTCATCGTCAGACTTACCTGAAAAGTAGGGAAACACTAAGTGAGCGAACGCTCAGTAGGAAATTATATCTCAAGAACTAGCAATGGGTTTAAGTAATTACATCTTTCATGAATGCACTATAGCTATGCTTGCATAAAACGACAAGATAGAGAGAGTGTATAACAATAAGATAGCTAGAAGAACTAGTCATGAACTTTCAAGAACTTATATCAAAAGATATCAAGATATTCAAGCAAGTGTATTCATCATGTCATGTTAGAATTTGGCTATCACGTTCAAGCACGCAAGTATAAAATTACCCTTTTTCGGGTCACGCAAGTCATGTAATATCAAGTCAAGTACAAGTACAAGATTTGTGGAATGTTCAATAAAGCTAGTCATGCACTTCGGTATAATGCCAATACCGTGATCAATCAACTCCCATGGGCACAAGTACTTTCGGGTGCTCCTCCCAGGACCAGATCGGGCCCTATATGCGCAGGCATTAATCATGTATTTTAACATCCACTTTTGTGTATAGCCAATATGGAATTTCAAGAATAAAGCTTATAGATATGTAGGATAGACTTTGATAGAATAGAATCCAAAATATGGAACTTGACATAGAATGGTGATAATAACGGTACAATCACGATTATCGATAAAACTAGGTGAAATTGGTTCCCTAACTTGGGCACCATGACAAACAAGTATGGACACTCTTTATATAGAATTGAGGTCCAAATGAACAGTACATCAATGGCAAGACGTCCTCATTCTTAATATAGAATTGAGGTCCACAAGAACATCATGTTGAATATAGAATTGGGATTTACAAGAACAGCATCAAATGGCATGATAACCTCATCCCATTAAAAGAATTCTCATGATACACACTTTGCATAACATGAGGGCCGGTATACCATGTTTCTATAGAGTGACATGGCAAAGGTTGGGTAATGGGTTTTTATGGTACAACCAGCTCAGTCGGCCTTGAGGGAATCCAAGGCTCGAGGAGTCTTATGGAGGTCTCTATGACTAACTCGCTAATCCAAAGGAACGGAGTGTCCAATGGAGAGCTTGTATGTCAATGAGAATTGAGGGTAGTGCGATAAAACATCATGAAACGTGAAACTATATTCACGGACTGGAATATAGTGCCGATATATATAGATATGTATACATATATAAAACCCTTCGGTTGACAGTAATCAGGGTAAAACAGTAATACAGAAAATAGCGACTTAAGCTAAGTCATTAATTATCCAATTAACGCCTTACTCAGGGGCGTTTATTCACAATTTGACGACGTATTCAGCAGGCGTCCATTCTTTATTTTTAATTTACCAAAATTTCCAATATTATAGAATTTAACAAAAACGCGCCTTGGTCAAGGGCGTTACCTTTCAATTTGCGCCCTGTACAGGGGTGTTAGTTCTATAAGACATGACCTTCATCAGGTCGTTAATTCAACATGTTTCCGGATTAATATGATCGGTAACAAAATTTCATGATAAATAATTTACAGGAAGTAGTTACAGGGATAGGACAAGAAAAATAACAGGATTCCGAGGGTACAATCATGCATTAATTTGGATTCATGATTTCATAGTTATGGAATTTTAAACATGAGTAATTAACAATTATCTGAAATTGGCGACTATAGGGCATGGCGTCAAAACTAGAATTAGCGCCCTGGGCTGGGTCGCCTCTTTTTAAAAATTTACAGAAAACGCTTGAAATCATAGTAAAACTATATGCATGTATGATATAAGGTATTATTAGTAATTGTAGTTGGTTTGGGCTACATTCTTGAGAAAACCTACCTTTTGTTGTGGATTGACTGGTGAACTTTGATGAAGAAACGGTACTCTGTTACGAACAGAGTATGTTGTTTTGTAGGATGGGAAGGAAAAGTAGCAGTCTTTGTCTTCAGTTCAGTAAGGAGGAAGGAAGACACGGTCTTCACGTCCCACGTGCAGGAAGAAGAGTATGGTCGAGGAATAGTTTTCAAGCGTCTTCACACCACAGGCAACCTGTAGAGGAAGAGGAAGAAGATTATCAATAAGTTCTTCCCTTGGCACGAACAGATGTAGATGCTTGCCGTTTGAAGAACCCACTTCCTCAGTTGATTCAACAGAGTTACTGCAGGCTTCCTATAAATAAAATAAGATGAAGAATAATTAACACTCTTCATGAAATCGAAAAGCAGAGATTCAAGAAGAACCTGCTGTTCTTCACATACCTTAAAAGAACCGAACACCAAAATAGCGAACAGATCAAATAGGTGGGTATTTATAGGATTTTTAGAATCCTAATTGGGTTAGAGTTTGTATTGGAAGTAACACTTCCGTGATAGAGTCCGTACCATATTCCATCTTTGTCGTAGTTATCCAGAACTTGCTCTGGATAATCTCCTGGGTCGAACGAAACTCGAACTGAATTGACGTCTTAAGTGAGGGTGTTGAAATTAAATTGACGCCTTGTCAAGCGTCATTTCTTATGCGAAATGCGCCCATGTAGAGGGCGTCACCTGTACTTGCCCTTTATTTATTTTCGGCCGTTTGGGAATTGACGCCCTCTGGTGTTGGCGTCCTTTTTAGAATTAACGCCTTATGTAAGGGCGTTTCGTTTTGAATTAGCGCCTTGAGTCAAGGCGTTATTTACATTTTGGTTTATTATTTACTTCTTTAGGCCCTTATCATTCATTCATTAATTTTTTTTAATCTTATTTTGATCAATTGGGGTTTTTATTTCCTTTTATTTTTACCAGGGTTGCTACACCCTCCCTCACTTAAAAGAATTTGGTCCCCAAATTCAATAGTATATATAAGTGGAGAGTGTAGTATATATACCTTTAAAATAATTCTAGAAATTACTTCCTCATGAATTCCTCGGTCTCCCATGTGGCTTCATGATCGGAACTCTTACTCCATTGTACCTTTAGCATGGGAATAACCTTATTCCTTAAAGTACGTACTTCACGATCTAGTATCTTTATGGGCTTCTGCTCATATGTGAGATCCTTCTGGATAACTAAGTCTCCATGTTCAATAATATGTGATGGATCGTGTACATACTTCTTCAATATAGATATGTGGAACACATTATGAACATCAGACAATTGAGGAGGTAATGCGATGCGATAAGCAACCTCGCCAACTCTTTCCAATATCTCAAAAGGTCCAATGAACCTTGGTGTAAGCTTGCCCTTAACACCAAATCTCCGTATGCCACGTCTAGGCGATATTTTGAGAAATACATGATCTCCGACTTGGAACTCAAGATCTCTCCTTCTCGTGTCGGCATAAGCCTTTTTCCTAGACTGAGCAACTTGCAGTCTTTCTCTAATCAATTGTATCTTCTCAGTGGTATCCCTTACCATGTCTGGACCTAGCAGTTGCTTTTCTCCAACTTCGTCCCAGCATAAGGGTGATCGGCAACTCCTTCCGTATAAAGCTTCGAAAGGTGCCATTTGTATACTTGCCTGGTAGCTATTATTGTATGTAAATTCCACCAACGGCAAGTGATCATGCCAGCTTCCATCGAAATCCATGATGCAAGCTCTGAGTATATCTTCAACCACCTGATTAGTTCTCTCGGTCTGACCATCCGTTTGAGGATGAAAAGCTGTACTAAAGTTAAGCCTTGTTCCCAACGAATGTTGTAGTCCCTTCCAAAAATGAGAAGTAAAACGGGGATCTCTGTCAGACACGATTGAAATAGGAATACCGTGTAATCTGACTATGTCCTTGATGTATAATGCAGCCAACACATCGACTGACCATCGGCTCTTGATTGGCAAGAAATGTGCTGATTTAGTCAATCGGTCAATAATAACCCATATTTCATCATGTCCTCCTTTTGATTTAGATAAACCCATGATGAAATCCATACCAATATTCTCCCACTTCCATTTAGGGATATCTAGAGGATGTAGTTTTCCAGCAGGCTTTTGGTGTTCCGCCTTGACCTGTTGGCATGTGAGACAGCGCGACACATAGTCCGCTATTTCCCTTTTCATGTTGGGCCACCAAAAATTTCTTTTCATATCTTGGTACATTTTGGTTGATCCTGGATGAATCGTGTACCTTGACCTATGAGCTTCATCTAAGATCTTCTTCTTTAACTCGGGACAATCCGGTATGCAAGTTCTATTCCTGAACATTAATCTTCCTTCACAAGTTATTTGGAAATCAGATTGTCCTTCTAGTTTGCCCTTGATTTCCACTAATATTGGGTCATCCTCCTGAAGTGCTTGTACCTCAGTTAATAGGTCTGGATGAATGCTTATATGAGATAAGGTGACACATTGGGAATCCGTGTCCATGCTTATATTGAGCTTAGAGAATTGCTCCAGCAACTTCCATTCTTGAATCATACAATTGGCTAACAGTACTCTCGGCTTTCGACTAAGGGCATCTGCTACATGATTACCCTTTCCGGGATGATATTATATATTGAAGTCGAAGTCCTTGAGATATTCTAGCCAACGCCTTTGCCTCATATTTAGTTCCTTTTGAGAGAAAAGATACTTGAGACTCTTGTGATCGGAGTATACAGTAAATTGTACTCCATATAGATAATGCCTCCAGATCTTTAGTGCAAATACTACCGCGGCTAATTCTAAGTCATGGATGGGGTAGTTCTCTTCGTGCTTCTTTAATTGACGAGAAGAGTAAGCAATAACCTTTCCTTGTTGCATTAGAACACATCCGAGGCCAATGCCAGAAGCATCTGTGTATACCTTGAATTTCTCTCCTTCCATTGGTAAAGCTAAGATAAGAGATGTAGTAAAATGATCCTTGATAGTTTGGAAGCTTCTTTCACATTCCTCACTCCATTCATAACGGATCTCCTTGCGAGTTAACCTCGTAAGTGGTACGGCGATCTTAGAGAAATCTTTGATGAATCTCCTGTAATAGCTAGCAAGACCTAAGAAACTTCGGATCTCGCTAGCATTAGTCGGTCTTTCCCAATTTCTTACAGCTTCAACTTTTGATGGATCTACTGATAAGCCATCCTTTGATATAACATGTCCGAGAAAAGTCACTTCCTCAAGCCAGAATTCACACTTGCTGAGTTTTGCATATAATTGGTTTGCCCTCAATATTTGTAATGCAATCCTTAAATACTTCTCATGCTCTTCCTTGGTCTCGGAATAAATCAATATATCATCAATAAAGACCACCACGAATTGATCCAAATAAGGCCTGAATATACTATTCATTAACTGCATAAAGGCAGCAGAGACATTCGTTAGTCCGAAAGGCATAACAACAAATTCATAATGGCCGTACCTGCTTCTGAACGCGGTCTTAGGAATATCATCGTCCTTGATTCTTAGATGATGATATCCCGACCTAAGATCAATTTTGGAAAAGTACTTGGATCCTGAAATTTGATCAAACAACTCATCGATTCTCAGCAGTGGATACTTGTTCTTGATAGTGAGATGATTCAACTGTCGATAGTCGATGCATAACCTCATGGATCCATCTTTCTTCTTTACAAATAATACAGGCGCTCCCCATGGGGAAGTACTTGGTCTTATGAATCCTTTCTTAATGAGTTCCATCAATTGCTCCTTTAACTCCTTGAGTTCGGCATGTGACATTCTATACGGTGCCTTAGACACTGGACCCGCACCAGGAACTAAATCGATGGTGAAGGCCACTTCTCCTTGTGGGGGTAATCCAGGCAAATCTTCCGGAAATACGTCCGGAAATTCTTGTACCACCGGAATGTCTTCTTTCTTAGTTTCCTTAGCCTCTTTAACCGTGACGAATGCAAGGAAAGATACACATCCTTTCCTGATGAGGTTGCTAGCTCGAAGAGCCGAAATAAGAGGGGTTTTGCTTCGCCTTTTGGAGCTAGTAAAGATCAGTTCTGGAAAGTCCTTGAAAGTAACCTTGCTATTGCGGCAATCGACTGTTGCCTGATATTTAGATAACCAATCTGCTCCTAGTATGACATCATACTCCTTTAGATCTAAACATATGAGATCAACAGGGAGATTCTTACCATGAACCAATACTTCACAGTTCTGGTAATGGTGTGTAATATCAGTCTCGTTTCCTAGAGGGGTATACAAGACTAATTTTATCCATTCCGGTTCTAGGGGTAACGGATCAGCGAACTTCTTGGAAATAATTGAATGTGAAGCACCAGTATCAATTAAGACATATGCAGACTTGGAACAAACTTTTAATGTACCTTCTACTAGTCCGCCTTCTTCTTCTTGTTCGGTCTCCTTAATTGCGTGAAGACGAGCATTATTGGTTACTGGGCGCTTCCCGTCACCGGTTTGATCATTAAGTAATGGGCAATCGGGAATCCGATGCTCACGGCTCCCGCAACGGAGACATGCTCCAAGTTTCCTCCAGCACTCTTCGGCTCTATGGCCCGCCTTGTCACAATGCTTGCACACTATATTTGATGGGGTAGTGGTGATGGAGAAGGGCTTGGTCTTCTTAAACTTCTGATCTTGTGAGGAAGTACCTCCATTGCTAGGCCACTTCTTGAAGTTGGGTTTAAAGGAACCCGAACTTGTGACTTGTTCTTTCTTGTCCTTCCCACGGATTCTATCAGATAGTTCCGTGGCATCTTCTAGAAGCTGGGCTCGACGTACTATCTCCGAATAGACTTGAATATCCATCGGCGCCAGTTGGGTAATATATTGGGGCCTGAGCCCATTAAGGAACCTCCTAGCTTTCATCTTCTCGGTACTAACTAAGTGCTTAGCATACCGAGATAATCTAGAAAATTGGGCCTCGTACTCAGCCACCGACAAAGATCGTTGCTTCAGTGCAGCAAATTCTGCAGCTTTCTTTTCCTGTACTCGGTCCGAAAAATATTTAGTGTTGAAATGTTCAACGAATTCTTCCCAAGTAACTTGGTCTTGATTTAAAGTAGCTTCTATTGATTCCCACCAGCATCGAGCATCCCTTTCCAACTGAAAGGTAGCTAATAAGATTTTATCTTGATCCGTGCACTGCATAATACGGAATATACGTTCCGTCTCCCTGATCCAGTGTTCTGCGTCGTCTGGATCAGTAGAACCCATGAATTTGGGCGGGTTCATGTTTTTAAAGACTTGGTGGAGACTCCCTGCTCGTTGTGCACCTCCATGTGCTACTTGTTGCAGCACTTGGGTCATGCCTTGGAGTGTACGCTGCATGTTGCGCCACTGAGCACGTTCGGCAGCCATTATCCTACAATTACAATAACTATATTAGTATATACTCGCGTTAAGGGCTTTTAAGTTTTTATGTTAACTCAACCCTTGGTTCTACCCAATCTCACTGGTTAAAGGTTTGAACCTATCCTTGGACTTGGGTTTTTTTTTTCCTAGGAATTGAATACCCTAGGCTCTGATACCACAAAAACTGTCACGCCCCGAGAGCGGAAGATACCCGGAGACGCGTGACGAGTTTATATCAATCATGTCAATCAGAGTAGTAGTGTATTCGACACAAAGACAGAGTGCGTAAATATAAAGATAACCCAATCCATTTATTCCTTCAATAAGAATATGTCTATTACAACCCTTGCAAATACTAGACTCAATAAAAGAAAGGTACAACTCTTGACTCAAGAAAAATAGAGAAAAGACAGGACTAATTGACGCTTGAGTAGCTCTAACTCTTTCACTCTTGGCTTTCCCAATCAGATTGAATTCCCTCATCGTCAGACTTACCTGAAAAGTAGGGAAACACTAAGTAAGCGAACGCTCAGTAGGAAATTATATCTCAAGAACTAGCAATGGGTTTAAGTAATTACATCTTTCATGAATGCACTATAGCTATGCTTGCATAAAACGACAAGATAGAGAGAGTGTATAACAATAAGATAGCTAGAAGAACTAGTCATGAACTTTCAAGAACTTATATCAAAAGATATCAAGATATTCAAGCAAGTGTATTCATCATGTCATGTTAGAATTTGGCTATCACGTTCAAGCACGCAAGTATAAAATTACCATTTTTCGGGTCACGCAAGTCATGTAATATCAAGTCAAGTACAAGTACAAGATTTGTGGAATGTTCAATCAAGCTAGTCATGCACTTCGGTATAATGTCAATACCGTGATCAATCAACTCCCATGGGCACAAGTACTTTCGGGTGCTCCTCCCAGGACCAGATCGGGCCCTATATGCGCAGGCATTAATCATGTATTTTAACATCCACTTTTGTGTATAGCCAATATGGAATTTCAAGAATAAAGCTTATAGACATGTAGGATAGACTTTGATAGAATAGAATCCAAAATATGGAACTTGACATAGAATGGCGATAATAACGGTACAATCACGATTATCGATAAAACTAGGTGGAATTGGTTCCCTAACTTGGGCACCATGACAAATAAGTATGGACACTCTTTATATAGAATTGAGGTCCAAATGAACAGTACATCAATGGCAAGACGTCCTCATTCTTAATATAGAATTGAGGTCTACAAGAACATCATGTTGAATATAGAATTGGGGTTTACAAGAACAACATCAAATGGCATGATAACCTCATCCCATTAAAAGAATTCTCATGATACACACTTTGCATAACATGAGGGCCGGTATACCATGTTTCTATAGAGTGACATGGCAAAGGTTGGGTAATGGGTTTTTATGGTACAACCAGCTCAGTCGGCCTTGAGGGAATCCAAGGCTCGAGGAGTCTTATGGAGGTCTCTATGACTAACTCGCTAATCCAAAGGAACGGAGTGTCCAATGGAGAGCTTGTATGTCAATGAGAATTGAGGGTAGTGCGATAAAACATCATGAAACGTGGGACTATATTCACGGACTGGAATATAGTGCCGATATATATAGATATGTATACATATATAAAACCCTTCGGTTGACAGTAATCAGGGTAAAACAGTAATACAGAAAATAGCGACTTAAGCTAAGTCATTAATTATCCAATTAACGCCTTACTCAGGGGCGTTTATTCACAATTTGACGACGTATTCAGCAGGCGTCCATTCTTTATTTTTTATTTACCCAAATTTCCAATATTATAGAATTTAACAAAAACGCGCCCTGGTCAGGGGCGTTACCTTTCAATTTGCGCCCTGTACAGGGGCGTTAGTTCTATAAGACATGACCTTCATCAGGTCGTTAATTCAACATGTTTCCTGATTAATATGATCGGTAACGAAATTTCATGATAAATAATTTACAGGAAGTAGTTACAGGGATAGGACAAGAAAAATAACAGGATTTCGGGGGTACAATCATGCATTAATTTAGATTCATGATTTCATAGTTATGGAATTTTAAACATGAGTAATTAACAATTATCTGAAATTGGCGACTACAGGGCATGGCGTCAAAACTAGAATTAGCGCCCTGGGCTGGGTCGCCTCTTTTTAAAAATTTACAGAAAACGCTTGAAATCATAGTAAAACTATATGCATGTATGATATAAGGTATTATTAGCAATTGTAGTTGGTTTGGACTACATTCTTGAGAAAACCTACCTTTTGTTGTGGATTGACTGGTGAACTTTGATGAAGAAACGGTACTCTGTTACGAACAGAGTATGTTGTTTTGTAGGATGGGAAGGAAAAGTAGCAGTCTTTGTCTTCAGTTCAGTAAGGAAGGAAGACACGGTCTTCACGTCCCACGTGCAGGAAGAAGAGTATGGTCGAGGAATAGTTTTCAAGCGTCTTCACACCACAGGCAACCTGTAGAGGAAGAGGAAGAAGATTATCAATAAGTTCTTCCCTTGGCACGAACAGATGTAGATGCTTGCCGTTTGAAGAACCCACTTCCTCAGTTGATTCAACAGAGTTACTGCAGGCTTCCTATAAATAAAAGAAGATGAAGAATAATTAACACTCTTCATGAAATCGAAAAGCAGAGATTCAAGAAGAACCTGCTGTTCTTCACATACCTTAAAAGAACTGAACGCCAAAATAGCGAACAGATCAAATAGGTGGGTATTTATAAGATTTTTAGAATCCTAATAGGGTTAGAGTTTGTATTGGAAGTAACACTTCCGTGATAGAGTCCTTACCATATTCCATCTTTGTCGTAGTTATCCAGAACTTGCTCTGGATAGTCTCCTGGGTCGAACGAAACTCGAACTGAATTGACGTCTTAAGTGAGGGTGTTGAAATTAAATTGACGCCTTGTCAAGCGTCATTTCTTATGCGAAACGCGCCCATGTAGAGGGCGTCACCTATACTTGCCCTTTATTTATTTTCGACCGTTTGGGAATTGACGCCCTCTGGTGTTGGCGTCCTTTTTAGAATTAACGCCTTATGTAAGGGCGTTTCGTTTTGAATTAGCGCCTTGAGTCAAGGCGTTATTTACATTTTGGTTTATTATTTACTTCTTTAGGCCCTTATCATTCATTCATTAATTTTTTTTAATCTTATTTTGATCAATTGGGGTTTTTATTTTCTTTTATTTTTACCAGGGTTGCTACAATTTGTGTAAAGATGTGCTTAACAAGAAATTAAAATAAGAAACAAAATATTAAGTGCATATATCACACCTAATCAGAAATTGAAGAAGATGCAAATGTCCCGTCGAAAGGAACTTCTAAAATATCATTTTCACTCTGATTATCAAACTTGCTACTTGCAAATATAGAGCAAAGTGAATCTTCTTCTGAAGTGTTAACTGAGGAAACATCTTCTCGAAGCTAATTTTTAATACATATCAGAGCTTGCACAATAGTATGATCTAATGAGCTTCTATATTTGTTCAACACCCTAACTACTCCCAGTACTGAAAGCTGATTCTGATGCTACAGTTGACATCGGAATAGCCAACACATCACGAGCCACCAATGAAAGCACTGTATATTTTAAAGAGTTACTTTTCCACCACTTTAAAATGTCTAAATTGTCATCTGGTTTTGCTGGTTCATCTAGATTAGCAAACAAATCAGATTTTTCTGATTAAATTAATGAAGACTGGTGAAGGTACTGGTCAAACTCCATGTACATGGATGTCAATGCACTTCTTGAAGATGAGATAATTTTCCGCTTCGGCACACTTGTCATAGAAGATGCACTCGTAACAGTTTCACTCTCAAATGACTAACTTTGTCTTCTAGTGGCATATGTATCATAAAGATTTTTTAGTCCCATTTTCACCTCTGCTATCTGCCCATCAGCTTCATCACCATAAATCTTTTCAAAAAAATACTTTACTATGATCATTTCAAAACGTGGATCCAAAATAGTTGCAATTGTAAGAAGAATATTTATTCTTTTCCAATACTTCTCAAACTTCAAAAGCATTCGTGAAGCCATCAAAGAAATGAATGAGTCATCATGAACAAGGAGGAAAGAAGTCAAGGAGGAAAGAAGTCACCAAACAACCTGTTTGCCAAGGGCAAACTATCAACAGCTACCTGTTTCTTCATTCTGTTGCAAGAGGAGCGGCTCTTGGCAGAGGATTCTTCCTGGCACACATGCCAAGTTTTTCCACTCGAATTGTACTACTATTTCATGGCATTATTGGAAAAGAATGAAACCAAGGGTAGAGTGGTTCATAGGAACATCAGTGCGGGAGTATGAACTATTTTACAGAGAATCAGCCATCATTTTCTTTTGAGGAAAAAATCAATGTATAAGAATGGCTAGAAACTCTTGCATGCAGACAAGAAGATTTCCTACCCCCCAACCCCCAACAAGAGTAAGAAAAAAAGGTCAGCATTGCTTACTGTTACTATGGAGATGACAAACAATGTATAAGAAGATAAAAAAAATTAGAGAAAAGTTCTCAGCACAGGCAAGATGAAACAAAATTAACATCAACCTAAAAGTATTTAAGTATCTTACTGCACTTGGTCAAATTCATCTTCCAAATGCACGGTGACAAAGCTTGCTAACTCAAAAACCAAAATCTTCAAACTCGTACACTTCTTTAAAAAAATGCAATGAGAAGTGTATACCTGAAAGTCTCTCTTCTGTTAAGAATGGTTGGCCAGCTGAGTTCAGCCAATGCTTGTGACAAAACTAGCAGCTTAAATTAGCTTTCTGTCATCATGAACTGGGACTCCCCATTCTTTATCATGAAATGAAATATAAAGCGGATCTACATGAATAGAGAACACATGGAGTCAGACAAATTAGGTTATCTCTACTAATTTCTGCAGGGAACAAAGCAATAAATTCATGTATGTGTCGCCTTGTTGTTCTGTCCTTGACAGAGTGCAGATGATCTGGATGCTATAGAAGAATTTCATGACCATTTTAAAGTTCTACTAATTGAAGAGCATGGTATATCAACCCATCTGACTCTTTTAATAAATGTTAAGAAGATTAAGGATCCTAATTGCCAGAAGTGATTGTAGAAGGTAGATGGGGTTATTGTGAAGCTGATGACGCTGAGATGCCCTTGAATTTTTCTTTTTCCAAGTTTCTGGTCTAAATTTGTTTTTTAAAAAGTTTAAACGACATCTACAATGGCAATTTCATTCGATGATCAGGAAAATTACTCCCAATGATATTTAATATACAAAAAGATGATTTCTTTTCTAGTCCTGAAAAAGAGATAAATGAGTATCAAACAGTTTTATGGCAGATGACCACAAGCAGGAAACAAACCCACAATAGAAAGAAAATAATATCAATGAAGACCGCAGACAACTTCATCTTCAATGAAAAGATAACCTCAGAATCAGAAGACCCAGAAAAGAAGGCCAGCTTATTTTTACCCTACTGGCATCGGAACCCCCACCCAGCGAGTGGGGTGTGCAGAGAGAGAGAGAGGGTGGTGCAGGTGAGGTGAATAGAGAGATCTGCTGGAGAGAGGGTGTCAGAGAAGGGTTTCCCCCTCCAGTGCCGACAACTACACAAGAGATGAGATAAGGTAAAGGAGGGAAAGAGAGCGTGAGTGAGAGTGAGAGCGAGAGCGAGAGAAAGATCAGCATACCGTGATCGTCGTCATCGTGGCTGTCGCGGGTGGCCGTCGTGGAGATCGTTGTCGCCGTCGCCGTCGCCGTCGCCGAGATCACTATTGATGGGAGAAACCCTAGATCTCGACGCAAGGCAGAGAGGGAGGGTGGCTGTCGCGGGTGGCCGTCGTGGAGATCGTTGTCGCCTCGCCGTTGCCGTCGCCGTCGTCGAGAGACTATTGATGGGAGAAACCCTAGATCTCGACGCAAGGCAGAGAGGGGAGGTGAGAAGAGGCCGCCTTGAACGGGAGTGCATCGGGGCAAAAGGTTGCCGCGGAATGGGTTTTTTTACGACGCCCCGAAAACCCGATCCATAATCCTTCATGTCAGATCAGAAAACCCTCACCCTAAATCCGCTGGAACACAAAATTTTGGGTGAATGGTCTGATCCGGATCCGAAATTTTTTTCGGATCCGAATCAGGTTGTTGGATCGCAGTGATCCATCGACACCTCTATGTTTGATGCCGACCTCTCGGTGATAATTCAGGAGTCAAGCGTTTGCCGATGTGAGTTATCATGATCTCCAACGAAAGTTTCGAACTTCTCCACCAATAAAATAATGAAATTTTCACATGTATGCTCTTACAAAAGATCCTATTTATAAGTAAACCCTCACTTTTTATATATTATCAAGAATATCCCTGACATATGTCATATTGTTACAGTTATATTCTTATGATTCTCAAGCCGTCAATGTCGACGATTATTATGAGAATATATCCATGAAAATCGTTTAAATCTGAAAAACCAAAAAATGCCCTTGTGTGCACGTGAGTCACGGAGAGAGAGAGAGAGACGGCTGCATTACAACCACTCTGTCTCACCTCCGGTAACTACCCCTCGTGATCCACGAACAACTCCCCATCTCTCCCAGCCGACGAGAGAGAGAGAGAGAGAGAGAGAGAGAGAGAGAGAGAGAGAGAGAGAGAGAGAGAGATGAGATGAGATGTTCGGCCAAACAGGCTTCCAAGAGAGAACAGCGTGATGCGCGTGCTGTTGTACTGCAGTCTCAGACTCCCATGGCGATCCACCGAGCCGAAATTTACCATCCGGCAGATGCGACGTCTCTTCCACATGGACTCGCAGCCCTTCGGAGGCTGCCGCGTCCAGGGGACCACGGGAGCTCTAATTTGCCACATGGGCATCACGCTCTGGACCAGCAGCTCGATCTGGTCCAGATGCTGCATAGAAGAAGTAGAAGAATTTTGATTTGATGTATTAATGGGTTGAACTTTTTATCATGCTCGAAAATTTTAAATGATTTTAGATGAACATAAATGAGAATATTAAGCAAATACAATCGAATCTGATAAAGATAAGGTAGGCAGGCGGCCTCTGAAGAAAGGTGGGCGGGTGAGCGAGCTAGGGGATCGGAGAACAGAGTGAGTGCACGATAAGATGGTGCTCCGGCAGCACCGGCATCTCCTATTTAAGCTCGCCATGCCCAGCAAGCTTCTGCTCACCGCAAGAAAAAAGGATGGGGAAGGCTCGCCTGTTGCTTGCCCTCATCTTGGCCTCCATGCTGCTGATCAGCTCCAAGGCGGAGCAGTGTGGGAGCCAAGTCGGGGGTGCGCTGTGCCCCGGCGGGCTGTGCTGCAGCCGCTTCGGCTGGTGCGGGAACACCGGGGCGTATTGTGACCCCGCCCAAGGGTGCCAGAGCCAGTGTTGGGGAACGCCGACCCCTACCCCTTCTCCGCCGACCCCTACCCCTTCTCCGCCGAGCGGCAGTGGCGTGGACTCCATCATCAGCCGGTCCCTGTTCGACGACATGCTGAAGCACCGCAACAACGCCGCCTGCCCCGCCAGGAACTTCTACACTTACGACGCCTTCATCAGCGCGGCGAACTCCTTCGGCGGCTTCGGAACCACGGGCGACCTCGACACGCGCAGGAGGGAGATCGCAGCTTTCTTCGGACAGACTTCTCATGAAACTACCGGTAGACAAAACTAGAACGTTGACGTTAGGATTAACGAAATAGCCAACACATCCTGCTTGCTCGATCCTTACAATTAACGAAATGGAAATTTCCGTTGTTGGTTGGTTCGCAAATTTAGGTGGGTGGGCTAGCGCACCGGATGGTCCTTACTCATGGGGATACTGTTTCAAGGAAGAGGTAGGTAACCCGGGGCCTTACTGCGTGCCGAGCGCGCAGTGGCCATGCGCGCCCGGCAAACGGTACTTCGGGCGAGGACCCATTCAAATCTCGTAGTAAGTCTCTCTCTCTCTCTCTCTCTCTCTCTCACTCTCTCTCTCTCTCTCTCTCTCTCTCTCTCTCTCTCTCTCTCTATATATATATATATATATATATATATATATATATATATATATATATATATACACACACACACACACTACCCCTCGCGGGCATGCTTTGATTCTCCGTCGAACTGATGTACCGTCCCCATGGATTGTGGGTGCCTTGAAAGGTTGTGGAACTTACCTTCTAGCTACTTACCACCACATTAATTATAAGGTTATTGCTTGGTTTTCCTCTATCTATTTTTGATTGCAACGCAACTCCATCAGCAACTACAACTACGGCCCAGCCGGGCAAGCCATCGGGGTGGACCTCCTCAACAACCCGGACCTGGTGGCCAACGACCCGGTCATCTCCTTCAAGACGGCTCTGTGGTTCTGGATGACCCCGCAGTCGCCGAAGCCGTCGTGCCACGACGTCATCACGGGCCGATGGACGCCGTCGGCTGCCGACCAGGCCGCTGGACGGGTGCCCGGCTACGGAGTCATCACCAACATCATCAACGGGGGGTTGGAGTGCGGCCACGGGACCGACAGCAGGGTGGAGAGCCGCATCGGGTTCTACCGGAGGTACTGCAGCATGCTCGGGGTGAGCCCCGGAGCCAACCTCGACTGCAACGGCCAGAGGCCTTTTGGCTTCGCGTCTCATCTTCTGTTGCCGTCTCAGGAATGAGTTAGGAGCTGCTGGCTGTCCTCGGGGCCAACCGTCCACGAGTCCGTACGAAAATAAGTGGTCCCCTGGCATTTAATAAATAACTACCCGTTAGCCTTCGTGCTCATCATTCGACCATGGCAGATCCTCTCTTCTCTTCGTCATTTTTTGGACGCGTTTGGAGCTGATCTAGCGTGAGAAAATTTTTACTGCAAAATTACCCTATTTAAAATTTTATTTTCATAATATTTACTTCTCTTTTTATCTTATTTTTAATAGTGTTCCTATGTCGATATAGAACCGAAAAAAAATCCCTATAGTTAATTTTTTCATCGAAGATTCAAATAATAGTCTAGTTATTTCTTCCACATAATTGAGCTTTAATTTGGACTAAAATAGTTCTATAAAAATGAGTGTTATATATATATATATATATCTTGAGTTCTTGACCTACATATTATGCCAGAGAGAGAGAGAGAGAGAGAGAGAGAGAGAGAGAGAGAGAGAGAGAGAGAGAGAGAGAGAGAGAGAGAGAGAGAGAGAGAGAGAGAGAGAGAGAGAGAGAGAGAGAGAGATTTTTTGACATTTTTTTAAAATTTGTAAAATCATATTGGGTAAATATGTCATTTTTATTTGTAGGCGTATCAACTTTTTTACCAAAAAGATGCAAAAACATCACTCTTAGATGACCTTACATGATATTTATACGTTATTTGATTTTACGTAACAGTAGTATGCTTGTTAATACATTTTCAAGATTGATTTTCTTACTAACTTACTTATAATAATAATTTATTTACAAATAGTAAAATATGTTACACCACGAGGGTGGCGGAATTTAATAAGTATTTGTTCACTTGGTAGCGAGCTAACCAAGCTTGCTGCTATCTTTATCTCTTATCCAATGCTTTATAGGTGTTACGGGGTATCGCGATCCACAAGTCAAGTTGGATTAAGATACAAGGATTCTAGTAGGCATTATGAGAGGGTCCTAATAACGAGATTAAGAGTGCCGTGAACATCCCCTAATTGATTTTGATGGTAACAAAAAAACTCTTGTGTATGATTAATGATTTATATTTGTAATGTTTGAGATATATATTATGGAGAGTTAGGTTTAAACTCAAGCACGAAAGAGCTAGAATCGGATTCGAATTCAAGCATGTCAAAGGTAGGAAGCCCTATCATTTTGAGGCGGCGATGGACCGGATTTCCCGTATCACAGGGTTATGCTCAGATGACATCGCGGTGGATCGCCTCGCCAAGCTATGGCCAACTAGATTCCCTAAAGCGAGGTGAAAAGGATTAGAGCATCGGGGTGATCGATTGCCTCCGAAAAGCGGTAGACCATTTGTAGTCCAAAACACTTTCTAAAAACCCATTCACTCTGGGATTTGATTTTTGTTCTTTGGCTAATGGTTTGAGAGTTGCTTTATTATGGTTAACTATTTACATATATATATATATATATCATTCTTGAATGTGACAGGTTTGATAATAAAATTACGTAAAGAGAAAAATTACTTTCTTAACCTTATATTAAATACAAAGGGATGAGAATCATATCTTTATACTTGAATTTGCATCATGATTTTTTCTTACAGCTTAATTAGGAGCAGTTAAGGACAGATGTTTTGAGTTGTTCTTTTTCACGTGTATCTCTAATATTAATTGCAGCGGGGTGAAAACTGTCTGATAACTGACATCAGCTATTATATATGTTTGAAAGTTTCGAACTTAATTCTCCACCAATAAAATAATGAAATTTTCACATGTACGCTCTTACAAAAGATCCTGTTTATAAATAAATCCTCACCTTTTATATATTATCAAGAATATCCCTGACATATATCGTTTTGTTACAGTTATATTCTTATGATTCTCAAGCCGTCAACGTCGATGATTATTACGAGAATATATCAATGAAAATCGTCTAAATCTGAAAAACCAAAAAATCGTCAATGTCAAGCCCGTGAGTGATAGAGAGAGAGAGAGAGATAGCTACACTTACAACCACTCTGTCTCACCTCCGGTAACTACCCCTCGTGATCCACGAACAATCCCTCATCTCTCCCAGCCAAGGAGAGAGAGAGAGAGAGAGAGAGAGAGAGAGAGAGAGAGAGAGAGAGAGAGAGAGAGAGAGAGAGAGAGAGAGAGAGAGAGAGAGAGAGAGAGAGAGAGAGAGAGAGTTGTTCGGCCAAACAGACTTTACTATGCGGAATGGCCCATTCGATCTCGAACGGGGTTAAAGCTGCTTTACGTGATAGAGAGATTACCCCTTTCGTCCACGGGCGACGACGACAACGGGAACTTCACTAGACGTGAAGAATGTTACAAAACTCTCGTCTCACCCAAGAGGAACAAAGTCTTCCTACGAGAACTCTTAAGCTCGATATACCATTCTCTGATCTGTTAAGCCGTAATTTCTTGACCTGGTTGTAGTATGTACGCACGTTTGTTTCCATAGTAGTATTACCAACCAATAGAGGATCGAGGATTCCAAGAAACGAATCTGAGCACGACGCCAGATGTGGTGCCATGGGATGGTTTAGTTATTCTATCTTCTAGCACAATGAAAAAGGTTTCTAGACTTAGCTCTCATTTAATTTGACAAGGTCGGGAATGTGGTCCAATATAATTGGTCCAATATAAAGGCAGACGTCCATCATGGGCTCCACCTCCCTCACCCTCGTGTCGAGAGATTGTATCGACTGAGTGGAGGAGCGGACAGGATCACTACGGCCTGTAAGAATTAAATCACATAAATATAATATTTAATCAAAGAATATTTGACTATAAATTAAAAGAGACGTACATGTAGTGGGAGGTGACGAGGGTATATCCATCATAGCTGGTGGGAGGGCACCGGGACAAGAATCGTATCTTTATTCTTATACTTGAATTTGCATATAGATGCACTTTCTTAACCTTATATTAAATAAAAAGGGATAAGATTCATGTCTTTATTCTTATACTTGAATTTGCATTATTATGTGCCTTACAGCTTAATTAGGAGCAATTAAGGACAGATGTTTTGAGTTATTTCTTTTTCACGTGTATCTCTGATATTAATTACAGCGGGGTGAAAACTGTCTGATGCCGACCTCTCGATGATAATTCAGGAGTCGAGCGTGCGGATGTGAGTTATCGTGATCTCCAACTAAAGTTTCGAACTTCTCCGCCAATAAAATAATGAAATTTTTACATGTATGCTCTTACAAAAGATCCTATTTATAAGTAAACCCTCACTTTTTATATATTATCAAGAATATCCCTAACATATATCATATTGTTACAGTTATATCCTTATGATTCTCGAATTCGTCAATGTCGACGATTATTATGAGAATATATCTATAGAAATCGTTTAAATCTGAAAAACCAAAAAATGCCCTTGTGTGCACGTGAGTGCGAGAGAGAGAGAGAGATAGCTACACTACAACCACTCTGTCTCACCTCCGGTAACTGCCCCTCGTGATCCACGAACAACCCCTCATCTTTCCCAGCCGGCGAGAGAGAGAGAGAGAGAGAGAGCTGCTCGGTCAAATAGGCTTTCAAGAGAGAACAGATGTGGACTCTTACGTATAACTGCTTACAAATTGAATGCGGCGTGATCCGCGTGCTGTTGTACTGCAGTCTCAGACTGCAGATGTAGACTCTTAAATGTTGGCTTGTTACGAGGTACAGTGCAATCTTTGTCATGGCTATCATGCCCACGTCCAGGGGACCACAGGAGCTTTATTTAACTCGTGCGCGTCCAGGGGGACCACTGCAGCTCTAGCTGAGACTATTCCGCATGGGCATCGCGCTCTGGACCAGCTCTGGTCCAAATGCTGCACAAAACTCACGTGACTTAGTGTTAGCTCTGGATCCATCGATCATAAAAGAAGAAGAAGAATTTTGATTTGATTTATTAATGGGTTGATCTTTTTATCATGCTCAAAAAATTATATATATGTTTGATGCTGACCTCAATGATAATTCAAGAGTTGAGCGTGCGGATTTGAGTTATCACGATCATCTCGATTTTTTATCGATACTGGACGGTATGATTCCGTCCCACTCTGTATCATCCCAGTTTAAATAACCTTTATATATATGTTATATGAAAATAATATTTAAATAAATTTTTAATTTAACTAGTTAGATAGTCTCACCGAAAACTAACCACCGCAGTTTGAATCTCAATTTTCTCATTTTTTTACGCATTTTTTTCCTTTAAATTCAACCTTATAATTAAAAAATATAAACAGATATTTTTAACGCGATTCGAACCCATCATCAACCGGCCCCTGTTCGACGACATGCTGAAGCACCGCAACGACGCCGCCTGCCCCGCCAGTAACTTCTACACTTACGACGCCTTCGTCAACGCGGCCAACTCCTTCGGCGGCTTCGGAACCACCGGCGACCTCGACACGCGCAGGAGGGAGCTCGCAGCTTTCTTCGGACAGACTTCTCATGAAACTACCGGTAGACAAAACTAGAACGTTAACGTTAGCAAATTAGTAAATTGTCTTTCGGTAATTTCCTTCAATTCTCCTGCTTGCTCGATCCTTACAATTAAGGAAATGGAAATTTCCGTTGTTGGTTGGTTCGCAAATTAGGTGGGTGGCCAAGCGCACCGGATGGTCCTAACTCATGGGCAAACGGTTCTACCCCTTGTGGGCATGCTTTGATTCTCCATCCAACTGTTGTACTGTCCCCATGGATTGTGGGTTCCTTGTGAAAGGTTGTGGAACTTACCTTCTATCTACTTACCACCACATTAATTATAAGGTTATTGCTTGGTTTTCCTCTATATCTTTTTGATTGGAACGCAACTCCATCAGCTACTACAACTACGGCCCAGCCGGGCAAGCCATCGGGGTGGACCTCCTCAACAACCCGGACCTGGTGGCCACCGACCCGGCCATCTCCTTCAAGACGGCACTGTGGTTCTGGATGACCCCGCAGTCACCGAAGCCGTCGTGCCACGACGTCATCACGGGCAGATGGACGCCGTCGGCTGCCGACCAGGCCGCTGGACGGGTGCCCGGCTACGGAGTCATCACCAACATCATCAACGGGGGGTTGGAGTGCGGCCGCGGGACCGACGGCAGGGTGGAAGACCGCATCGGGTTCTACCGGAGGTACTGCAGCATCCTCGGGGTGAGCCCCGGAGCCAACCTCGACTGCTACAGCCAGAGGCCTTACACTGGCTAGGCGCGCGGCACCATCTCCTGTTGCCCAGATGATCTCGTGAAATAAAAGGGGCTGTGTGTGAGTGAGATAACACAGCTCTACTGTTTTCCTAATTATCACCAAAAAAAACTCCATAGTTGCACGCACTCTCTCCCTGTCTCTCTCTCTCTCAAAGTGGCTGTGTGTGACAAAAGGGAGTGTGAAATAACACGGCTCTACAGTTTGCACCATTATCAATAAATATATATATATCTCTCTCTCTATGTCTATACATCTCTATCTCCATCTACCTATCTATTTATATATAGAGAAATACTTATTATTACCCGTGCACGGAGATAAGTTTATATTATCCGTTCTATGTCTCGTTGGACTACATATGCAGTGTGTAGACGTATCTTTTTATCAATTTTACACGTATTTTTAATGAGATTTTTAATACTATAAAAATAATAAATAATTATTTAAAGATGAAAAATAGATATCTAAAGATTAAGAACAACTATGTAAAGATTACAAATAGTTAACTCTTGTCAGTTTTCGTACATTCTCGAGACGACGAATGAGATTTTCAATATTATTTAAGGGTGACAAATAATTATCTAAGAGTGAAAAATAACTAAATGTGATAAATATATGAATAAAGATGACAAATAGATAGAAGTGTATATAAATATTTAAGAAATATTTAAGAAATTTAATAAGTGTGACTCGCGTGTCAATCAAATAGACCAATAATATATTGGACGAGTAACTTTTTTACCCGTCTAAGGGGATAACTAGTATCTCTCTTTTATATATATATTGGTATGCCGGACAACAACATACGATGGTCCACTGTACAGAGATATTGCAGGTTTTTTTTTTCAGATTTCGATTCCTAAAGTTTTACTCAAGCACGTCAATTCGAGAAAGAGAGAGACGGTCAAATGGGGGATTTTCTTGGAGCAGGTCAACTCTTCCCACTGAGTGCCATAAAACGTGCGGAAGCCCTTGGAAACCATCCATATCAGGAGGGGATTCGGGACGCTGACGGGTGCTGCTGTGGGAGAAAGAGGTTTCCCTCTGCGTATAGAGAGACTGGAGAGATAGAGGGAGAGCGCACAGAGCCGGGGGTGCCGATGGGGGGAAAGGGCGCCAACTGCCCTGGGGGTTTCCGAGAGAGAGAGAGAGATTTCATAGGGGGACAGAGAGAGCAGAGAGATAGAGATGGACAGGAGAGACAGAGAGAGCAGAGATCCAAGGAAGTAGTCCTGTCCATGGGCATACCATCTCTTCTTCGGATCCGACAGCCAAGAAGACGTAACGTTGCTTAATTCCTCTTCTTCCCTTTCTTCTCATCCTCCTCCTCGCTCTCATGGTTGCTCGTACGTACACCCCTAGAGCTGTCCTTGTGGAAAAAGAGGAATAGTAACTGAGGAATGAACAGCACCACACGATACTAGTTATTCTTCAATTACCAGTCGTTCTCTCAGATGAACAGTATCACGACACTGCTCGTTCAACAGAATGGTAATGCACATCCGAGAGAATGAACAGTGCTGTAGATCTCGACAGTGCGTTGGGGGGGGGGGGGTGGCACGGAATTATTTTTATAATTTTTACCGAGATAAAAATACTGCTTCTTTTTTTTTAACGATATATATTCTTTTTTTATCATCTGCTAATCGTGAAAATAAACACAGATTAATAAATTCTTATAATCTGGAGATGGATTAGCAACGAAAATTGATTGGTTGCAAAAATTCTTATACTTTACAGATGAATTAACCGCATAAATTGACTGTCAAACTTAAATCTAAGTATCAAATCTTGATCAAACTTACATTTAAATGTCAGATCGATCAAACTTAAATCTAATAGTCATATTTCTACTGAGAGCAAAATCCAACGGTCATATCTTTACGTAACTTAAATATAATGATCAGATCTTAATCGGGAGCAAATCTAATAGTCAGATCTCAATCAAACTTAAATTCAACGATCATATCTTTATCAGAAGCAAATCTACCTATAATGAAACGTAAGCAATTTACCTACGTATTTTTAAAAACGTCAGAATACATCATATATACTAACATTTTTTGAAAACGTAGGTAAAACTCGTGACTACAGATCCCATTTCTTGTAGTGGGGATCTATCCCAATGTTATCAGAACCGGATCGGTGCCTGAACCGGACAATGAGCTAGTTCGGTTCGAACCGGTTTGACCGTTGGTTTGAACCGGTTTGAACCGTGATGTCATTATAATATTGATATATATATGGTCCGACCCGATTCTATAACCTAATACAATAAGAAATAACTCAAATAAGATATAATGATCAAAATAAATAAACACACATGTATATAGAGAATAACTTGTAACTACTTGTTGGAAATAGAACCTTTATGTTGATTCAAATATCTTCATTTATATGTTGGAAATAGAGCCTTTATGTTTAGTCACATATTGGAAGTTAGAAAGACTTATTTGACTTTATATGATGGAGAGCTCACCATTGGGTTAGGACCCAAGGGGTATAGGATGTGGGCTTGAGTTGTGTGTCGAATTAAATGGTTTGATCAAATTTAAGTAAATAACATATTTATTTGTGCCGCGTCGGGCCGGGTTGGTTGGCGGGGGCGGGTACCGAACCATTTTTTAATTTTATTTTTTTTTTTGCGGGGGAATAGGGTCGAACCTAGTTACATCTACCAAGGAGAGTCGAGTTCAAATTTATCCAAAACTTTTAAATATAAGAAGATTGTGTACAAAATAGAATAAGTAAGTTGAGTAATGTTTGTTGCACCCCTCCCCCTAATTACAACACCATGGGGTGTGTAGCAAGTATTCCTTTTTTTTTTTGAAAATTTGAGGCGAGACCTAGGCCCACTAACTTGTCGTACACGACACATTTCCATCCAAAGACCCAACAAATCTAAAAAAAATAAAAAAATAAAATGGATTGTGTGAACATTAAAATTATTGGCGTGTACAACAAGTAAGGGGGTTGGCTCTACCCCCCCCCCCCCCAAAGAAAAAAAAACTATGAACTTGGTGCACCTTATGGGAGTGTAATTAGGGGTGCGGGGTGTAGGAAGCATTACTCAAGTAAGTTAAATGGCAAGGGCGGCCAACGGAAGGTGAGGCACCCAATCCCCACTATGTTAGCAGTGAGGAGATTCTCCTTTCATATTTCCAATCCATTTTGATCTTTGCGTATCGACAAATGACCGCCACGTACCCCCTTTCCTACTCAGCCTGGGTTTTTCCTCGGGTTCTGAGAATTTGAAATACTAATAATAGCATACATATGTCAGCATATTAGCACCTCTTTCCAATATCACGATTCGCTCCACTTTCCTATAGCAACTACTGCTTCGACTACCGCGCCAAGTTATGGAGTCATTTCAAAGGCATGATGCATGTTGAGCCCGGCATCCCTCTTCGACGTTCGCCTATAAATGAGGGTCTCAACGGCCTCTTCTAGGTACTCAAGTTAGAGAAAGCAACACGAAAATCTATCCTCACTATCTGTTGGAACAACCGAGAGGAGGAACTAGCAACTCTCACTATGGAGCTATGGCCATCATGTCTCATATTTCCTTAGCTATTCACCTCGCCTTTATCCATTCTACCTCTTGAGAATCCATCTCCTTTTCCTTCACGAGTCTGTTGACTTAAGTATTGGAGGATTTTCTCGGGGAACACCCACCCTGGTGAAGAACTTTGTATAGGTCAAGATTCGGCAAGGTGCACTCAAGGCCGTAGCAGATTGGAACTGTCCCGCTGAGAAGTTTGGTAAGGCGGCGCACTAACACCCAGCCTACGGTGTGGGGCGCTCAACTAGGTCCCTGGCTATGTGCATCCCCTGGCTACTCGAGTTGGAAGGCGTCTGCCATCCCAACGGGAAGTCACCAAGGATGACTTTCGGATCTCTACCTGGCCTCCAAAGGAGGTCCCCTAAGGTCGGACCACCTATATATAGTTGGTGTGACAGTCTGAGTCCTCTTCAAAGAGGCATCGCCACATGCTCGTCTCGAGGTCCCCAGTGTGAAGGGGCACCATCACATTGGTGTTATCTTGGCAACTGTGGCCCATGTATTATTTCTCTATCTTCGTTGACACGGGTCACATGAAGGTTGAACCAGAAGCAAGCATCCTCATCGTACGGAGGAGCGGTCTGCCCGCCATCCTTTCCCCTCGACCATGTGCCCTTCACGGATAAGGGGGATACCATGCAACAATGGCTAACTCTGGAGGAGCGATTTAAGACTCGCCTGAGAAGGCTACAAAGCCTTAAGAGAAGGATACTGACTCGAAGATTCCATTTGGGTGGAGCCCGGCGGACACCGGAAGATCGGCTATGGAATTTGCCATTTTTGAAGCTATGTAACAAGTTTCCCTTTTACTAGGATACAAGTGTTTGTAGCACCCTCGACACATTTCAATGGCACTTTTGGTGCAACCTTCTTCTTTATCTTATGCAACTTTATGCAACGGGAATATATAATTAATTTGCTTAACTGAACCGGAAGTTGCCTATAATCTTATAAAATTGCTTCAAGATTTACATTAACTAATGCCGACTTTAATCGATCACCGAACAACGGGTGAGTTGTTCGGCCAAGCCGGTTATAGGGTGAGTTGTCTATAAAGCTGCTCATTATGTGATAACTGGTTCGAGTGAAAGAGGTCGAATGGCCCATTGGGCCTCTAACATGCTTAAGGCCAGCAAAAATAGTAAAAAACAAAAGGCCTTGACATGAATGGGCCGTTCGACCTCTTTCATGGCCCATTCGTGTCAAAGGCCTTCGACACGAATGTGCCATTCGACCTCTCTTTTTTTTCGAGCATATTATTCGGAATGGCACACCGGAGCCCTCCGAATAATGGCGATCCACCGAGCCGAAATCGATCACCGAACTTTAATTTGTCATCGTCCAGGGGGACCACTGCAGCTCTAGCTGAGACTATTCCGCATGGGCATCGCGCGCTGGACCAGCTCTGGTCCAAATGTTGCACAAAACTCACATGACTTCGTGTTAGCTCTGGAACCATCGATCATAAAAGGAGGAGGAGGAGGAGGAAGAAGAAAGAGTCGATCGTCTATAAACAGGGGCTTGGCTATGTCTGAATTTTGATTTGATTTATTAATGGGTTGAACTTTTTATCATGCTCGAAAAATTTAAATGATTTTAGATGAACATAAATGAGAATATTAAGCAAATACAATCGAATCTGATAAGATAAGGTAGGCAGGCGGCCTCTGAAGAAAGGTGGGCGGGTGAGCGAGCTAGGGGAGAACAGAGTGAGTGCACGATAAGATGTAGTGCTCCGGCAGCACCGGCATGATCTCCTATTTAAGCTCGCCATGCCCAGCAAGCTTCTGCTCACCACACAAAAAAAAAAAAGGATGGGGAAGGCTCGCCTGTTGCTTGCCCTCATCTTGGCCTTATTGCTGTTGTCCATCCCTGCTCCTTCCACACCGTCGCCGAGCCCCGGCGAGGGCGTGGCCTCCATCATCAGCCGGTCCCTGTTCGACGACATGCTGAAGCACCGCAACAACGCCGCCTGCCCCGCCAGTAACTTCTACACTTACGACGCCTTCATCAGCGCGGCGAACGCCTTCGGCGGCTTCGGAACCACGGGCGACCTCGACACGCGCAGGAGGGAGATCGCAGCTTTCTTCGGACAGACTTCTCATGAAACTACCGGTAGACAAAACTAGAACGTTGACGTTGTCTTTCGGTAATTTACTACTTCAATTCTCCTGCTTGCTCGATCCTTACAATTAACGAAATGGAAATTTCCGTTGTTGGTTGGTTCGCAAAATTTAGGTCGGTGGCCAAGCGCACCGGATGGTCCTTACTCATGGGGATACTGTTTCAAGGAAGAGGTAGGCAACCCGGGGCCTTACTGTGTGCCGAGCGCGCAGTGGCCATGCGCGCCCGGCAAACGGTACTTCGGGCGAGGACCCATTCAAATCTCGTAGTAAGTCTCTCTCTCTCTCTCTCTCAATATATATATGTATATATATACACTACCCCTTGTGGGCATGCTTTGATTCTCCATCGAACTGCTGTACTGTCCCCATGGACTGTGGGTTCCTTTGAAGGTTGTGAAACTTATTGCTTGGTTTGCCTCTATATATTTTTGATTGGAACGCAACTCCATCAGCAACTACAACTACGGCCAGGCAGGGAGAGCCATCGGCGTTGACCTCCTCAACAACCCGGACCTGGTGGCCACCGACCCCGTCGTCTCCTTCAAGACGGCTCTGTGGTTCTGGATGACCCCGCAGTCACCGAAGCCGTCGTGCCACGACGTCATCACGGGCAGATGGACGCCGTCGGCTGCCGACCAGGCCGCTGGACGGGTGCCCGGCTACGGAGTCATCACCTACATCATCAACGGGGAGTTGGAGTGCGGCCGCGGGACCGACGGCAGGGTGGAAGACCGCATCGGGTTCTACCGGAGGTACTGCAGCATCCTCGGGGTGAGCCCCGGAGCCAACCTTGACTGCTACGGCCATAGTGGAGATGTAAATGAAGTGCAATATTATACCCTATCTCTATCTCTGAAAATTTTACAAATATCATATCCAGATAGTACCATATTATTTTCATGAGTATGAATACGGATATATCCGTCACGGGTATGGATATACTCACGGAGATCCGTATCCGTCCATAAAGTATGATTTTACGTCTACGTCTAAAGAAATGTGAGATTTATGAGAAATAGAAAAATAGAAATTCGGTCAATTCTTTCCTTTCTAAAATAATTTTTATGTTTTATAAAAATATCCTTGTAATTTTAGCAAGAAATCTAAACTCATAAACTTAACAAGACGGGCAACGAGTTAAATTCATGTTAAAATCATAAGTCTAACATGTACAATAAGTTATTAATAGCGTGTTCGGATCGGGTATGGATTCAGGTGCACTAAATTCATTCCCTATCCAAATATGAAACGTGTATTTTAAACATATCTGAAACCGAATCCATATCCGTTTATTCGGGTATTATCCGACCTATCATGAGTCGGGTGATGCGGGTAATCAGATTTGCGGGTATTTTTGACATCCCTAGACCAGAGGCCTTACACTGGCTAGGCGTGCGACACCATCTCCAATTGCCCAGACTATCTCGTGAAATAAAAGGGGCTATGTGAGAAAGGGTGTGTGAGTGAGATAACACAGCTCTACTATTTTCCTAATTATCAACAAAAAAAACTCAATAATTACACGCACTCTCTCCCTCTCTCTCTCTCTCAAAGTGGCTGTGTGTGACAAAGGGAGTGTGAAATAACACAGCTCTACAGTTTGCACCATTATCAATAAATTTCTCTATCTCTATCTCTCTCTCCATGTCTATACATCTCAATCTCTATCTATCTATCTATCTATCTATATATATAGAGAGAGAAATGCTTATTATCGGTAGATAAGTTTATATTATCCGTTCTATGTCTCATTAGGCTACATATGCAGTCTATAGATGTCCCTTTTTATCAATTTTACATGTATTTCTAATGAAATTTTTAATACTATAAAGGTGACAAACAATCATTTAAGGGTGAAAATAGTTATCTAAGGGTGACAATTAACTATGTAAAGATTACAAATAGTCAATTCTTGTCAGTTTTCGTACATTCCTGAGACGACGAACGAGCCTTCAATACTATTTAAGGGTGACAAATAACTATCTAAAGGTGAAAAATAACTATCTAAATGTGACAAATATATGAATAAGGATGACAAATAGATGGAAGTGTACATAAACATTTAAAAAATATTTAAGAAATTGAATGGATGAGATTCAGGTACCAATCACATGGACCAATAGTACATTAGATGAGTAACTTTTTTACTCACCCGAGAGAATAACTAGTATCTCTCTTTTATATATATATTGGTACGCTGGACAATAACATATATATGATTCCACTGTACGGAGATAATAATATGCCAAGAGCTTGTTGTACTGTGTCATAGTAGCAACGATCGTAATTGATTGTAGGGTTTTTTTCAGATTTTGATTCCTAAAGTTTTACTCAAGCACGTCAATTCTAGAGAGAGAGAGAGAGACGGCCAAATGAGATTTTCTTGGAGTAGGCCAACTCTTTCCACTGAATGCCATAAAACGTGGGGAAGCTATTGGAAACCATCAATATCATAAGGGAACTTGGGATGCTTTGGGAGAAAGAGGCTTCCCTCTCCGTATAAAGACTGGAGAGATAGAGAGAGGGCGCACAGAGCAGGGGGTGTCAGTGGCGGAAAGGGCGCCAACTACCTTGGGGGTTTTCGAGAGAGAGAGATTGTATAGGGGACAGAGAGAGCAGAGAGATAGAGATTGTCACGTCCCGAGCCTTTATTACAGCAGAAGACTAACTCGAGGAACGTGAACAGCCGGCATAGTAAGCCTCTTACATGCAAGAATGATCAGAGCGCAAGACAATCACACATAATAATAATGCAATTGCACAACAATTACTCAACCTTCAACTTTCAATTCATTATTAATCAAATATCAAATACAATCACTAATTCAACTTCCTTCATCATACTAGACTCAAGAAATATGAAAATTACATAGACTCAATCTAAACAATATAGACTTCCTAAGTCTTCACTCATTCTTCATTCACTCTCGGATCCACTATTTGAATACTCTGAATCCGAACCCGACTCACTTCCATTTCCTGAAAAGATTGGAAATAGGTAATGACCATGTTACATGGGTATGTCTCACCCTCCACAAACCTTTACCAAGAAAACCACCCAAGTGGTTACGTACGTGGGTGGCTAAAAATGGGAAGCCGATGGGTGTTTATTTTCCCATGCAATAGATGCGGACAAGTGTTTGAAGGGGTCTAATGCATGCATTTAAGGAGGAGATCCGTTTCATGCGGTTCTCTTCTCCAAGGTGCAGCAGCCATGGGGTATTCAACCACCATAAATAGAGATCCTCCTCACCTTGTTTTGGCATCCCCACGGTGAGAGACAAGAGAGCTCTTGTAGAGATAAACAAGAGGGTCTTGGGGAAGAGCGAGTTTGAGAGAGTTTTGTGTGTGAGGATTTGTTCCTCCGAGTGCAGGGTGTGTACTCTTTGTATTATTCTCCACATCTAGTGAAGTTCCGCTGTCGCCGTCGCCCGTGGACGTAGGGGGGTAACCTCCGAACCACGTAAATCTTTGTGTTCCTACCTTGTGTGATTGTTCCTTCATCTTTCTCCCTTCTTCTTGTTATACGGATCGAGATCTTGGGGCGTCACTCTCTCTGTCAGAGCGGTCGTGTCATAACAAATTGGTATCAGAGCCAGCCGGGATTTCGATCCGTGTTCCTTGTTGATGGCTACAAAGTCGACATCGGCAATGAAGTTCGACGTTGAAGTGTTCGATGGAAAGACGAAGGATTTCAACATCTGGCGATTGAAGATGCAGTCCTTGTTAGTACAACAGGGACTGAGCAAGGCAGTTAAAGGTAACGTGGCTCTGCCGGCCGAGTGGAAAGATGAAGAGAAAGAAGAGTACATGGAGCGTGCTCTTGCAGCAATTCGTCTGTGCTTGGCAGATGATGTGTTGAGAGAAGTTGCTGATGAAGACACCCCAGCAAAACTCTGGCTCAAGCTCGAGTCAAGGTACATGACGAAGTCTCTCACAAACTGCCTGTACTTGAAGCAGCGGTTGTTTACTTTTCGCATGAAAGAAGGTATGCCCATTTCCGATCATCTGAACGAGTTTAATAAGATCGTTATAGATCTTAAAAATATTGGTGTTAAGGTAGATGATGAGGATCAAGCCCTCATACTCCTATGCTCATTGCCTCCTTCATATGAGCATTTCGTTGATACTTTGCTATATGGGAGAGATGATATCTCTGTAGAAGATGTTAAGGCTTCCCTGAACTCTAAGGAGTTGAAACGGCGAGTACTAGAAACTCATGGTGAAGATCGGGCAGATGGCCTGATGATGAGAGGGTGAACTGAGAAAAAGGAGTTTGGTAAAAAGGGCAAGGCTAGATCAAAATCCAAGTCAGTAAAGAAGGTAAAATGTTATGAATGCAACCAAAGGGGGCATATCAAGAAAGATTGTCCAAAATTAAAGGGGAAAGGTAACGTTCAGGAGGAGTCTTCTTCTGATACAGCGAACGTTGTTCAAGAGGAGACTGTAGAAGACGAGACTGTTCTGTCGGTCTCTACTAGCACTTCCGGGGATGACTGGATTCTTGATTCTGGTTGTACCTTTCACATGTGTCCTCACAGGGAATGGTTTTCTACTTACACAACATTAAGTAGTGGTACTGTAACCTTGGGAGATAATAGAACTCTTGCAGTTGCAGGAGTCGGTACAATTAGAATCAAGATGTTTGACAATGTCATCAGAACTCTAGAATTGCGACATATTCCAGAACTGAAGAAAAGTCTGATCTCCTTGAGTATTTTGGACGTGCATGGATACCGGTTCTCAGCAGAGAATGGAATCCTAAAAGTTTCTAGAGGTGCATTGGTTGTGATGAAAGGGAAGTTGATTGGTGGCCTTTATCATCTACAAGGCAACACTGTGATGGGCAGTGCCAATCTGGCACGAAGTTCAGATGATCCTACTCAAGTGTGGCACATGCGACTGGGCCACATGAGTGAAAGAGGCATGATAGAGTTGAGCAAACGAGATTTGCTTGATGGTCAGAAGATTGAGAAACTGGATTTCTGTGAGCATTGTGTGTATGGCAAGCAGTGTAGGGTGAAATTCAGTACAGCAGTCCATAGGACTAAAGGTACTGTGGATTACATCCACTCTGATCTTTGGGGTCCTGCTCCAGTTGTCTCGAAGGGTGGTGCAAGTTATTTGCTGACCTTTATTGGTGATTTCTCAAGAAAGGTCTGGGTATATTTTCTGAAGAAAAAGAGTGAGGTGTTCGTCACTTTCAAGCAGTGGAAGGCGTTGATTGAAAGGTAGACTGGTAAGAAGATCAAGCGCCTCCGTACTAAAAACGGTATGGAATTCTGCTCAAAAGAATTTGATGATTTCTGCAAGAACGAATGTATCGTTCGACATCGCACTGTAGCAGGAACACCACAACAGAACGGTATTGCAGAACGGATGAACAGGACACTCTTAGAGAGAGCGAGAAGTATGTTGTCTCAGGCAGGTCTGTCAAAGGCATTTTGGGCAGAAGCTGTCAACACGGCTTGTTACTTGGTGAATAGATCTCCGTCCACAGCCATAGAGTTGAAAACTCCCGAAGAGGTATGGTCTGGTTCTCCTTCTGATTATTCTCACCTTAGAATTTTCGGTTGTCTTGCCTATGCTCATGTCACAGGTGATAAATTAGAGCCAAGGGCAAAGAAGTGCATATTTGTAGGATATGCACAGACACAGGGTGTGAAGGCTTATCGATTGTGGTGTACCGATCCTCAGTCACCCAAGTTCATGATTAAAAGAGATGTGACCTTCGATGAGTCTGCAATGCTCCAGGCGGGAGTGAAATCAACAACAGAAAATGGAGATCAAGTTAGTGGCAAGCAGGGAGAGCTAGAGGTGAAGCTCTCCACAGAAAATGCAGTGCAAGAGGAGACAGTGCAAGTCCCAGATGAGACAGTTGATGTGCCAGAGAGCAGTACAGCACAACGACAATCCCCTCAAAGGCAGTACATCATTGCAACCGACAGAAAGCGAAGGGTGATCAGACCACCCAGTAGGTATAGTCATGCTGACATGGTAGCCTTTGCTTTATCTGTTGTAGATGATCTTGAGGGAGAAGAACCATGTTCTTATAGAGAGGCAATTTCATCAGAAGAATCCTCTAAATGGCAGTTGGCCATGCAAGAGGAGATTGAGTCTCTACAGAAGAACAACACATGGAAGCTGGTGAAAATACCACCTGGTCAAAAGATTGTGGGGTGTAAATAGGTCTTCAAGAAGAAAGAAGGAATCTCTGGTGTGGAAAATGCTAGATTCAAGGCACGGCTAGTGGCAAAGGGTTTCACACATCGAGAAGGTATTGACTTCAATGAGGTATTCTCTCTTGTCGTGAAACATACCTCTATTCGTGTGTTGTTTGCCATAGTTGCTTTACTTGATTTAGAGCTAGAGCAACTGGATGTTAAGACAACGTTCTTACATGGTGAGTTGGAGGAGGAAATCTACATGTACCAGCCAGAAGGGTTCGTGACTTCTGGTAAGGAAGATCATGTGTGCCTGTTAAAGAAGTCTTTGTATGGCTTAAAGCAATCACCTAGACAGTGGTACCAGAGATTTGATACTTTTATGCTAAGTCATAGTTACACTAGAAGTGATTATGATAGCTGTGTGTATCATAAAAGGCTTCCAGATGGTTCGTTTATTTACTTATTGCTGTACGTAGATGACATGTTGATAGCTGCCAAGAACATGTCAGAAATTAACCACTTAAAATCTCAGTTGAATGGTGAATTCGAGATGAAAGATCTTGGAGCGGTAAAGAAGATCTTGGGAATGGAGATTCACGGAGACCATAGCACTGGAAGGTTGTACTTGTCACAGAAGAAGTACGTGGAGAAGGTGCTAGAGCGGTTCGTCATGAAAGATTGCAAGGTTGTGAGGACTCCATTGGCAGCCCACTTCAGATTGTCTGTTGATGATTCACCGAAGACAGAGAAGGAGATGGAACTGATGTCTAAAGTTCCATATGCGGGTGCAATTGGTAGCATTATGTATGCCATGGTATGTACTCGACCTGATATTTCTCATGCTGTTAGTGTGGTTAGCAGGTATATGGGAAATCCTGGGAAGGTCCACTGGGAGGCTGTGAAGTGGATTCTTCGTTACCTCAGAGGTGCTTCAGATGTGAGCCTGGTATTTCAGAAAGGAAGCAGTGATGGTAGTCAGCTGGTTGGCTACGTCGATTCAGATTATGCTGGTGATCTGGATAAGAGGAGATCCCTGACAGGTTATGTCTTTACTTTCTCAGGCTGTGCTATTAGTTGGAAGGCTGTTTTGCAGTCTACTGTGGCTTTGTCTACTATAGAGGCAGAGTATATGGCAGCGGCAGAGGGAGTGAAAGAAGCCTTGTGGCTGAGAGGTTTGGTCAGCAATCTGGGTCTTATACAGGAGACGACTCCGGTGTACTGTGATAGTCAGAGTGCTATACATCTGACCAAAAATCAGATGTACCATGAGAGGACCAAACACATCGACGTCAGGTATCACTTTGTTCGTGATGTTGTCTTGCAGGGTACCGTAGCTGTTCAGAAGATTTCTACAGCAGAGAACCCTGCAGACATTCTGACGAAGCACATTCCTTCAGAAAAGTTCAGGCAGTGCCTGGACTCGGTCAGTTTGCAGAGCACGTGAGATGGCCCCGGCAGGGGCATTGGCGGTAACGGTGATCGTAATAGAGCTTGGCACTAGATGCGGCTTGTGAAGATGAGCCAAGAGGAGAATTGTTACGTGGGTATGTCTCACCCTCCACAAACCTTTACCAAGAAAACCACCCAAGTGGTTACGTACGTGGGTGGCTAAAAATGGGAAACCGATGGGTGTTTATTTTCCCATGCAATAGATGCGGACAAGTGTTTGAAGGGGTCTAATGCATGCATTTAAGGAGGAGATCCGTTTCATGCGGTTCTCTTCTCCAAGGTGCAGCAGCCATGGGGTATTCAACCACAATAAATAGAGATCCTCCTCACCTTGTTTTGGCATCCCCACGGTGAGAGACAAGAGAGCTCTTGTAGAGAGAAACAAGAGGGTCTTGGGGAAGAGTGAGTTTGAGAGAGTTTTGTGTGTGAGGATTTGTTCCTCCGAGTGCAGGGTGTGTACTCTTTGTATTATTCTTCACATCTAGTGAAGTTTCGCTGTCGCCGTCGCCCGTGGACGTAGGGGGGTAACATCCGAACCACGTAAATCTTTGTGTTCCTACCTTGTGTGATTGTTCCTTCATCTTTCTCCCTTATTCTTATTGTACGGATCGAGATCTTGGGGCGTCACTCTGTCTGTCAGAGCGGTCGTGTCATAACAGAGCACACTTGCCCAGTAGGTATCTTCGCATCAACATGAAGGCACTATTAAAATAATTAACATTTTAACTCTAGAGGAATAAGGTAAAATCATGCGAATGCGATGAATCACGCGATTAAACCAAAGTAACAAGATGATCATGTAAGATAGAATGAACAAGTATGAACTAGCAAAAATGTAACAAGAGTGTAGCATGGCCTTTCATGAACAAGAATATAATGAGAATACCCTTTCACTTTTCACTTTCATAACCATAAAGGTTACGCACTAGAACGTCAATCACGTAGCAATTCACTAGATTTTCACGAGTGCACATGGATTTCACTTATTTATAAAGAAAGTACTCCTAGCGCAATGCGACACCAGTAGCATCATACCCTATGGTTTATAATAGTATACTTCCGACAATTAGCCGAGGGGACTAGCATAGAGCCCTTGGACACAATCAGCGCCCGAACTGCATCTTCACGTATAAATCAAGCTACTTCCATGAGTGTATCAATAAAGCGTGACCAGTAATATAACAATTTCAATCAATAAGCTCATGACAACAACTATCAAAGAGTGAATGCTTCAATTAAGAATATGAGAGATCAAGAATGACTTAAGACGATATTATCCTCATGGGAATAATTCGGTAGCATAACGGTACATTCGTTATCTTTCATAATTTAAATTAAGTTTCTTTGGACAATATGACAAGTCCTAAACCATCAATAATCCATCTAGGAACATTAGAATATCAACCCTTGGGTTAAACCTCGGGTTAATGTACTCAAGAACTGTGACGGTCAATTAATGGCCGTTACATGAACATAACGGTCTAGTGTTGGGCCGTTAGAAAGGCTGAATCCAGAAAAAGGAAATTGGACTCAGTACAATGTGACGGTCATATATTAGGCCGTTAGACATTCCTGACGGTCGAATATATATCCGTTACATATCCAGAACCAGAAAATATCGATAGTGCTTTCTAATAATTGGGCTTTCATGGTACAACCAACTCGGTATCCTAGTGGGAATCCCAGGCTCGTGGAGAATTACGGAGACCTTGAAACAAGATTTTCTATTCCATTGGAAGGAATATCCAATAGAGAGGTCCTCAAGTTCAGTAATATGTTCCTATAGTGCAAAAGTGTGAACTAATGGTCATATATCAGAATATATGCCATGTACTTAAAGAATTGACTCTATAGATAGGAAAAAGATTGTGTAGCGATGTGAAACCATGATAAAACTCCGTCAATACAATACTTAAAATCATAGTTTAAATTCAAACTATAGAGTTTAGGCAATGAAATTAACATATGCTTTTAAAAATAACTCAAAATACTTAGAACATGAATTTTCCTATCATGAATCAATTAATAAACTCTACTTAGATAACTAGGGTTATTTATAAGTAAGTTTGACTGTCCTCAGTCCTGTCTCGGGTTGATAGAAAATAGCACTCTGACGGTCTAATATGGGCGCGTCACAGGGATGTGACGGTTTATCGGGGGGCCGTTATAGTATTGTAACGCACTTACTTTGGTCCGTCAGAGACAACAGAGGAATTGAAATATAACAGAGGGTGTGACGGCTGATCGTAAGGTCGTTACAATCTCCTGACGGTCCAACGTTAATCCGTCAGAGCTTCTGCTGACAAAAAAAGATAAGGAACTATATCCCATGCAAAAAAAATCACAATAACCAACTATTCTAGCCATGATAACAAAGTAAAAGCCATCTAGATACATAGGTTTCAGTGAATTATCAAGATAGTACCTTTTTATTTTCCATTAAGGCTAAAGATATGCATGTATGCATGTCCCGACTTAAACATGAAATTCATGATCTGTAGTGCATGTAATCAAGTAAAATCAGAGAGCTTTTATCCCTAACATGTTATTTTTGCCGTTCATGAGATAACCTACCTCTTAACTGGACTTTAAACTTCTAATTTGAGTCTTCAAGACACGCCATAGTTCCCTTCTTCCTGTAGTTTTTGAGCAACTTCTCGTCGCTCTAACTCCTCAGTCTCTTGACCTAAGGACGTGAAATTTGGAGGTTAGGAAGATGAAACTATTGGGAACAAAAAGTTCTAAAGCATCTAACTCTAATTACCTCGTTTAGGCTCTCTAATTTTCTGATCTTCAGTACCCTGTGGCACAGTTTCCTGGGTTGACGTGATGAAACCAGCAACTTTGGAAGATCCTAACTCCTTGGATACTCGATCTCCTAACATGAAAATTTGAGAGTAGTTAGTCTAAAGTATTATAAACAAAAAGTTCTAAAGAAATTATCTAAAATTGTGACTCCTTACCTTGATTCCTCGCGAGTAAAATTAAGGGTCACTCAGTTCGGAACTAGGTCATATTTATAGGATTTTGACTAGGGTTTGAGGATTAGATCGATTCTGGAGTCCTTGTTAAGGCTTAGATCGACTTCTAAGAGTCCTTACACCTCTACTAGTCTTCTCATCTCGATCCCTAAGAGATAGACTAGTAAAAATCTAATCTTTTTACTCTTTCTTCACTTCACGGAACTGACAGAGCGTAACGGTCGTTGTTAGGTTCGGTGCAGTATTCAGAGGGGGGGGTAAATGAATATAACCCTTTAAAAACCTTTACCCAATTAAAGGGTTATGATGCTCACTAACTATCTAGAGTGCTGACTAGACAGATGTATCAAATCTGAAGGACTAAATAGCAGTAGCACCATTCTTCCACTCAAATAAACTTTCGCTCACTCAACGGATTAAACACTCAGAACAAGATCTGATCAACCACTTGGAGCGCCCCTATGCAAACATCTAGCGGAAGCAAAACATATAGAGAAATCAGACCACTGCACAGAGGATTTTTAGGTGGTTCGGTCCTCCAGACCTACATCCACCCCACACTCAAACCGAGTGTGGCTTCCACTAGCTCACGCTAGAAACAGCAGACTCAGTCTGCAACAAATGCTGCCAAACAGCTTGACCAGGGGAACAGCCTCCCCTCTTCCTCCCAACCGGAGGGAACCACTAGTGACACCAGTCACTAGCAAACCAGAGACACACGGTCTCTCTTCCTCCAGACCTGGAGGGAACCCCTGGACTTGAATCCACAAGCCCAGAACCGGAGACAAGTCTCCCTTCCTCCAACCCGGAGGGAAACCTAGAGACCCAAGTCTCTCTTCCTCTGAACCCCAGAGGGAAGCACAACCGGAGATAAATCTCCCTTCCTCCAACCCGGAGGGAACCCACAAGCAGCCCACCTGCTGCTTGCAACCGGAGGTATCAATCTCCCTTCTCCTGAACTAACAGGAGGAACCCCGACCTCTCTACAGAGTATCGGAAACACAGCAAACCAGAAAACAAAGGAAAAACAATAAACGAAAATGACTTCAGCAAAACAGAAAGCTGAAAGATGAAGTGCACAATGTGGCTCTCAACGGAGCTGACTGGCCTGGATTTGATCCACGGTCCAGTAGACGGATCTTCAGGTAAGATCTTCCTACTTCTCCACGAGCTCTCTTGCTCACTCTCTATCTTTCTTTCTCTTTCTTCTGCTCTTCTCTCACTCTCTGCTTCTTCTTCTCTTCACACTCTTCTCGAGCTCTCTACCTCTCTTCTTCTCCTTCTGCTCTTCTTCTTTCTCTTTTCTTTTTCTATCTGGATCGTGGCTCTCTGTATGAGCTTTTCTTCACGCCAACTCGATCACCTTCATCTGTGGACGAAGGTCTCATATATATAGCAGCAACAGCAGCATCAGCCACGACGTGTGACCTCCACATTTCCAGCCCTAATCGGACCACGTGGCAGTCTCTCAGCAGGCTTCATTCCAGCCTCGGATCACGTGCTGCCCAGGTGTGTGGAATGTTCTTCCTCGGATCTGCAAGGAGATGAAAATCATTAAAGCTGAGGGCCATAGGAACTAAAGCTGCACGAAGTATGTAATAGAAATACTAGATGCACTGAGAACGACACGAAGAAGATGAAAACAGCACGAGGTAATAAGAAGAACGACACGAGATACATTGTAACAGAACAGACACAACGAAGAGACCGACACGAAGTGAAACAAGAATGACATGAAATGTCAACAAGGAGAACGTTACGAGATACATACGATGACAAAGGCACGAAGTAAAGAAAACGACACGTTGCAAACAAGCAAGACACGAGGTCTACGTAAAGCAACACGAAGTGTGGTCAAAGCAAGAACGACACGAGGTGGTGACACAGAAAGCAACACGAAGACATGAAACAACACTTAAGACGAAGTTGACACGGAGTGAAAATGACACGAGGTCTGGGAGACACGACACAAAGTCACAAGAACGACAGTAACCAACACGAAGTGTGGTTACGAAACATGAACGACACGAAGTGTGAAAACATAACACGAAGTCACAAGAAGAGCAGTAACCAACACGAAGTGTGGTTACAGAACAAAAACGACACGAGGTCACAAGACAAACGACACGAAGTCCAAAGGTGACAAAACAGATACTACAAAGAGAACGACACGAGGTAGAAAGAAAACAACACGAAGTAAATCAATAACGACACGAAGTGTTACTGTAACAACAAACACTACGAAGTTACGAATACAAAAAGCAACACGGAGATATAGAGAAGTAAAACCGACACGAAGTGTGGTTACAAAAATAAAAGGACACGAGGTATAGGAAGAACAACACGACCACGAAAAAGAGTTGACACGGAGTGTGGTCAAGGCGAGAAGGACACGAAGTCTAACGAGAAAACAGCACGAAGACAAGAACACAAAAACTAACACGAAGACATAATTGTGAAAACACCACGAGGAGATAGACAGCAAGGAGAATGACACGAAAGTGAAACGACACTTGAACCTAGACCGACATAAAGATCCAGCGAAAAAATGACTCGAAGACAGAAATACACAAGCACGACATGAACTAAGGATGACATGGGGACAACACAGTCACATAGGCTGCACGAAGTGAAAGACAACACGGTTATCTCGACACGTGATGAAATGGTGGAAGTAGAAGAACAACTCGAAGACGAAAACGACACGAGCTGAATTTAACACAAAGGCGAAGACAGACACTGACACGAGGTGTGGACACGAAGCAAGAATGACATGAGGTTCAGGGAAACCAACACGAAGACAGAAACAGTACGGACACACGAAGTATTACCTCTTAGCAGCTTTTTCTTGTAAAGCATGGAAATCAACACGAAGTGTTGTAAGCTCAGACGACACGAGATTTTTTCGTGTTAGTGAGGGGAAACAACACATAGACTCAAGTACAGAGACAGCACGAAGACGATGTACAGTCTGATGTACAGACTTTGAAGAACAGTCTAATGTATAGACTTGTGGATTGAAGGTGATGTATAGATCATGCACATACCAGAAGTCTAACACACACAATATATCAGTCATACACGTGCATTCTCCAGATGATATACAAATCACAATCATGAAGCTATCATCAAAGCACAATGTCAGCAGATAAACTGAATGAGCATATGAAGTCCTGAATGAACATCTCATCAGGATGACTCACAATGATTACCATCAAACACCAATCATCAAAACCAGATAAATCATTAAAACCACAGCAATGAATGTTTTATGCATCAGTTTAACATGTAACAGGACTGAAACATCAAATATGTTAGTCTAAACTGAGCAGCAAGATGACTGAACATTTGATTAACTCACATCAACAACCAATCATCAAAGCCATCATTAAAACCATCATCAAAACCAAAACCACATGTATGGGCACAACAATCTCCCCCTTTTTGATGATGGCAACACTTTCAATACATTGAGTCATTCTGATGATGTGAGGCATTCTGAGGCATTCTGAAGACTCAAATTATTCTCCCCCTTTGACTTCATCAAAAAGAAAAATAATTTGAGAAATTATAGCATGTATAAGAGTTCAGTCAATTTCTCCCCCTTTCAAGAACATGATTCTCCCTTTTTGGCAAACAATCTCCCCCTTTGATATAAACAAAATAAACCATGGGAAGGGTTAAATGCAAAAATGCAGATGCAACAAGGAATGCAATACTCCCCCTAAGTATGTGAATGCAAGGTCACAAATGATATGAACATGATTCAGTGTGACAAGGAATGCTCCCCCTGAATAGATGCCAATTGATATGCAAGTGATGCATGACATGGAAGCTCCCCCTCAATAAGTGGACTCTTATGAGATAAATGAGAAGGAGACCACAGGGGCAAACAAGGAGAAGTTCAGGTCATTGAGCCAATGACATGAGCAGAAGAAGTTCAGATGAGCTTCAACTAGAAGGAATTCAATCAGATTTTCAAGGAAATATCATTCTCATAAATCCAAATCAGAATATTACAAAGTCTTCCATTATAAGGGCTTATGAATGAACTTTATTGAACAGCATGGTTTAATCATGATGTATGTAGAGTTCATCAATAAAATTCTGTATTGATATCTGAAACCATGATTTAATAAAAATGAACCAAGCCCTCATATTTATCTTGATTATCCTCCCTTTGTCTTACACAATCAAATCTATTGACTTCTTTCAGAATTACATGTACTAGTATTGAAATCAAGCAATTATGAAGTCATATGATTTTATCTAGGGTTGTAGCAATTTGATTTTGGCATCAATATTCAGATATTTCAATTTATTCCATAATTTTCCTTGCTACAAATTTTACGTGCACTCTAGTTCAGTACACACCTTGTAACTAGAGGATATACCTTGATCAGAGGCCAATATCCCTAAGCCCTTAGTGTGACTAACTGTCATGCCTTATGTGAACAGAGTTAGCATTTACACATCATGACACACTACAGCTCAATTTTTAATGAGTGAATTGTATTTCTCAGTGTGCATGCCATTGCTCTGCCTGATTTTCAATGAATTCTCATTTTACAGAGTTAACTAAGGCACCTCATGACACAGTCCTTTGGACTTGTGTTTCTCAATGACCAATGTCATTGCTCTGACAGATATTACCCTTTAGACATTTCAGAAACATTCATTTGCTTCAAAACAATATTAATCTCATGTACTTAACCAATTAAAGTCATGTATTCAAAAGTGCAGATTTCAGAAGTTTTTGCAAGACATAGCATGAAACAGTTGGTTAAGATTTATTAAACATGATTCAGATATGTTAAGAGATTTTGAAGTTAAACTCCATGAATACATTAAGCTTAAACCACATGAGTTATTTCAGTCATTCTTAAGAATGTATAATAGAAGATTTCTAGTTCAAGAGTTTTTCAGATTTATGATCGAGATAGCCCATTGAAATCTTCATGAAAGACTGATAGAATTCTGAAGTCAAATGATATCAATTGATAGTAGAAGTACCAATTGTTAAGAGAGATTGTGAATCTCAAAGTTTTTTTTTTTCAGAATATGATTAAGGTTTGTCAACAAAATCAGTAAGAGAGGATATGCAGTGAGCTCTGACCCATGTATGCATTTGACAGCCTATATGCAATGCACTATATGTATGCAGGGACATGCAAAGACTCGACATTTAATTGCTATGCAAAGATATGCAACTAACTCCCCCTGAAAACATGCAGTACACTGGTCTACATGAAGACAAGACCCTTGGTACTTGGCAGAGAACCTGGTCTCAAGGACCATCTCACACATAGTAAGAACCTTTAAGCAGATTTCCTTGCCTTTTAGTAACTTACCATTTGATATACCAGGGTTATGCAAGACAATGCAACTCGAGGCAGAAAACAAAATATGCAGTCTTCAGCAATAGGCAAATGATAGTCATGCAGACGAAATGTGTACCTATGAGACACATGCATTGACAATATACACTGAAGAAGCATTCAAATTCAGTTCAATCATATGTCAAGAGAAGAGCATCAGTTATGCAGAATTGAATTCAATAGTTGAGTCTGGAGTGCAGACTGATCAACTAGACAAGAGAAGATCATACAACAACCAAGTAAATCAGCATGGAATTCTCATTTTTCATACTCACAAATTCAGATAATGAATTTAAAACAAATTTCAGAACTGACCTGAATTGAATCATGGGGTTTTCTTTTTGAGTGCCTTGGTTAACCCCTTTTATTTCTCCTTCCAAGGCCCTACCTGCGGCAAGTCAATCAATATGATCTTGCAGGGACCCAAGCAGTCTTGGGTCCTGCACTACCCCTATCAGGTGTTCTAAACACACTACAAGAAAAAGTGGCTATAGCGACCGAATTAGCGACCGATTTAATCGGTCGCTAGTCGGTCCCAAATAGAGACCAATTCGGAGACCGAAATAATCGGTCGCATAACCGAGACCGTTTCAGCGACCGCATGTATATCGGTCGCTAATCGGTCGCTATTATTGCGACCGAATTAACTTCGGTCTCCAGTCGGTCGCTGATGCCGTTATACTTCCTACTACGACCCCCGCCCGCCCGAGCCCTCCCGCCCGAGCCCCCCCCCTCCCGCCCGAGCCCCCCCTCCCGAGCCCCCTTCCCCTGCGGCCCCCTCTCCGCCCTAGCCCCCCTCCCCGCTCCCGCCCGAGCCCCCTCCGCCGGAGCCCCCCCTCCGCCCGAGCCCTCCCGCCCGAGCCCCCCTCCTCCGCCGGAGCCCCCCTCCCCGTGCTGCCTCCCGCCCGAGCCCCCCTCCGCCGGAGCCCGTCGCCGCGCCGCTCGCGTCGAGTCGCCGTCGCCGTCGCCGCTCGCCCTGCCGTCGTCGCCCTCCGCAGGTACCTCTCTCTCTCTCTCTCTCTCTCTCTCTCTCTCTCCCTTCCCCCTCCGTCACCGGCCTGCTCCCCTCCCCCGCCGGCCTACTCCCCTCCCCCCTGCGGCCCCGTCGCCGGCTTGCTCCCCTCCCCTCCCCCCTGCGGCCTGCGCCCCCGTCCCCCTCAGATCTCCTTCCCATCCCCATGCCCCTCCCCCTCCGGCCTGACCCCTCTGATCCCCCTCCCCTTCCCGTCCCACTCCGCCTCCCCCTCTGCCTCCGACGGTCTCCTCCCTTCCTCCCCTTCCCGTGTCCCCCTCTGCCTCCCCCTCCCCTTCCCGTCCCCCTCCACCTCTGGAAACCCCCCACCAACTCCCCTTTGTGCTGCACCACCGGAATCGTCTCACCCTCCCAATGCCATCGGAAGCCCCCTCCCCATCCCCCCAGTACTGCGGGCCAATGCAACCCCCCATCTCCTTGTCGAGTGAAAACCCCCCTCCCAATCCCCATGTGCTGCTGGGTGTTAGACCCCCCTCCCCCTTGTAGGTTGCAGGAATCCCCTCCCCCTCCCTCTGCAGTGCTGGAACCCCTCCCCCTGCAGACCATCGCAGCTCCTCCTCCAGTTACTATCGGTCGTCTGAGCCGAGGGAGAGTGCAATAATTTTGTCTAACATGATTATTTAAATTGATATGTTTTTAAGAATTCTAACTCCTGCAAGTTTATGCCTCTATTTAGTGACTTTGTATTTGCAAAACAGTCCAGTTTGTGAAGCAATGGCAATCAAGAGGCAAACACTTGCATATTTCTAATATTATAAAAGAGATTATTGTACTACCATTCTTCTAAAAAACACTTATTTATGTACTTTGATCACACGAGAATAACTACGGATTTACCTGTTAATTAAGTTAGACCAGTTCTAAGGCCGTCCTTAACCTAGAAACGACATTAAGGAGACAAAAAATAACGAGGAACCCAAATTTTCATTTAGAATAATAATTAAAATTAAGTTACTGGTGATTAAAAATTAGCAAGATGTTGCATTTATGATAAAGTCGGATTTAAAACTAGCGAGATTGGACATATACTGTCGGGTCACTCCACGAGCTCACCGTCCATCTCGTAGAGGATTGATTTGAAGGGGTTTGTTAAAGATTATACAAACTGGATATGTCATGGTGAAACATTGTGGTCGACCTACGAGCCTGCCAATGTTGGAAGTGGAAGTTCATATGTTGATATGGTCATAGATGCTGCTGGTCCAGGATTCAATGTTCACGAGGAGCATGTACATAATGAAGAACCGCCAAACAAGACAGCTGAAAGATTTTATCAGCTACTCAAAGATGCTGATGAGCCATTGTGGACTGGATGTCAAAATCACTCTCGACTGTCTGCGGTGTCACAATTATTGAACTTGAAATCTGAATTTCACATCAGTGAGATTTGTTTTGATCGTTTGTTACTGATTATCAAAAGTATGTTGCCACAAGATGAGAAATTACCTGAAAATTTTTATCGTGCAAAGAAGATGGTCACTGACTTAGGGCTTGGATATGAGAAAATAGATGCATGTCCTAATCATTGCATGCTATATTATAATGAGGCTAAAAGTAAGGTATCATGTTCCATATGTGGTCATGATAGATTCAAGCCTAAGAAAGGGGACAATTCAAAGCAAAAAGATATACCATATATGTCATTGCGGTATTTTCCTATTGCACCGAGATTGCAGAGAATGTATATGGCACCAAAGATAGCTCAACATATGAGATGGCATGCGGAAAGAGTACGTCGACAACATAATGTAATCAGTCATCCTGCAGATGCCGAAGCTTGGAGTCACTTTAACCGTGCTCACCCTACTTTCTCAAAAGAGTCGCGTAATGTAAGGCTGGGTTTATGTACTGATGGATTCAATCCATTTGGAGGTTCAGTGACTTCCTACTCTTGCTGGCCAGTTTTCGTGACACCATATAATATTCCGCCAAATATGTGCATGAAACGAGAGCATTTATTTCTATCATTATTGATCCCTGGTCCAAAAAGTCCTGGGAAAAAATTAGACATATATCTCAGGCCGTTGATTGATGAGTTGAAGTTGTTATGGACTGATGGGGTTACTACCTATGATGCATGCAGAAAATAAAATTTCACTATGAAGGCTGCATTGATGTGGACAATAAGCGACTTTCCTGCATATGGAATGTTATCTAGCTGGAGCACTCATGGAAAACTAGCATGTCCTTACTGTATGGACAGTTCCAAATCATTTGTACTTAAGCATGGTGGCAAGTCATGCTGGTTTGATTGTCATCGACGATTTCTACCAAGGGACCATCCGTTTAGAAGGCAAAAAGATGCATTCTTAAAGAACAGAATTGAATTGGAAGAAGCTGATTTTGAACGGTTGTCTGGTCCACATTTAGCAGCACGTGTACAGAACTTACCAGATATAGCACAATTGTCGAGCAGCACAAGACAACTCCCTGGATTTGGGAAGGATCACAATTGGGTCAAAAAAAGTATCTTCTGGGAATTACCTTATTGGTCAACTCTTCTTATACGACATAACATCGACGTCATGCATGTTGAGAAGAATGTCTTTGATAATGTGTTCAACACTGTTATGGACATAACAGGCAAAACAAAGGATAATGTGAATGCCCGTTTAGACTTGAAAATACATTGTAAACGTCCAGAACTGTACCTTATTGATAGAAATGGTAAAACAGTTAAACCGAAAGCAAGTTACGCCCTTGGAGCTGCACAGATTAAAGAAGTATGCTCTTGGCTAAAACAGTTGAGATTTCCAGATGGTTATGTGTCTAACATTGCTCGTTGCGTGAATACAAATGAGGGGAAAATATATGGAATGAAAAGTCATGACTGTCATGTGTTCATGCAGAGGTTGTTACCTATTGTATTTCGTGATATGATGCCGAAGGCGATATGGGGAGCAGTGACTGAGTTAAGTCAGTTTTTCAAAATTTTATGTGCATCAGAGCTCAGGTATGAAGATGTGGAAACTATTGAACAGAATGTGATCACGACAGTTTGTAGATTGGAAAAGATATTTCCACCATCATTCTTTGATTCAATGGAGCACCTGCTTATACACTTACCATATGAGGCTAAAGTAGGAGGGCCAGTACAATTTAGATGGATGTATCCATTTGAGAGGTAATATATATATATTTTCTCCTCATAATTCAATTACATGGTGATGTGTTTTTCATTATCTTATGAACATTCTGGTAGGTGTATGCATGAATTGAAAATGAAAGTTCGCAACAAGGCAAAAGTAGAGGGTTCCATTGCCGAGGCGTACATTATGGAAGAAATATCAAATTTCTGTTCAATGTACTTTGAACCTGAGGTACAAACTCGTCGAACTCGGCCACCACGTAATGATGATGGGGGAGACTCCGTTCACTCTGAGCGACTGTCGATATTTAAGTATCCTGGACGTGCGTATGGACGTTCCTCGAGTCGGATGCTAAATGATAGAGAATTGCACTGTGCAGAAATTTACATCCTTTTAAATTGTATGGAGGTTGAACCTTATGTTGCGTAAGTTCTCTGCTCAAATTACATTGTGTCTATAACTTATTATTTTTCATTCCATCTATAATGCTCCAATGGTCGTAATACAGACAATTTGACTCAGAATTAATCCAAAGATGTCCATATCTCACTGACATGGAGGTTGAAAAAGAACGAGAAAAATCATTCGCTTCTTGGCTGAAATATCGTGTAAGTATTATTACTACTCTTTCTCCTTGTTGGGTCAATGACAAATTCTGACTAGTGTGCTGTCCATATGTAGGTTGAAAATGATTTTATTACTGATCAAAGAATTCGAGTGATCAGTTATGGCCCATCGAAAGTTGCACGTACATATCCAGCATTTATTGTGAATGGGTATAGATTTCACACTAGACAATATGGGCAGAATAAGTCAACAATGAACAGCGGGGTATGTGTGAAAGGAAGTACATATAATGAAAACGAATGTGATTATTATGGTATTATTGAGGAGATCTTAGAATTGCAATATCTCGGAGATGACAACCATATATTTCTGTTAAAGTGTCATTGGTTTGATCCTAATTCTGTTCGAAATGACACAACATATGGGATTGTCGATATCAGACATAAGTCTAAATTGAATACTTATGATCCATTCATTTTGGCCGCACAAGCCCAGCAGGTCTATTATACAAAGTATCCATCGTCTAGAAATAAAGAAAGAAATGATTGGTGGGCAGTTTGCAAGGTTAAGACAAGGCTTTTCCCGGATTATGAGTTGGATTTGACTGAAACAGAGCAGTTGGATGTGAATGCCGAATTCTTTCAATCAGACTTGGGTGATGATGTAGACTTGCCTGCTTCTAGTGATGAATCTGTGGAGGCACCGTCTTTATCTAAAGAGAATGAAGTGGAGGAAGTCGATCCAGAACAACCAGAAATACAGTTGGGGGACTCCGAAGAGGAGGAATATATTAGTGATCAAAATGAATCTGATAATGAAGATGTGAATGCTGAATTTGTTATATCTCCAACATCTGAAGAAGAAATGGAGAATGTTTGATTAATGGTATACAATTTTATCTGGGAATTTTAATACTCTGTAACTTTCTTTCTTTCACTATTTGATGAATATGCATGTATTTTATTACCAGTTGAAGATATGGTTCGAGGACGGCGTGGGACTCCCAGAGGTGGGAGGGGAGAGGGTAGCGGGAGGAGATTTACTTCCGTTTCACCACCGGTAGTAGGTATGTATACTTTCCCTTCATAATGCATTGTAGTATTTGTTGAAAATAATTCATTATGTATTTGTGTTATCTGATTATTATTTTCACAGGACCCACGACCTCTACACCGTTACGACCGACCTCTGCACCGCTACCACCGGTAGTAGGTATGTATACTTTCATGTATAATGCATTGTAGTATTTGTTGAAAATAATTCTTTATGTTTTTGTGTTATCTGATTCTTATTTTCACAGGACCCACGACCTCTGCACATATACCACCGACCTCTGCACCGCTACCACCGGTAGTAGGTATGTATACTTTCCCTTCATAATGCATTGTAGTATTTGTTGAAAATAATTCATTATGTATTTGTGTTATCTGATTATTATTTTCACAGGACCCACGACCTCTACACCGTTACGACCGACCTCTGCACCGCTACCACCGGTAGTAGGTATGTATACTTTCATGTATAATGCATTGTAGTATTTGTTGAAAATAATTCTTTATGTTTTTGTGTTATCTGATTCTTATTTTCACAGGACCCACGACCTCTGCACCGTTACCACCGAGGGATGCACCGCTACCACCGGTAGTAGGTATGTATACTTTCATGTATAATTCATTTGAGTATTTGTTTAAAATAATTCTTTATGTTTTTGTGTTATCTGATTCTTATTTTCACAGGACCCACGACCTCTGCACCGTTACCACCGAGGGATGCACCGCTACCACCGGTAGTAGGTATGTATACTTTCATGTATAATTCATTTGAGTATTTGTTTAAAATAATTCTTTATGTTTTTGTGTTATCTGATTCTTATCCTTACAGGACCCACGGCCTCTGCACCGTTACCACTGACAACGGGTACATTGACGGCCTATGCACCGCCATCACACATGGCGAGTGGATCTACACCTCCCCCAGCTGAGTCAGGTATGTTCATTTGCATATTTATGTTTTTTTGATAGTTTGTTTTATTTATACTATTTAATTCGTATAGTACGTGCTGATGACGAGGCGAGTCATCATGAGGGGGAGGGCTGTTGTAATGAGACGATGCGGGCAGTGTGGATAAATGAAGGGTACGTAATGCATTATTTTTGTTATTTATTCGTCATTGTGGTATTAATATTTTTAATTTCAGGAATAAAATAGAGCCAGCCCAAGCATCACAATTTATTACAAAGACAATTCAAGCACATTTTCCAGGCCCCATCCATCGCTTTGCTGATTTTCCGATGGGTGTTCAGGATTTATTGTTCTCTATGTTCTTGGTATTTATCTTATTTTATCATATTAAGTCATTTTCAATTATTATTTTAACCCACTTTGTTATGTAACATATAAATTTTTGTTGTTGTTAATATATAGAGGAATCATCGATTCACAGAACATTCAGATGAGTTACGTGCTAGATTTGCATGGACAGCTACTGCAAGAGATAATTTCAAACATCTTATGTACAATGCCCGAAGATATGCAAAAAAAGCATGTGCAAGTACTGATAAGAACATATGGAAGGAGCATGGGCCTGTGTGGATGAGAAAGGAGTATTGGACAGAGCTGTGCAACATTTGGGAAGCGGAGAAATGGAATGCCAATTCAAACAAAGCAAAGCAAAACAGAGCAGCGCATCCTGAAGCGAATTTACACACGGGTGGCTCTGTCTCCTTTGCAACACATAAAGCGAGATTAGTAAGTACACTTCTACATATATAAATTTTTTGTTTCTATTATGAAACTGTGATTTATTTGAATAACAGGAAGCACAGTTAAAGCGGCCAGCTCAATTTCATGAACTTTTTGATCGAACTCATAAGAAGAAAGGGACAAATGCTTACATTAGTGAGAAAGCTCGGGAGGTAGCGGTAAGTGTATACATTAATAGTTTTCATTTAAGATTAAATTGTAGAATAATTTGGTTTTGTTTTTTTTTGGTTTTTGCAGGACTCATATAGTAGACGAATGGATGAGAGGTACGGGGATGACAGTCAGCGTCCAGAGTTGGATCCTGCCATTTGGGTTGCAGCATCTGGGGCACCCAAGAAAGGACATGTTTATGGTTTTGGACATAGCTTGGGCACGACTAGGGTGTTATCATCATGCTCGAGTTCGGTCTCACATGCGACCTCTCCATTTACCACACCAGCAGCCCCAGATGGTTCTTCCAGTGCCGCCCCGACCATGACTCCAGATATGTTTAGGCAGATCGTCAACGAGACCGTCTCTCAGAATATCTCTCAGAATATCTCAACCATCGTCGCTCAGACCGTCTCCCAGATGCTCACATCCTTGGGAATTGATAGTAGTAGAGCACCTCCTGCACCTCCTGCACAGCAGCCTCCGGTAAGTATTTTATTTGATTGATTTTCTATTTGTTAACTCTAAATATCATCTTACAAAATATAAGAATTTAGATTGAGGAGGGGAAAATATCATTTTCTTAACTCTAAATATCATCTTACACCTATCCTCTGGATATTAGAATCAACAGGCAGACTGTTCTGCAGGATTTTCCATAGGTGTATAGAGATTTTGGTTAGAACTGAAAGTGAAAAGATATGTATAAATTCTATTCACTTGAGTGGGGGAGGATACAGATCTATAAATATTCATAAAGCTAGAATAATATAAGGAAAGTAACATGTAGACATGAATAAAATATGCCAATTTAGGTGAAAAGATCTCCCCAAAGTCTGGTAACTGTCATGGCAGGAAGCCAGGAACAGCACCTCTAAGCAAAGGAAGGGCAGTTCATACAAAGGAGCATAGGTCATAAGTTACAAGAAGTGAAGGATATTATATATAGTCGGCGGCGGCCGCCATTGGGGCGTATCCCTGCAAGGGAAAGGCGGAGAAGATACCATACAGAAATGGCTATGGAAGTTACCCAAGTTCTTTTGAATGCACAGTCAATAGATTCAGCGGTTCGCAAGCATGCTGAGGAAAGTTTAAAACAATTTCAGGATCAAAATGTTACTGGGTTCTTGCTATCTCTTTCGAGTGAATTAGCAAATAATGACAAGCCTGTTGTTAGCCGTAAATTGGCAGGCTTGATTCTCAAAAATGCCCTGGATGCAAAGGAGCAACACAGAAAATTTGAGCATGTGCAGAGATGGTTATCATTGGATGTAGCTGTTAGGGCCCAGGTCAAAGGATGTTTACTACAGACTCTCTCTTCACCGGTGATTGATGCAAGATCTACTGCATCTCAAGTTGTTGCAAAGATTGCTGGTATTGAGTTGCCTCAAAATCAATGGCCTGAACTTATCAGTTCTCTCTTGTCAAATATTCACCAACTTCAGCCAGATGTTAAGCAAGCAACTTTGGACACCCTAGGTTACATGTGTGAAGAAGTCTCCCCTGATGAAGTTGATCAAGAGCAAGTCAATAAGATATTGACAGCGGTTGTTCAAGGCATGAGTGCTTCTGAGGGAAACATTGATGTTAGGCTGGCTGCAACTCGAGCTCTGCATAATTCTTTGGGATTTGCTCAGGCAAACTTCGGGAATGATATGGAGAGGGATTATATCATGAGAGTCATTTGTGAAGCTACTCTGTCCCCTGAGGTGAAGATACGGCAGGCTGCATTCGAATGCTTGGTCTCCATATCCTCCATGTATTATGAGAAGCTTGCATCGTATATGCAGGACATATTTAACATCACTGCAAAAGCTGTGAGGGAAGATGAGGAACCTGTTGCTCTACAAGCTATTGAATTCTGGAGCTCAATATGCGATGAAGAGATTGACATCTTAGATGAATATGGAGGGGATTTTTCTGCTGATTCTGACACCCCTTGCTTTTATTTTATCAAGCAGGCACTACCTGCGCTTGTCCCTATGCTGTTGGAGACACTCCTTAAGCAAGAAGACGACCAAGATCAGGATGAAGGAGTTTGGAATCTTGCAATGGCTGGAGGAACATGCTTGGGTTTGGTTGCACGGACCGTGGGAGATGACATTGTGCCTCTTGTTATGCCATTCATAGAAGAAAACATTAACAAACCTGAATGGAGGCAGCGAGAAGCAGCAACTTATGCATTTGGTTCTAAAATCTGAAATACCGGTCGGATGGCCGTGCCGGTCATTCCAATACGACCGGGGAGATGAAAGTGACTTGTCAGAACTGACGGAATCCAAATCGGATGCCCGGTTTGAGCTCGGCGCTCAAACTTCATTTTTAAAATACACTTATTTCAAATGAACTGTTAGGACGGGTCCGGGGGTCTAAAATCTGAAATACCGGTCGGATGGCCGTGCCGGTCATTCCAATACGACCGGGGAGATGAAAGTGACTTGTCAGAACTGACGGAATCCAAATCGGATGCCCGGTTTGAGCTCGGCGCTCAAACTTCATTTTTAAAATACACTTAGTTCAAATGAACTGTTAGGACGGGGCATTTGGTTCTAAAATCTGAAATACCGGTCGGATGGCCGTGCCGATCATTCCAATACGACCGGGGAGATGAAAGTGACTTGTCAGAACTGACGGAATCCAAATCGGATGCCCGGTTTGAGCTCGGCGCTCAAACTTCATTTTTAAAATACACTTAGTTCAAATGAACTGTTAGGACGGGTCCGGGGGTCTAAAATTCGAAATACCGGTCGGATGGCCGTGCCGATCATTCCAATACGACCGGGGAGATGAAAGTGACTTGTCAGAACTGACGGAATCCAAATCGGATGCCCGGTTTGAGCTCGGCGCTCAAACTTCATTTTTAAAATACAAGATGAAATTTGAACTTATATTGTGTGTGTGTATTTATATATATGAAAATGAGCTGGCTTAAACTATTGGCATACTCTTGTTAATGCTTGATTTCTTTATTAAGTCTTGTTAATGCTTGATTTCTTTATTAAGGATTTGATTATAATTTTTTTAAATGATATACAGGATCATCCGTCGCGAGATGTTGGACGAGACGACGACCAGGATGATGTTGGACGAGACGACGACCAGGATGAGACATATGTGGAGGATTTGTGATTTTATTTTAGTTGTGTATGTTGTCATTTTATTATTATGGATGTATGATTAATTTGTGATTTTATTTTAATTGTGTGTAATTTGAGGTTCGTGGAGATTGTGATCCGTGTAGTTGATTTATTATTGTTTTATGAAATTGTTATTTATCAGGTGTTTGTATGTGATGAATTTGAGATTTGTCGATATTGTTGTCTGTGTAGTTGATTTTATATTTATGTTATGAATTTGTTATTTATCAGGTAATTTATTTATCAGTTTAAATAAATTTTTAAAAAAAAAATAATGCAAAATTAGCGACCGCATGGAGACTGAATTGCGACCGAATAGCGACTATACGTTATATTTCTTTTATTAAATAATTATACTTGGCGACCGACTGGCGACCGACTAGCCACCGAATCAATCCGATAGGTTAATTTTATTTTTAAAAATACAACAAATTTAGCGACCGACTGGCGACCGAATTGAGACCGAATAAATCCGATAGGTTAATTTTATTTTTAAAAATACAACATAATTCGAGACCGAATAGCGACCGAATTGAGACCGACTTAATCCGATAGGTTAATTTTATTTTTTAAAATACAACAAATGTAGCGACCGAATAGAGACTGAATGGCGACCGAATTATTAGCGACCGGTCAGGCGACCGATTATAATCGGTCTCTGGTAACGACTGATACTGCGACCGAATTATGTCGGTCGCTATATAGCGACTATTATATAGCGACCGACATATTCGGTCGCTAGATAGTATCTGTTCGGTCGCAATGCATATTTGCGACCGATCTACGACTGAATAGCGACCGCTAGGTCGGTCGCTATCCGCGATTTTTCTTGTAGTGACAGTTTCTTAGCAACATGGTCATCAGATTTCATCAGAAAATAATTATCCATAGAGTGACCAAGTTTATCACAGTATCTACATGAAACAGCAGATTTTCTGGTCCTGTGATGCATATCAACAGCAGCATGAGACCTATGATAATTAGCATGAATTTGTGATTTATCATTACTTGCCCACCAGCATTCAGCAGCTCGGTGGCCAGGTTTTCCACATTCATAACAAGCAAGAGTCTTTTCTTTAAGACTAGTTTTATTTCTGCCCAAGAGATTTTTGTTTGGAGGGAATCTTACAAATTTGGAATTAAAATGATTTCCCTGAACAAACCAGCAGTCCTTGACTACATGCCCATACTTACCACATTCAATGCACCTAGAATGCTTACCTCTTGAGCCAGTAAATCCCCATGAAGGCCTAAACCAACACTCAACAGCTTTGTGACCACGTCTGTTACAATTGTAACAAATGATATGTTGGTTTGAGGAAGACATGTTTCTTTTGGGGTGGTGATGATTATTTGGAAGAGTTTTATCATGCATCATATCATCCCTTATCATTACTCTGCAGTCATCCATATAATGACCATGCCTACCACAGTAGTAACAATAGGCATCAGATTTCCTAGGAACATGGTTTCTATCATGTGAGTTTCTAGGTGTATGTGAACGAGTACAAGAAGCATGAGCATTATGTATTGGCCCAACAGATTCAGCAGAACTAGCAAATTTCAGAGTACAACCAGAAGTATTCTTAGCCTTCTTTGTTTGACTCTTTCTTTTCAATTTCTGATTATTCTCAATAGATTTTGTTTGCTTTTCAATTTTCTGGGCTTTAAACTGAAAGACAGATTTTGAAGGTGACTTCTGATTTTCATTTTGTTTTGGGGATTGCCTTGAAGTACCAGCTACATTAGTGCTTTGGACAAATGTTGTATATAGCTGGTTTTTAGTGATTTTCTTAACATCAGAACAGCAATTTGTTCCCCCTTCAGAGTTATCATCCTTCCTCCCCTCAACAGTTTTCATTTTTCCTTTAATCTTGGCAGACTCGATAGCTGAATTTTCAAGATTATGAATTTTATCTTCCAAGTTAGCAATGTGAAGTTTATAACTGGCTATTTCCTGTTCGCTGCAATTTACACATTCGCTTAGAACTTGGTTTGCAGTTTTATACTTCTCAATTTCTTGTTCTAGACTGTTCAAACTTTTTGAATTTTCATCATAAACAGCTTTTCCTTTTTCAATTGACAGCCATTTCTCAGAGAATACAGTATTAAGAACCATTAGCCTTTTATTTTGATCTTTTAAGTAGACATTTTCTTCTTTTAGAGATTTTATTTGTTCTTTTTGAAGAATGTCATCAGACTCAAACTCATTAATTATGTCTTCGAGAATGGCACAACCTTTACAAGAATTATCTTCTCTAATGTGCTCCTTTTCAGATTTCAAAGTTTTCACTTCTTTTCTCAATTTCTTGTTTTCAGATTTTAGTTTCTTGGATACTTTGAACAGATCTTTATACATTACTATCAATTCATCAAAAGTGTATCCATCTGATTCGGAGCTTACCTGAGATGAAGTTTCCTCACCATCACTTCCCCGGTTGGCCATTAAGCATATGGACTTTCTTCCTTCTCTATCAATGTCCGAGGTTTTCCCTTTGAGTTTCAATACCTCTGGACAATCATCCTTTGTGTGGCCAGCCTTCCTGCATTTGTTGCAAACATTAGTGTCAGCAATCTTGGCAGGATTAGAGTTATACCTTGTTTGCTGTTTGCTACCGTCAAGCTTTCCTTCTCTTTTTCTCAGAAATTTCCTGAAGTTACTAATCATCATTTCAATGTGGTCTTCATCAATTTCAGACCGCGAGAGGCTACTTTTCTTGCTTGATGATCCACTGTGGCTGGATCTGTTTGCTTTGCTGGAGCTAGCCTTCAGCACGATTGACTCCATTGCAAACAATCTGAAAGCTCAGAACAAACTTAAGCACCTAAACCAAATAAGCAAGACAAAGCACTAAGACGGAGAATCAAAGCTACGAACACAGAGAGCACACTCTGAAAAACACCAAACAAACCAGCAGGATCCTCTGCAGATTGTTAGATCAGATAGATCAGAGACCCGCTCTGATACCAATTGTTAGGTTCGGTGCAGTATTCAGAGGGGGGGGTGAATGAATATAACCCTTTAAAAACCTTTACCCAATTAAAGGGTTATGATGCTCACTAACTATCTAGAGTGCTGACTAGACAGATGTATCAAATCTGAAGGACTAAATAGCAGTAGCACCATTCTTCCACTCAAATAAACTTTCGCTCACTCAACGGATTAAACACTCAGAACAAGATCTGATCAACCACTTGGAGCGCCCCTATGCAAACATCTAGCGGAAGCAAAACATATAGAGAAATCAGACCACTGCACAGAGGATTTTTAGGTGGTTCGGTCCTCCAGACCTACATCCACCCCACACTCAAACCGAGTGTGGCTTCCACTAGCTCACGCTAGAAACAGCAGACTCAGTCTGCAACAAATGCTGCCAAACAGCTTGACCAGGGGAACAGCCTCCCCTCTTCCTCCCAACCGGAGGGAACCACTAGTGACACCAGTCACTAGCAAACCAGAGACACACGGTCTCTCTTCCTCCAGACCTGGAGGGAACCCCTGGACTTGAATCCACAAGCCCAGAACCGGAGACAAGTCTCCCTTCCTCCAACCCGGAGGGAAACCTAGAGACCCAAGTCTCTCTTCCTCTGAACCCCAGAGGGAAGCACAACCGGAGATAAATCTCCCTTCCTCCAACCCGGAGGGAACCCACAAGCAGCCCACCTGCTGCTTGCAACCGGAGGTATCAATCTCCCTTCTCCTGAACTAACAGGAGGAACCCCGACCTCTCTACAGAGTATCGGAAACACAGCAAACCAGAAAACAAAGGAAAAACAATAAACGAAAATGACTTCAGCAAAACAGAAAGCTGAAAGATGAAGTGCACAATGTGGCTCTCAACGGAGCTGACTGGCCTGGATTTGATCCACGGTCCAGTAGACGGATCTTCAGGTAAGATCTTCCTACTTCTCCACGAGCTCTCTTGCTCACTCTCTATCTTTCTTTCTCTTTCTTCTGCTCTTCTCTCACTCTCTGCTTCTTCTTCTCTTCACACTCTTCTCGAGCTCTCTACCTCTCTTCTTCTCCTTCTGCTCTTCTTCTTTCTCTTTTCTTTTTCTATCTGGATCGTGGCTCTCTGTATGAGCTTTTCTTCACGCCAACTCGATCACCTTCATCTGTGGACGAAGGTCTCATATATATAGCAGCAACAGCAGCATCAGCCACGACGTGTGACCTCCACATTTCCAGCCCTAATCGGACCACGTGGCAGTCTCTCAGCAGGCTTCATTCCAGCCTCGGATCACGTGCTGCCCAGGTGTGTGGAATGTTCTTCCTCGGATCTGCAAGGAGATGAAAATCATTAAAGCTGAGGGCCATAGGAACTAAAGCTGCACGAAGTATGTAATAGAAATACTAGATGCACTGAGAACGACACGAAGAAGATGAAAACAGCACGAGGTAATAAGAAGAACGACACGAGATACATTGTAACAGAACAGACACAACGAAGAGACCGACACGAAGTGAAACAAGAATGACACGAAATGTCAACAAGGAGAACGTTACGAGATACATACGATGACAAAGGCACGAAGTAAAGAAAACGACACGTTGCAAACAAGCAAGACACGAGGTCTACGTAAAGCAACACGAAGTGTGGTCAAAGCAAGAACGACACGAGGTGGTGACACAGAAAGCAACACGAAGACATGAAACAACACTTAAGACGAAGTTGACACGGAGTGAAAATGACACGAGGTCTGGGAGACACGACACAAAGTCACAAGAACGACAGTAACCAACACGAAGTGTGGTTACGAAACATGAACGACACGAAGTGTGAAAACATGACACGAAGTCACAAGAAGAGCAGTAACCAACACGAAGTGTGGTTACAGAACAAAAACGACACGAGGTCACAAGACAAACGACACGAAGTCCAAAGGTGACAAAACAGATACTACAAAGAGAACGACACGAGGTAGAAAGAAAATAACACGAAGTAAATCAATAACGACACGAAGTGTTACTGTAACAACAAACACTACGAAGTTACGAATACAAAAAGCAACACGGAGATATAGAGAAGTAAAACCGACACGAAGTGTGGTTACAAAAATAAAAGGACACGAGGTATAGGAAGAACAACACGACCACGAAAAAGAGTTGACACGGAGTGTGGTCAAGGCGAGAAGGACACGAAGTCTAACGAGAAAACAGCACGAAGACAAGAACATAAAAACTAACACGAAGACATAATTGTGAAAACACCACGAGGAGATAGACAGCAAGGAGAACGACACGAAAGTGAAACGACACTTGAACCTAGACCGACATAAAGATCCAGCGAAAAAATGACTCGAAGACAGAAATACACAAGCACGACATGAACTAAGGATGACATGGGGACAACACAGTCACATAGGCTGCACGAAGTGAAAGACAACACGGTTATCTCGACACGTGATGAAATGGTGGAAGTAGAAGAACAACTCGAAGACGAAAACGACACGAGCTGAATTTAACACAAAGGCGAAGACAGACACTGACACGAGGTGTGGACACGAAGCAAGAATGACATGAGGTTCAGGGAAACCAACACGAAGACAGAAACAGTACGGACACACGAAGTATTACCTCTTAGCAGCTTTTTCTTGTAAAGCATGGAAATCAACACGAAGTGTTGTAAGCTCAGACGACACGAGATTTTTTCGTGTTAGTGAGGGGAAACAACACATAGACTCAAGTACAGAGACAGCACGAAGACGATGTACAGTCTGATGTACAGACTTTGAAGAACAGTCTAATGTATAGACTTGTGGATTGAAGGTGATGTATAGATCATGCACATACCAGAAGTCTAACACACACAATATATCAGTCATACACGTGCATTCTCCAGATGATATACAAATCACAATCATGAAGCTATCATCAAAGCACAATGTCAGCAGATAAACTGAATGAGCATATGAAGTCCTGAATGAACATCTCATCAGGATGACTCACAATGATTACCATCAAACACCAATCATCAAAACCAGATAAATCATTAAAACCACAGCAATGAATGTTTTATGCATCAGTTTAACATGTAACAGGACTGAAACATCAAATATGTTAGTCTAAACTGAGCAGCAAGATGACTGAACATTTGATTAACTCACATCAACAACCAATCATCAAAGCCATCATTAAAACCATCATCAAAATCAAAACCACATGCATGGGCACAACAGTCGTAACCTAGTGCGTTACGTGACTGTGACGGTCGCACGATAGACCGTTACATCTAACGTGTGCAGAGTTTCAATTTAATAAAACTATTTTATTTGTTTATCCACATAATTATCTTATAAAAATGGTATTTATCCTTACCATCCGTGAATAGGCTACGTAACCTTCTTGAATATGGGCCAAACTTAATGGACTAGGTCCTTAAACCTTTTTGGTCTCAATTATCAAAGCTAGATTAATTGTTTAACCTAAATTGGGCCTTATAATGATTTATTTAACCGAATATTTATTTATTAATCTATTTTGGGTCTTTAAAATTTTTAAAAAATAATTAAATATACCAAAAATAATTTATAAAAATTCTGAGACCTTACAGAGATGGACTGGAGAGATAGAGAGAACTTAAATCTTATAGTTTACAGATGAATTAATAACAGAAATTGATTATCAAACTTAATTCTAACTATCAAATCTTGATCAAACTTACATCCAAATGTCAGAACGATTATACTTAAATCTAACAGTCATATTTCAGCTGGGAACAAAATCCAATGGTCAGATCTTGACGTAACTTAAATATAATGATGATATCTTAATCAGGAGTTAATCTAATAGTCAGATCTCAATCAAACTTAAATTCAACGATCATATCTTGATTAGAAGTAAATCTAACGGTCGGAACTTGATCTAACATATAAATCTAGGGGTAATATTTTGATCAAACTTATATCTAACAATCGGATCTTGATTGGAATTAGATCTAACGGTTGGATCTTGATCAAACTTAAATCTAATATTAAGATTTCGATCAAATTTAAATCCAACGATCGAATTTTGATCGGGAGCAAATCTAATAGTCAGGTCTTGATCAAACTTAAATCTAATCGTCAGATCTTGAACAAATATAAATTAGATGGTTAGATTTCAATCTGGAGTAAGATTGAATGGCCATATCTTGATTTAAGTTAAACCCAACAGTCAGATCTTAATCGGGAGACAATCCAATGGTCTGATCTTCATAGATAATGTTGAGTTGAGTATCATTTGCAATGTCATCAACTAAGAAATATAATAAAATATAATATAATCAATATTTAGAAAATGTTTCCTTGAAATCAACGTAAAGGTGTCATTTCCGGTCCTACTTTTGTTGTTAGTTTTGCTATTTTTAATACGCATTTATTTGCATAACAACTATCATTATAATAATTATGAGAGCATAATTTTATTTTATTTATATAATAACTATTAAATAGTAATGAGTAACTTTAGACTATTATACAATTTTTTATTTATTTAGTAGTTCTTAAAGCTTATAGTTTATTTTATTTAATTAGTATATTTTAAAGCATACTTAAACTTATAATAATAATTATGATAATATAGATTATTATAATAATAAATAGTAGTAACCAATTAAATTTTTAGTACATTTTTGCTTATGTTATTCATTTTATTTCTATTACATATATATTATTATAATACCTATTAAGTTAATAATAAATGTTACATATTTAACTTATAATTATATTTATCATTATTGTAATAAAATAAATATTATTAAAATTTATAGTAATTAATTTTTCAAATTTAAAAAAAATTAAAAGGAAATTTAGAGACGGATTTGAAATCCGTCGTAAACGAAATTTCGTTTTGCATCAGAATTTGTGACTAACTAGAGATTAAACCCGATTTAGGAAATTTTCAAACTCCAATCAAAGTTTCGAACTTCTCAGCAATAAAATAACGGAATTATTACTTATATACTCTTACGAAAGACCGTATTTATAAATAAACTCTCACTTTTTATATATTGTCAAGAATATGTATTCACACTGTATATCTTCCGGTTCAAATTTTCAAGACTTTCAATTTTTTCTCTTCCCACATCTCTCGATCAGTTCAGTTGCCCTCACTTGTTGGGCCTATCGCAAGCTCAAGGTCGTGTTTTCCCTTCTCCACCGTAAGAACTCTCTTTTAGATTGTTGAGTCATTTATAACTCATTATGTATTTGCACTGGAGCAAGTGGAGAAAGTTAGAGTCGGATGTATTAACCTCTAATCATATCTTTTTGCACATTGTTTCATAACACTTTCTATATTGTTGAGTCTAACTCTTATTGCCCATGTTTTTTGAAAGAATGAGAACTTAAATCATATATATACTGTGTTCAGAGTTAAAATAGTTACATTTTAGGTTTCAAAGTAAAAGTCCAACTTATTTTTTGGTGGGACTGAAAAATTATGATGCTTTTATCTTTCTGAATGTCATTGACCTTAAATATTAATCAGAACTAAATTTTATGTACTTTTAAAGACAGTGATGGGAATACTTTTATGTATTCCTAAAGATAATAGTGGGAACGTAAAATTTATCATCATAAATTATGAATCATTTGATGCCATTAGATGTCATATTATTAAAGAATATTCAAAATAGACGAGATATGTCTAATATTTTATAGTTATATTAATGAAAAATTTCAAGTTCAAGAGTTTACCTAATTTAAGAGTTTAATTTTTTAAATTTGTCGACTTTAAAAATCAAATTCATATTCTCTTTGATCATCTTTAAATAATTCTACTTTTAAAAATAATTTTATTTTTAAAATTTAAAAATTAATACAACTAATATATTAGCATAATTTGATCACATATATTTTTGTAATATAACATAATTTTAGTTTTTAATTTTTATTACGCACGCATGGCGTTACTTTTACTTCAGACTAGTAAGGTCTATGCCACTAATTAATGTACGGAAGCGGAAAGTTCAGCCCAGGGATGCATGTGGTCCCCCCTCGCACTCGACAAGTCCCCGCATATCGCCGTGCCCAGCTGGCCTCGTTGTCGTCATCCCAGCCAGAATGGGGTCCACTCACTGGGGTCTGTCTGCTATTAAATATGTGGATCTTGGGATTCGATTAATTACATCCGCGGTAATTCTATAATGAGACGTGCAAATCTCTCCGAATCCCGCCAAAAATGGATATGGTCGGGACGGGTTTAGTATATATATATATATATATATATATATATATATTCTACGTGAAATATTTGTAATACTTATAAATCACAAATATCCATGTATTTATGCATATTACCGTCTCAATATATAGTTATTGATTTATTTAAATAGACATATGATCCAAACTTAACTCAAATAATTTCTAGGCCAGTTAATTGTATCTCCTCTGATTTTCTTTCCAACATTAACATCGCCTATATATGTATTCTTTGTTGTCGATTTTATATATATATATATATATATATATATATATATATATATATATATTATATGAGATATGGCATCCCACTTAATTAATATACAATATTTCTTGTTCCTATTTGAGATTTTTATGTCAAAATAAGTCGAAGCAAAGCGTGCACGTTTTACCATTTTATCTGTCACTCTTATCGATCTCCGCCGTTCGATCTCAAAATCCGATGTCAGGGGTGAGGTTGATGCCAAACTTAAATTTGAGACCCTCGGATTTGGAGCATCAAATTTTGATTAGGTACTTCCTACAATCAAATTTTTAAATCAGATGGTGAAACATAAATTAGGCAAAAGGAGAGGCAAAGTTGTGACATTATGGCATTTATCAAATAAATTTGAACCTGAGAAAACAAGAAGTGACAGGATTGTGAAGATACCATTATAGTGACTTTTCTTCTTCAGACTTTGAATTTGAAGTTTGAAGTTGGGTTTGAAATTTTCCCTCTTGAGAATTGAAAGTGCTTAATTAATTTTATAAATTAAATAAGAGAAATATACAAAGTCTGTCAGTATTATATATAGTACGGATTGGAACATGAGTACTTTTCCATGTAAAATTAATAGATTTAGTCTCTCTTTTACCTATCCTTTTGAAGTAACCCGCATACAATTCAAACTATTGAGTAAAAAGAAATATTCTTGTTCTTTGGTAGAAGGTACTGTGGTAGGAATATATGTCCAATGTTCCTGTGGTCGTGTTTGTTGGAATTTATGTTTTAAATTTTAAAAGATTTGAGTCTCTCTTTATATTGTTTAGTCCCACATTAGAAAATGGAAAAAGTTTCCATTTGTTTTTAGTTGGGACTTGTGTCTTCATTGTGTATACCTTTGAGGAGACTATGGAGGTTGACCCGTTTGGACTAGTGGGCTCCTTGGCCCATATCCTCTATTTCACACACGCGCGAATTGCCTTGCCTTGCCGTGGCCGTGTCGTGCGTGCGTGTGATTCTCATTAGATTATTTTATTTTTATTTTAGTTTATTTTGTGACCGTTTGACTACGTGTCTTGGATTCTCTCCGCGTCTCTTCGGATTCCCTTCCTTGGGCGGTTGTGTGTGACTCGGTCTAGGGTCGCTTCCCAAGGGGGTATATGACGAGGGTCGTTTTTCTGGGAGAGGTACGGTTTTCGGTTCTCTCTAACCCGAAAGCTATCTCTCACGAACTCCTCTCTCCCTTCGTCTTCTTCCTCCTGCAAGAGCCATCGATCTTTGTGGTGTTCGCCCCCGGCAACGCGAGTTGGAGTGCACCTTCGCGTCGCCACCGGTTCTGGGTCGTCGTATCTTGGGGGAAGTTCCGTCGCGAAGCCTATCTGCACCGGAGTAGGGGCGGAACGACTCTAAAGAAAGTGAATACGCGCTTCGACCTGTGTTTGATCCTCTTGATCTTAATTCCCGTTGATTTCTGTGCTTCGATCTAGTAGAATATCTCTACCCGTGCATTACTTTTTTCTATCAGTTTAGAGTCGTTCCTTTCTATTAGATCATTTCAATGGCACCAGAGATTGTTGCTCGTCCCGATAAATTTTCTGGCCCATTCTTTAAACGTTGGCAACAAAAAATGCGCTATTGGTTGACTTCTTTGGCTCTGTTCTCCGTCATTGAATCTGCCCCCCCTGCGGATGATGAAAATGAACCCGCTAGGTCGGTAGATGTAGCCAAGTTTAAGGAGAGGGATTACTTGTGTACTGGTAGCATCCTCTCGTGCCTTTCTGATAAACTCTATGATATCTATTGCACTGCTAAATCCGCCAAAGACCTGTGGCTCGCCTTAGAGAAAAAATATGGTTCCGAGGATGTTGGTTTAGATAAAATTATGGTGGCTAATTATTTTGACTACAAGATGAAAGATAGCGCATCCATTGTTGACCAAGCCCATGAAATCCAGTCCCTTGTTCTGGACATTCAAAGGTGCGGAATGTCTATTGATGAGAAATTCCAGGTCTGTGCTTTGATTACCAAACTACCGCCTTCCTGGAATGATTTTTCTCTATCTCTGCAACACAAACGTGATGAGATGACTGTTGAACAGTTGATCTCTGCTATTCAGGTTGAAGAGAGAAATAGGGACAGGAATAAAACTAGAAATCCTCCACCTGAACCTGAATTCCAATCTAAAGCCAATTTGATTGAAAAACCTACTTCTCATTCCTTCAATAAAACTTTCAAAAAATCCAATGACATCAAAGGGAAGAAAAAGATCAAGAAGGAATCAGAGAAGATTACATGTTATGTATGTGGGAGGCCTGGACATAAAGCGTATAAGTGCTATGAAAGGAAAGGCAGAAACAACAAACCCTACAAAGGAAAGAAGTCTGCTGCTACTGATCAACAGGTCAATGTGTTGACTGTTGGCACCACATCTGATGAAAGGTTTATTTCCTTTAATCCTGAAATTCATGTGGCATGTCTACCAACAGATTGGTTAGTAGATACGGGAGCAAATGTCCATGTCTGCTCAGATAGAGCTTTGTTCTCTTCTTATCAGGGCCTCGAAGGCAGGAGCGTGACAATGGGCAACTCCACTGCTGCCAGAGTAGAGGGTGAAGGACGTGTTGACCTGAAGCTTACTTCGGGGAAGACCTTAAGCCTCTACAAAGTGCAGCATGTGCCAGATGTTAGGAGGAATCTTGTTAGTGGGTCTTTGTTAGTGCAGCAAGACTATGAACTTGTGTTTAAATCCAATAAAGTTGTAATCACTAGGCATGGAAACTTTGTAGGAAAAGGATATTTATGTAATGGTTTATTTGTGCTTAATGTTTCAGACAATGTTTCGTTTAATGAATCTTATTCTTCAGTCAGTTTTCATGTAGAAAGTAGTGATTTATGGCATGCTAGACTTGGTCACGTTAATTTTAATACCATAAAAAGAATGATGCATTTAGATTTAATTCCCAAGTTTGATGTGAAGCATGCTGATAAATGTCAAGTATGTGTGCAAGCTAAACAACCAAGGAAGCCTTTTAAGTCCGTTGATCGGAACACCTCTATATTAGAGTTAATACACTCTGATATTTGTGAAGGGACAGGTTCCTTAACTAGAGGTGGGAAAAGGTATTTTATTATATTTATTGATGATGCTTCCAAATTTTGTATTCTGTATTTACTTAGAACTAAGGATGAGACTCTGGAAAAATTTATGGCTTTTAAGTCCTTATCTGAAAAACAAACTGAAAAATTACTTAAAAGATTGAGATCTGATAGGGGTGGTGAATACATGTCTAATGCCATGACTGATTTTTGTGTCAAAAATGGAATCATCCATGAGTTGACAGCTCCATATTCACCTGAATCAAATGGAGTGGCTGAGAGGAAAAATAGGACATTGATGGACATGGTAAATTCCATGTTATGTAGCTCAGGATTACCTGAGAATATGTGGGGAGAAGCTCTGCTTTCTGCATGTCATGTCCTTAATTGTGTTCCTCACAAGGCAAAAGATAAATCACCTTTTGAAATGTGATTTAAAAGAAAACCAAATTATAAATTATTGAGAGTGTGAGGCTGTTTAGCCAAAATAAAAATTCCAGAAAATAAGAAGAGGAAAATTGGTTCTAAGACAGTAGATGGAGCTTTTATTGGTTATGCTGAAAATAGTTCCGCTTATAGATTTCTCATCATTAAATCTGATATTTCTGATATTTCTGTTAATACTATTTGTGAATTTGGTGATGCAATCTTTTATGAGGATATATTTCCTTTTAAAGCTAAAGATACTGTATGTATAGATTCATCTTTCATTCCTTCATCTAGCACTTCTAGTCATGTTCCGCATGATCATATAGACATAGAACCTAGAAGGAGTAAAAGAACTAGAATAGAAAAATCATTTGGAGATGACTTCATTTCATATCTAGTAGCGGATGATCCTTTAACCTTTAAAGATGCCATGTTGTCTAGTGATTCTACATTCTGGAATGAAGCAGTTAATGGGGAAATTGAATCCATTAGAAGCAACCACACTTGGGAACTGGTGGATCTTCCACCTGGTGCTAAAACAATTGGTTGTAAATGGATTTTCAAAAAGAAATTGAGACCAGATGGCTCCATTGACAAATATAAGGCTAGATTAGTTGCTAAGGGCTTCCGACAGAAAGAGGGAATAGATTTCTTTGATACCTATTCTCCCGTGGCTAGGATGACTACAATCCGAGTGCTAGTTGCACTGGCTTCTATATATGATCTAAAAGTTCACCAGATGGATGTGAAAACTGCATTCCTGAATGGTGAACTTGATGAGGAGATCTATATGGATCAGCCAGAGGGATTTATAGTTTCCGGCCAAGAGCATAAAGTATGCAAGTTGGTGAAGTCCTTATATGGACTTAAGCAAGCCCCTAAGCAATGGCATCTTAAGTTTGACGAAGTCATTTGTTCTAATGATTTTTCTATATGTGAATCTGATAAATGCTTGTATGTTAAAGTGTTTGATTATACTTGCATTATTTTGTGTCTTTATGTTGATGATATATTGATATTAGGCAATGACTTGATGTTGATAAATGAAACTAAACAGTTTCTGAGTGGAAAGTTTGACATGAAAGATCTGGGAGAGGCAGAGGTGATTTTGGGGCTTAGGCTTCTAAAGTCACCTGAGGGCTATTCCATATCACAATCTCATTATGTTGAGAAGGTGTTGAGTAGGTTTGGTCTATATGACTGCAAACCTGTGAGTACTCCTTTTGATCCAAGTGTCATACTTAAAAAACATCATGGTGAATGTGTTGAACAACTTAGATATTCACAGTTGATTGGTAGTTTAATGTATTTGTCAAATTGCAGTAGACCTGACATCTCTTTTGCTGTGAATAGACTTAGTAGATATACACATTGTCCTAACAAAATTCATTGGCATGCACTTGAAAGAATCTGCAGATACTTAAAAGGTACCTTATTTCATGCACTGCATTATGGTAGATATCCTCCTGTGATGGAAGGATATTGTGATGCCAGTTGGGTGACTGGAAAAGCCCAAGGGAAGGGTACCACTGGCTTTGTGTTTATGATGGGTGGTGGGGCAGTTGCCTGGAAATCCACCAAACAAACTATATTAGCTCGGTCTACCATGGAGGCCGAGTTAGTGGCAGCAGAAGTGACTGGGAGAGAAGCAGAATGGCTGAAGAACCTTATGGTTGAGCTTCCATTGCTGAGTAAGCCAATTCCTGCCATCTCTATTCACTGTGATAGCCAAGCTGCAATAGCTAAGGCTAAAAGTGAGAAAATAAATGATAAATTGAGTACTCATATAAGATTAAAATTAAAATTTGTGAGAGAGTACTTGAACAAAGGAATAGTCTCTTTAGACTATGTGAAATCAGTAAAGAATCTTGCTGATCCTCTAACCAAGGGTTTAAATAGAAATTTGGTTGAACAATCATCGAGGGGGATGGAGCTTAAGCCCATGTTAAACACCATCACTAGTAATCCAACCTGATGTTTGGAGATCCCATAACACAGGTTCAATGTGAAAGCTAGATGAATGGGTGTATTGTAGAGAGCACTTGTTAGAGACTGGTGTGTCAATGTCCATCCCTATGATGAAGTGCTTATTCTGGAACGGTAAAGGGTGAGTTACAACTCTTAATGAGTCCAAAGGCCTATATGGCGAGGTGTAGAAACGTTTCAGTGCACCTTGGAGGATTCACCTATGTGAGTGTGATTGTGTGGCCGCAATCTATGAGATTTTTTGGGCTAGTCCCTAGAGCACTCATGAAACAAGATACATAGCACATGGCCAGAAAGTGCTATCCCGTGAGAACACCACTATTGACTAATGATATGTGTGTTGTATAAAACCTTCTTCATAAGGGTCTAAGTTCAAGACATAGTTCACTTAGATCTGTGGAGGAGGGGAAGTACATCACTATGTGAAGGTTCAAGTCGGAAGACACCTTCACTTATGCGTGTCATCTCAGGCTCTTGTAGATTCGTGTCTCAACCTTTTAAAATTTTTTCTTGGTGGGCGAATGTTGGAATTTGTGTTTTAAATTTTAAAAGATTTGAGTCTCTCTTTATATTGTTTAGTCCCACATTAGAAAATGGAAAAAGTTTCCATTTGTTTTTAGTTGGGACTTGTGTCTTCATTGTGTATACCTTTGAGGAGACTATGGAGGTTGACCCGTTTGGACTAGTGGGCTCCTTGGCCCATATCCTCTATTTCACACACGCGCGAATTGCCTTGCCTTGCCGTGGCCGTGTCGTGCGTGCGTGTGATTCTCATTAGATTATTTTATTTTTATTTTAGTTTATTTTGTGACCGTTTGACTACGCGTCTCTTGGATTCTCTCCGCGTCTCTTCGGATTCCCTTCCTTGGGCAGTTGTGTGTGACTCGGTCTAGGGTCGCTTCCCAAGGGGGTATATGACGATGGTCGTTTTTCTAGGAGAGGTACGGTTTTCGGTTCTCTCTAACCCGAAAGCTATCTCTCACGAACTCCTCTCTCCCTTCGTCTTCTTCCTCCTGCAAGAGCCATCGGTCTTTGTGGTGTTCGCCCCCGGCAATGCGAGTTGGAGTGCACCTTCGCGTCGCCACCGGTTCTGGGTCGTCGTATCTTGGGGGAAGTTCTGTCGCGAAGCCTATCTGCACCGGAGTAGGGGCGGAACGACTCTAAAGAAAGCGAATACACGCTTCGACCTGTGTTTGATCCTCTTGATCTTAATTCCCGTTGATTTCTGTGCTTCGATCTAGTAGAATATCTCTACCCGTGCATTACTTTTTTCTATCAATATTTTCTGATTTTTCGTCCACTTTCTTTACGTCTCTCTCACTCAATTAAAGACTATGTCAATTTTTCTTTGTCAACTGTCCATTTGATTTATTATAACCTAAGCTTAATGGTTGAAGATGAATTTACTGTACGTAAACTCATTTATGTTGGCCATAAATTTAACCTCAATTATAAATCTAGCACTTTGACGGATAGAGTGATGTCTCTAGATCTCGATCCGCAGAAAGGAGAGAGAAGAAATATCAATCACATAAGACAAGAACACAAGGATTTACGTGGTTCGAAGGTTATCCCTTTATGTTCACGGGTGGTGAGGATAATAGGAAATTCACTAGACGTGGAGAATGTTACAAAACTCCCATCCTACCCAAGAGGAACAAAGTCTTTCTACAAGAACTCTCAAGCTCTCAAATGAAATATCACTCTCTCTATCTCTCACCCCAAGCCCTCTCTTAGGTTCTCTCTCTAAAAATCTCTCTTGGCTTGGTGACAAAACAAGGGAGAGAGACCTCCTAGTTTTAGGGGAGAAGAGTCGACATGCATTGTTGTTATGTTGGAGAAAATGTTTCCCCTTGAGAAACATGCCTCAATTTGAAACTCCCATGGCCACTAACACTTGCATTCCGAGTCTTGCTTGGACTGTTGCCAATGTACGAGGGATGGCCGCATTCGTTGCATGTGAAACACATGGGAGTTGGACTCCCGCCAACCACAAGTGGAATTTCCACTGCTGGCTCCACGTAATCGCATGACAATGGTTTCTCGGTGGAGTCCTTGTGAAGGTGGGACACCCACGTAACAATTCTCCTCTTCGCTCGCCTTCACAAGCCACATTTAGTGCAAAGCTCCACCATGATCATTGTAATTGCTAATGCCCTTGTCGAGGTAACTTCACGTTCTCTGCAAACTAATCAAGCCTAGGCAACACCTGAACTTCACCAAAGGAATGGGCTTCATCAACATATATGTTGGGTTCTCTACTGTAGAAATCTTCTGAATAGTCATTGTACCTTGCAAGATAACATCATGAACACAGTGATACCTGACATCGATGTGTTTGGTCCTTTCATGATACATCTGACTTTTCATCAGATGTATGGCACTCTGGCTATCACAGTACACTAGAGTCATCTCCTATACATGTCCCAGATTATCGACCAACCCTCTCAGTCACAAGGTTTCTTTCACTCCATCTGCCACTATCATATACTCAGCTTCTATCATAGACAAAGCCATGGTAGACTGCAAAATAACCTTCCAACTAATAACACAACCTGAAAAGTAAAGACATAACATGTTAGGCTCCTCTTATCCAAATCACCAGTGTATTCTAAATTGACATAGCCAACCAATAGACCGTCGTCACTGTTTCCTTTCTAAAATATCAGGCTCACATCAGAAGCACCTTTGAGATAACGAAGAATCCACATCATAACCTCCTTGTGAATCTTCCTAAGATTTTCCATGTACCTGCTAACCACACTAACAGCACAAGAAATATTTGGTTGAGTAGAACCATAGCATACATATATAATACTACCAACTGCACTTGCATATCGAACTTTAGCCATCAGTTCTATTTCCTTTTCTGTCTTTGGTGAACCTTCTGTAGATAATCTGAAGTGAGTTGCCAGTGGTGTACTTACAACCTTGCAATCTTTCATGCCAAATCGCTCTGGCACCTTCTCCACGTACTTTTTCTGTGATAAGTATAACTTTTCAGTACCACGATCTCTGTGAATCTCTATGTCCAAAATCTTCTTTACTGTTCCAAGATCTTTCATCTTGAATTCACCATTCAACTGAGACTTTAAATGATTAATTTCTGACATATTTTTGGCATCTATTAACATGCCATCTACATATAACAACAAGTAAATAAACGAATCATCTGCAAGCTTTTTATGACACACACAACTATCATATATAACCACTTTTGGAGTAACTATGACTTAACATAAAACTACCAAATCTCTTGTACCAATGTCTAAGCAATTGCTTTCAGCCATATAAAGACTTTTTTAATAGGCACACGTGATCTTTCTTACCAGGAATTATATATGAACCCTTCTGACAGGTGCATGTAGATTTCATCCTCTAGCTTACCATGTAATAATGCTATCTTAACATCTAATTACTTTAGCTCTAAATCAAGTAAAGCAACTATGGAAAGCAACACAAGAATAAAAATATGTTTCATGACATACCTTATTAAAGTCAATACTCTCTCACTATGTGAAACTCTTTGCCACCAATCGTGCCTTAAATCTCGCATCTTCCACACCAAGGACTCCTTCCTTCCTCTTGAAGACCCATTTGCACCTCGTAATCTTATGAGCAGGTGGTACTTTCACTAGCTCCCATCATGTCTTGTTCTTATGTAGAGACTCAATCTCCTCTTGCATGGCCAACTGCCATTTAGGGGACTCATCTAATGCATTCGCCTCCCTATAAGAACAGGGTTCTATCCCCTCAACATCATCTACAACAGACAAAGCAAAGGCTACTATGTCTGCATGACTATACCTACTGGGTGGTCTGATTACCTTTCGCTCTCTATCTATTACGATATTATACTGCCTTTATAGGGCTTACTATTGTGTTGTACTGCTCTTTAGCACATCAATTGTCTCATCTGGGGTGTGTACTATCTCCTCCTACACTGCACTTTTTACTGAGAGCTTCACCTCTAGCTCCCCCTGCTTGCCACTAACTTGATCTCCACTTTCTATTGTTGACTTCTTTCCTACTCTGAGCATTGCAGACTCATCGAAGGTCACATCTCTCTTAATCATGAACTTGGGTGATTGAGGATCGGTACACCACAATCGATACGCCATCACACCCTATGTTTGTGCATATCCAATGACAATGCACTTCTTTGTTCCGGGCTCCAACTTGTCACCTGTAACGTGAGCACTTGTAAGAAAATCAAAAATTCTGAGGTGAGAATAATCAGAAGGAGAACTAGACCATACCTTCTCAGGAGTTTTCAACTTTATGACTATGGATGGAGATCTATTCACCAAGTAGCAAACCGTGTTGATAGCTTTTGCCTAGAATGCCTTTGATAGACTTGCTTGAGATAACATATGTAACACCCGGTAATTTTTGGAACAGGAATAAAAATATACATAATGATATACCTACTCTTATAAGTATAAAATGTTTATTCAAATAAATAAATGGTCAAGTGATATTCCCAAGGGGTTGCTCAGATCGAACCTGCCTCTGATACCTAGGACAAAGACTAATAAAAGTTAAAAAAACTTATGAGCAATAAAATCTCTAAATAGAAGATTACTAAGATCTCAATGTAAGTGAGAACTAGCCACACCAAATCAATGAGGTATAGAACCTTAGAGATAGTCTTAAGAGCCTTATTTATGCATAGACGGAAATACATGCAAGTTATTAAAAGATATAAGTCGTATGTGTAAGGTCTTGACAAATAAACAAGTAAGACTTCCAAACAAAGTAAACTTGTGTAAAGGAACAAATAGAAATAACTAGTTACAAATATAATTATTAGGCCTTGATAAAGGATTAACATTTTTAATGCTAAGCTCCATTGGCCCAAACTCAACCCCAAGCATTTTACGCTTAATGGGCTTTTTAACACGTTTTACTATCTTCTCCAATATAGGCAATATATATATATATATATATACACATAAGTACATAACATAAACCTGTATATATGTATATATACCTAGAAATGAAAGGAAAGTATATATTATATACGAATGAACAAATAAAAGAGTGAAATGGAAATAACGCCTCGGATAAAGGTGCTATTTAAATTATAAACGCCTCTAGTTAAGGCGTGACTCAAGAAGTGACGCCCTCACCACACGGCGTCAAATTCTAACGTCAAAAATGGTAAGGCCAAGAAACGCCCCTATCTTGGGCGTGTTTTAAACAAAGGAACGCCCTAACTAAAGGCGCTTCTTAATAAACGACCTGAACCAGGTCGTCAATTTAAGAATCGACGCCCTGACCAAAGTCGTTAATTCCATTCGAGTTCCGTTCGACACGGGAGCTTATCCAGGGGAGGATTATGTTAATCTAGTAAGTGTTTACTAGGGCAAGGACTCTAATAGGGATATATTACTCCCAATATAACTCTAGCCCATTAGGATTTCCCTAGATCCTATAAATACCCTTGACAGTTAAACCCTAAACCTATTTGATCGATCGTCTGCTACGGTGAGTAAAGAACTGAACGTTCTTTTCTTTCTATCATATGAAGAGTTACTGACTCTTCATCTCTTTCTCTTCTATACAGGTTAGGGAAGCCTTCATCAGCATCAACTTTTCTTCTTCCGAGAAGACTCTGTTACAAACAGAGTATCGTTCCCTATCAAGTTCTTCACGTGTCCTTCATCCAGACCATACTAAGGTAGGATTTTCTCAAGTCACTGTAGCCCAAACTAAATTGATACAGTACAATAATCATCATGCATATACATGGTTTGGTTTACTATAGTTTCTGAACGATTTTCTGTTAATTTCTTGAAAGAAACGTCCTTAGCAAGGGCGTGATTATGAAATAAACGCCCCAGACTAGGGCGCTGTTTTACAAGTCACGACCCTGCCAAGGTCGTCAATTTTAGATTTGACGCCCTGTACACAGGCGTTAATTTCATTTACTGATTAATCGCCCACGTTAAGAATTGTTTATCTATGAAATCATGATTCTACAATAATGCATGATCATATGTCTTCAAACCTGTTAATTCTATTGTCATGACCATACATTCGTTCTTCATGAATTCTATTATCCTGAAATTATTACTGCCCATGAAAATTCAGGGTATTTCTTGAATTCACGACCGTGGCTAGGTCGTCTTTCACTGGACTAACGCCCGACGCTAGGGCGTGAATTAAAAAGTAACGCCCCTTCATAGGGCACGTTTCTGTTAAAATCCCGAACAATATATTCTGTAAAAATAAGAATTTAATGATTAACGCCCCTTCCAAGGGCGTGTTCTTGATAATTTCTGAAAATAAATATGTTCTGTAAAATATTGTAAATAAAAAGACGCCTGCTACTGTAGTCGTCTCATTGCAAAGAAACGCCCCTGTCCAGGGCGCGTTTTAGATAAATTTCTGAATTATTGAAAAATCTGCCAAAATGGAAACATATGTAAACGCCCTTCTGTTAGGCGTTAATTACTTGAGAAACGACTATACTTAAGTCGTTATTTTACTGTAAACTGATTTTCACTGTTTTTGTTAACCGATGGTTTCATATGTTATATAATATATATATCGGCACTATTCTCCATTCCGTGAGTATAGTCCCACGTTTCACGATTATTTTATCGATCACACTCAATTCTCATTGACATACAAGCTCTCCATTGGACATTCCGTTCCTTTGGACTAGCGAGTTAGTCATAGAGACCTCCGTAAGACTCCTCGTAGCCTTGGATTCCCTCAAGGCCGACTGAGCTGGTTGTACCCTAAAAACTCATTACACCATTGATGCCATGTCACTCTAAAGAAACATGGTATACCGGCCCTTATGATTATACAAAGAGTATATCATAAGAAATTCTTAATGGGATGATGATATCATGCCATATCATGTCATTCTTGTAAACCTCAATTCTATGATAAGAATGAGGGCATCTTACCTTTGATATACTGTTCATGTGGACCTCAATTCTATATAAAGAATGTCCATATTGATTTGTCATGGTACCCAAGTTAAGGGAACCATATTCTACCTAGTTTTATCGATATCGTGATTATACCGTTATTATCGCTAATCTATGTCCTTTGTCATATTTTGGACTCTATTCTATCAAAGTTGGCGTACGTGTCTACAAACTTGATTATTGAAATTCTATGTTGGCTATAAACAAGAGTGGATGTCAAAATACATGATAAATGCCTGCGCATATAGGGCCCGATCTGGTCCTGGGGGGAGCACCCGAAAGTACTTGTGCCCATGGGAGTTAAAATGATAAGGTATCTGGCATTATACCGAGTACTTTACTTTCTAGATTGGACATTCCACATAAATCTTGTGCTTGAAATCGTACTTGCCTTGACATGAAATGCGTGGCCCGAAAAAGGGTAATTTACTTGCTTGATACATGATAGCCAAAATTCTTGACATGACTTGTTAAATGTACTTGCTTGAATATCTTAAGTATCTTGTTGAAAGTTCATGATTAGTTCATCTTATTCTTTGATATTACATTCTCTCTATCTTGTCGTTTTATGCGAGCATGCATAGCTTTACTGCATTCATGAAACTTGTAATTACTTAAACCCATTGCTAGTGCTTGAGATATAATTTCCTACTGAGCGTTCGCTCACTCCGTTTTATTCCAACATTTTCAGGTAAGTAGGTAGCTAGCAAGACCGAGACCCACACGGGCGGGACAAGTGTGCAAGCGAGCTGTGGAAACTAGTGAACCCGAGTCTTTTATTTTTTCTTGAGTCTAGATAGTATTGTCTAGCTAAGTTAGCTTATCGTCTCTTATTCAGTTATCTGGTCTAAGTCTGTTAGTATGTCGTTATCTTCTTTTCCATTATGTTGAAGTCTCTAAGATGGACAACAAGTTCTTGTAAGAGATTCATATTAGAAATGAAATTTCTATTATTGTTCAAAATTATCTTGGTCTTATGCGATTGCTCTTGATCATTCACGACTGTTTAACTGCCACGTTCCGAGCTAACGACACGTTCCGCTGCTATCGACCCGGGGCGTGACAGAGGTGGTATCAGAGCTTCGGCTTTCGTATCCTCCAGATTAAGAATCCTTGTCTGCCATATCAGAGCTTCGGCTTTCGTATCCTCCAGATTAAGAATCCTTGTCTGCCATATCAGAGCTTCGGCTTTCGTATCCTCCAGATTAAGAATCCTTGTCTGCCATATCAGAGCTTCGGCTTTCTTATCCTCAAGTTATTAGGTTTCAGTGATAGGTCAGATATCCTTGTTAGTCATATCATAGCTTTGGTTGTCGCAATCGTTAAGTTTCCGTGATAGGTCCGGTATCCCGGTCGGTCATATTTAGATTCAACTTTCCAAAATCCTTAGGTTGTTGAAACCAGATTATAGGTTGAGTATCCTTGTCAGTCGTCCTATAGGAATTCCGTGAGAGATGGGTAGAACTTGGGGTTAAAGTTATAAAAGAAAGATAAAGTATTTACATTTCATTAACACTAAATCTTGAGTCAATAAATTATCCCTCCACTCATCCTTACAGGAACCTAGATAAAATGGAAGCCTCTAAGCCGAGCCTTGTTCATGAAATGATCTTGGTGGATGTCCAAGTTTACGCGAGCCTTGTCAGGAGAGTTCAAGAACTAGAGAAAGTAGTGGAAGAAAAAGAAAGAGTAGAAGGGAAAGATCAAACAAATAACTCCGAAAGTTTCACCGTTACCAAGAAAAGAATAAATGAGGATGATATTTCACAAAGGTGTAAGAAATGTCAGAAATGTAAGAAGTGTAATAAGAAAGAAGCTTCGGTGGATCACTCGAAAGATAAGTGTAGATCTTGTGAGAGATATGGTCACCAATCGAAAGAGTGTTGGTGGTGTTCGGGTGCATGTCTGCATTGCGGGAACTTAAATCACAAGATAGCAGAATGTCCCAAGAAGCCTCCAAGAGGAGTTCAAGATTTAACCCTGCTTGCCAAAGGGAAAGATGCTAACACTACAAGAAAAAGTGGCTATAGCGACCGAATTAGCGACCGATTAAATCGGTCGCTAGTCGGTCCCAAATAGAGACCAATTCGGAGACCGAAATAATCGGTCGCATAACCGAGACCGTTTCAGCGACCGGGGAGATGAAAGTGACTTGTCAGAACTGACGGAATCCAAATCGGATGCCCGGTTTGAGCTCGGCGCTCAAACTTCATTTTTAAAATACACTTAGTTCAAATGAACTGTTAGGACGGGTCCGGGGGTCTAAAATTCGAAATACCGGTCGGATGGCCGTGCCGATCATTCCAATACGACCGGGGAGATGAAAGTGACTTGTCAGAACTGACGGAATCCAAATCGGATGCCCGGTTTGAGCTCGGCGCTCAAACTTCATTTTTAAAATACAAGATGAAATTTGAACTTATATTGTGTGTGTGTATTTATATATATGAAAATGAGCTGGCTTAAACTATTGGCATACTCTTGTTAATGCTTGATTTCTTTATTAAGTCTTGTTAATGCTTGATTTCTTTATTAAGGATTTGATTATAATTTTTTTAAATGATATACAGGATCATCCGTCGCGAGATGTTGGACGAGACGACGACCAGGATGATGTTGGACGAGACGACGACCAGGATGAGACATATGTGGAGGATTTGTGATTTTATTTTAGTTGTGTATGTTGTCATTTTATTATTATGGATGTATGATTAATTTGTGATTTTATTTTAATTGTGTGTAATTTGAGGTTCGTGGAGATTGTGATCCGTGTAGTTGATTTATTATTGTTTTATGAAATTGTTATTTATCAGGTGTTTGTATGTGATGAATTTGAGATTTGTCGATATTGTTGTCTGTGTAGTTGATTTTATATTTATGTTATGAATTTGTTATTTATCAGGTAATTTATTTATCAGTTTAAATAAATTTTTTAAAAAAAAATAATGCAAAATTAGCGACCGCATGGAGACTGAATTGCGACCGAATAGCGACTATACGTTATATTTCTTTTATTAAATAATTATACTTGGCGACCGACTGGCGACCGACTAGCCACCGAATCAATCCGATAGGTTAATTTTATTTTTTAAAATACAACAAATGTAGCGACCGAATAGAGACTGAATGGCGACCGAATTATTAGCGACCGATCAGGCGACCGATTATAATCGGTCTCTGGTAACGACTGATACTGCGACCGAATTATGTCGGTCGCTATATAGCGACTATTATATAGCGACCGACATATTCGGTCGCTAGATAGTATCTGTTCGGTCGCAATGCAGATTTGCGACCGATCTACGACTGAATAGCGACCGCTAGGTCGGTCGCTATCCGCGATTTTTCTTGTAGTGATAAAGGTATCCCTCACCCGTAATCCTAAACTAGCCCTTTTTCATTCTGAAGATTTCTTCTGTATAAACTCATAATAAGTTCTCTATTAGGAATGAAAGGTGATGTGAATTTGGGGACCAAATTCTTTTAAGTGGGGGAGGGTGTAACACCCGGTAATTTTTGGAACAGGAATAAAAATATACATAATGATATACCTACTCTTATAAGTATAAAATATTTATTCAAATAAATAAATGGTCAAGTGATATTCCCAAGGGGTTGCTCAGATCGAACCTGCCTCTGATACCTAGGACAAAGACTAATAAAAGTTAAAGAACTTATGAGCAATAAAATCTCTAAATAGAAGATTACTAAGATCTCAATGTAAGTGAGAACTAGCCACACCAAATCAATGAGGTATAGAACCTTAGAGATAGTCTTAAGAGCCTTATTTATGCATAGACGGAAATACATGCAAGTTATTAAAAGATATAAGTCGTATGTGTAAGGTCTTGACAAATAAACAAGTAAGACTTCCAAACAAAGTAAACTTGTGTAAAGGAACAAATAGAAATAACTAGTTACAAATATAATTATTAGGCCTTGATAAAGGATTAACATTTTTAATGCTAAGCTCCATTGGCCCAAACTCAACCCCAAGCATTTTACGCTTAATGGGCTTTTTAACACGTTTTATTATCTTCTCCCATATAGGCAATATATATATATATATATATATATACATAAGTACATAACATAAACCTGTATATATGTATATATACCTAGAAATAAAAGGAAAGTATATATTATATATGAATGAACAAATAAAAGAGTGAAATGGAAATAACGCCTCGGATAAAGGCGCTATTTAAATTATAAACGCCTCTAGTTAAGGCGTGACTCAAGAAGTGACACCCTCACCACACGGCGTCAAATTCCAACGTCAAAAATGGTAAGGCCAAGAAACGCCCCTATCTTGGGCGTGTTTTAAACAAAGGAACGCCCTAACTAAAGGCGCTTCTTAATAAACGACCTGAACCAGGTCGTCAATTTAAGAATCGACGCCCTGACCAAAGTCGTTAATTCCATTCGAGTTCCGTTCGACACGGGAGCTTATCCAGGGGAGGATTATGTTAATCTAGTAAGTGTTTACTAGGGCAAGGACTCTAATAGGGATATATTACTCCCAATATAACTCTAGCCCATTAAGATTTCCCTAGATCCTATAAATACCCTTGACAGTCAAACCCTAAACCTATTTGATCGATCGTCTGCTACGGTGAGTAAAGAACTGAACGTTCTTTTCTTTCTATCATATGAAGAGTTACTGACTCTTCATCTCTTTCTCTTCTATACAGGTTAGGGAAGCCTTCATCAGCATCAACTTTTCTTCTTCCGAGAAGACTCTGTTACAAACAGAGTATCGTTCCCTATCAAGTTCTTCACGTGTCCTTCATCCAGACCATACTAAGGTAGGATTTTCTCAAGTCACTGTAGCCCAAACTAAATTGATACAGTACAATAATCATCATGCATATACATGGTTTGGTTTACTATAGTTTCTGAACGATTTTCTGTTAATTTCTTGAAAGAAACGTCCTTAGCAAGGGCGTGATTATGAAATAAATGCCCCAGACTAGGGCGCTGTTTTACAAGTCACGACCCTGCCAAGGTCGTCAATTTTAGATTTGACGCCCTGTACACAGGCGTTAATTTCATTTACTGATTAATCGCCCACGTTAAGAATTGTTTATCTATGAAATCATGATTCTACAATAATGCATGATCATATGTCTTCAAACCTGTTAATTCTATTGTCATGACCATACATTCGTTCTTCATGAATTCTATTATCCTGAAATTATTACTGCCCATGAAAATTCAGGGTATTTCTTGAATTCACGACCGTGGCTAGGTCGTCTTTCACTGGACTAACGCCCGACGCTAGGGCGTGAATTAAAAAGTAACGCCCCTTCATAGGGCGCGTTTCTGTTAAAATCCCGAACAATATGTTCTGTAAAAATAAGAATTTAATGATTAACGCCCCTTCCAAGGGCGTGTTCTTGATAATTTCTGAAAATAAATATGTTCTGTAAAATATTGTAAATAAAAAGACGCCTGCTACTGTAGTCGTCTCATTGCAAAGAAACGCCCCTGTCCAGGACGCGTTTTAGATAAATTTCTGAATTATTGAAAAATCTGCCAAAATGGAAACATATGTAAACGCCCTTCTGTTAGGCGTTAATTACTTGAGAAACGACTATACTTAAGTCGTTATTTTACTGTAAACTGATTTTCACTGTTTTTGTTAACCGATGGTTTCATATGTTATATAATATATATATCGGCACTATTCTCCATTCCGTGAGTATAGTCCCACGTTTCACGATTATTTTATCGATCACACTCAATTCTCATTGACATACAAGCTCTCCATTGGACATTCCGTTCCTTTGGACTAGCGAGTTAGTCATAGAGACCTCCGTAAGACTCCTCGTAGCCTTGGATTCCCTCAAGGCCGACTGAGCTGGTTGTACCCTAAAAACCCATTACACCATTGATGCCATATCACTCTAAAGAAACATGGTATACCGGCCCTTATGATTATACAAAGAGTATATCATAAAAAATTCTTAATGGGATGATGATATCATGCCATATCATGTCATTCTTGTAAACCTCAATTCTATGATAAGAATGAGGGCATCTTACCTTTGATATACTGTTCATGTGGACCTCAATTCTATATAAAGAATGTCCATATTGATTTGTCATGGTACCCAAGTTAAGGGAACCATATTCTACCTAGTTTTATCGATATCGTGATTATACCGTTATTATCGCCAATCTATGTCCTTTGTCAAATTTTGGACTCTATTCTATCAAAGTTGTCGTACGAGTCTACAAGCTTGATTATTGAAATTCTATGTTGGCTATAAATAAGAGTGGATGTCAAAATACATGATAAATGCCTGCGCATATAGGGCCCGATCTGGTCCTGGGGGGAGCACCCGAAAGTACTTGTGCCCATGGGAGTTAAAATGATAAGGTATCTGGCATTATACCGAGTACTTTACTTTCTAGATTGGACATTCCACATAAATCTTGTGCTTGAAATCGTACTTGCCTTGACATGAAATGCGTGGCCCGAAAAAGGGTAATTTACTTGCTTGATACATGATAGCCAAAATTCTTGACATGACTTGTTAAATGTACTTGCTTGAATATCTTAAGTATCTTGTTGAAAGTTCATGATTAGTTCATCTTATTCTTTGATATTACATTCTCTCTATCTTGTCGTTTTATGCGAGCATGCATAGCTTTACTGCATTCATGAAACTTGTAATTACTTAAACCCATTGCTAGTGCTTGAGATATAATTTCCTACTGAGCGTTCGCTCACTCCGTTTTATTCCAACATTTTCAGGTAAGTAGGTAGCTAGCAAGACCGAGACCCACACGGGCGGGACAAGTGAGCAAGCGAGCTGTGAAAACTAGTGAACCCGAGTCTTTTATTTTTTCTTGAGTCTAGATAGTATTGTCTAGCTAAGTTAGCTTATCGTCTCTTATTCAGTTATCTGGTCTAAGTCTGTTAGTATGTCGTTATCTTCTTTTCCATTATGTTGAAGTCTCCAAGATGGACAACAAGTTCTTGTAAGAGATTCATATTAGAAATAAAATTTTTATTGTTGTTCAAAATTATCTTGATCTTATGCGATTGCTCTTGATCATTCACGACTGTTTAACTGCCACGTTCCGAGCAAACGACACGTTCCGCTGCTATCGGCCCGGGACGTGACAACATACTTCTCGCTCTTTCTAAGAGTGTCTTGTTCATCCGTTCTACAATACCATTCTGTTGTGGTGTACCTACTATAGTGCGATGTCGGACTATGCCGTCGTTCTTGTAAAACTAATCAAACTCTTTCGAGTAGAATTCTACACCATTGTTAGTACGAAGACGCTAGCTTAATTTTTCTACCAGTCTACTTCTCTATCAATGCCTTCCACTGCTTAAAAGTGGCGAACACCTCACTCTTTTTCTTCAGAAAATATACCCAGACCTTTCTCGAGAAATTATCAACAAATGTCAACAAATAACTTGCACCATCTTTCGAGACAACTAGAGTAGGACCTCGAAGGTCAGAGTAGATGTAATCCATAGTGCCCTTAGTTCTATGGACCGTTGAACTAAATTTTACCCTGCAATGCTTGCCGAACATAGTGCTCACAGAAATCTAATTTCCCACTCTTCTGACTAATAAGCAGACCTCACTTGCTCAACTCCATCATGTCTCTTTTGCTTGTGGCCCAATCGCACATGCCACAGTTGAATAGGATGATCTAAACTTAGTGTCAAATTGGCAATGCCCATCATAGTGCTGCCTTGTAGATGATAAAGGCCACTGATTAGCTTCCCTTTCATTACAAGCGATGCACCTTTAGAAACTTTTAGGATTCTGTTCTCTGTTGAGAACCAGTATCCATACGCATCCAAAATAGTCAAGGAGATCAGGCTCTTCTACAATTCTAGAATATGTCACACTTTTAAGATTTTGATGAGACATTATCAAACATCTTGATTCTAATTGTACCAATCCCTGCAACTGCAAGAGTTCCATTATCTCCTAAGGTAATGATACCACTACTCACTAATGTGTAAGTAGAGAACCATTCCCTATGGGGACACATGTGGAAGGTACAATAAGAACCAAGTATCCATTCATCTAGTAGTGCTAGTACAATAGTACACATGTGGAGGTGGGACACCCACGTACGTAGCAATCTCCCTCGTAGATTTATTTTTCATATACCTACTCTAAGTTGGTTTATGCTACGGAGACACTTGTCTATAAACAAACTCAATTTTGTATATATATATATAACAACTGAACATGAGTTAATAAAAATAATATGTTACTGATAAACAGCTTTATGATACGTGTGTTTGTGATTAACCTATGCACGCTTGTATAAGTTACATTCAAACGGGGTTATATCGGAAAGGAATTGATGGAGAGAAGAGAAGAGTGGAAAGTAATTGCCGAATGCTCGAGGACAACACCTACGCTGTAATTTTGCTGCCGCTGTATTTATGTTCGGACTCATATATATATATATATATATATATATCCATGAGAAATGCAGGAAATTAACTCAGATTCTATGAACCGTATAACCTCGTCCAAGATTATTAGAATAATGTTAATTCTTATATTTCAAAGTATCTGGACGACGGTATACCATTCTCTGATCTGTTCAGCCGTAATTTCTTGGCCTTTGGCAGTCTGTACCTCCAGTTTGTTTCCAGAATAGTATTACCAACCAACAGAGGATCGAGGATTCCAAGAAGCGAATCTGAGCACGACGCCAGATGTGGTGCCATGTGATGGTTTAGTGATTCTATCGTCTAGCACGATGAAAAAGGTTTCTAGACTTGGCTCTCATTTAATTTGACAGGGTCGGGAATGTGGTCCAGTTGGTCCTATATATATTTATATTTTTTATTAGTGTGCGTTAAAATCTATAAAATCACAGTGGTAAGATATACAAGTCAGAATTATAAGTAAATGAATTACAACTCATTAATCGATCTGAGATTATTGTTCAGAGATTATGTTTAAATTTTAACACTCTCTCTCTCACGATCAAGATGGACAGTGAAAATTAATTAAATAGAGATGACAAGATTAAAAAGATACTAAGTTGAACTCGAGACCATGTTTTGACATCACATGGAGAAGAATCAAAGATATAGCAAAGAAACGAGGAAGATTTAGGTGGATCGATCCAAGACTTACCGCTAAGATCTACGTCCACGGGAGAAGAGGGCGAGAGCTCTTTCATTCATAAAAAAACAGTCAAGAACACATCGGCATTATTTGTACAAGAAGACGTAGAGTTCAAAAGATAGACATCCCGAAAGAATAGCAAGTCACCCAGCAATAATATATGTGGACTCAGTGCTCGTGGTTGGAGATGGTTTGAACTTTCCTTCTCACATCATCTAGAACATTGTTTTTTTTTTCTTGACCACCGGAAACGGCAAGTCCCTGTCTTAATATTGGCTTGGTACGTGGTACAGTGCAATCTCTGTCACGGCTATACTGTATATGTTCATGATGGCAGCGCAGGCCCAGTTACGTACGTACGGCAGCGTGCATGTGAACGTCGACGGATTCCCCAGGGCATGTATATGTAATCATCCATTCTATTCTATACGTATTATCATATATATATATATATATTATATATATATATCACTACAAACTGTAACTTGTCGTACATATCCACACACTACAAACTGTTTTTTACATACAAATTATTATTATAATTGAAATGGCAAAAATATCATTTTTAAACATGTATTAGCACCCGTATAATTATTTCTGACAAAATTATCGTAAAAATATCATCTCCATATATAATCCCCCGTTGTCGTATGTGTGAGCTTAACTGTGATTAATTTTAAGTAAATCTTAAAGAAAAAGACTATAATACCCATCGAGCATGTAATTATTCCAGGAAGAAATGACATCCACCGTTGGGGAAATTAAGCTACCATCTGTGCATGCTAGGGCATCATTCTAGGTTGTGTGTGGAGCATCACTCTTCCGTGTCGTGGAGGCACAACTCTTCCGATGAGAAGTGCCGGTCTTCCGGTGGCTGATCAGGGGATAGATTAAAAATAAGTTAACTTAATTAGATTAGATTGTTCTAGAGTTAATTTCCTTTTATTTTGATATATATTAAGTTAGAGTTAATCAATCTTTTGAGGTGGATTTCAAAATTTAAATTAAATCCAGATTAACCATATTTTTAACTTAATTATCTTGTTTACCGTCCTATCAAAGTAAAAAAAGTGTTAGTCCAGAGATAAAAATCAGGTTAACTCGTACTTGACATGCTATCAAAGTGGGGCTTAAGGCAAACGTGGGAGTGTTTTTTTCCTAAGGGATTTATAAATTTCACGTAATCTCTCGGTTATTCTCTTTAATTACAAAAAAGTTTCACCAAATTTCATCATAATTCGATCCATTTGATGACTATTCTTCCTTTACAAGTTATTAGACAATCTTGAACCGGGCAATATTGAATGCTCTACAAACCTCATCACTTGCAAGAATTAAGTATTCGACTATAATTAAACTCTTTCACAACTGTGATTCGAATTCATGTCCTCCAAACAAAAAAAAAATGCAATGCCAAGCGAGGTAATTACGGCTCATTATCGCTGAGATCGGCCATGTTATCTATACGATGTCTAGCGCCGAGTTGCGCATTACGCAGGTCATCACTGCCCTCTTCTCCTAGGTGGGGATTTTTCCTCGTGGAGCACCCTCGACCGCAGCATATCCCCCTCATGTGAGTGTTTATTATAATTTTAAATTTTATGAAATTTAGAGTTATAATACTCCTATTTAGTTCAAAGAAAGTACCGTGAAAATCAACTTACTTCAAAATAACCAATAAGATCTGGGTGGTGAGAGTGACCTGGAAGAGCTGATGGAATCCAAATAGGATATTCAATTTGGGCTCGGCACTTAAAATGGCATTCTCTGAAATAACGTATTTTAAAAAAAATAAAAATGTTTGGGTTAGGGGGTCCAAAATCTGAAATACTAGCCTGATCGGTGTGCTGATTATTCCAACATGACCTGGGTGGTGAGAGTGACCTGGAAGAGTCGATAAAATCTAAATCGGATATCCAGTTTGGGCTCATCGCTCAAAATAATATTATTTAAAATAACTTAGTTTAAAATCAAAGAACTTGAGTTGGGAGGGTCCAGAATCTGAAATAATAGTTTGATTGGCATGTCGATTATTCTAACATGACCTGGGTGGTGAGAGTGACATGGAAGACCAGACGGAATCTAAATCAGATTCCTAGTTTGGGCTTGACGCTTACAATAGCATTCTCCGAAATAACTTAGTTTAAAACAAACCAAGAGCTCAAATTGAGGGTCCAAAATCTGAAATAACAGTTTGATCGGCGTGCCGATTATCCAACAAGAGCTGGGTGGTGAGAGTGACTTGGGAGAACTGACGGAATCTAAATCGGATACCCGATTTGGGCTCGATGCTCATATTACCCTTTTCTAAAGTAACATAGTTTAAAATTAAAGAACATAAGTTAGAGGGTCCAAAATCTAAAACACCAGTCTGATTGGTACGCGGATTATTCCAACATGACTTGAGTGGTAAGAGTGACCTGAGAGAATTGACAGAATCCAAATTGGATATTCAATTTAGACTCGACTCTCAAAATAGTATTTTTTAAAATAACTTAGTTTAAAACAAACCAAAGAACTCAAATTAGAGAGGAAGAGGCCGATAACTCTTAAGTCCCAGCTGGACTTGGAGAGGGGGAGGTCGGCCAGTGGCATCCATGTCCTGGTAGGACTTGGGACGCGGCGATGGTGAAACCCCTCCCCTCCGCCTTGCACCGGGATCCCACCGCTGTTAGGATCTGGCATAGGCCGTCGGCCGGCACAATGTGCCCATGCACATGCATAGCCCAGCCTGCCCAGGTTTGCCCTAATGGGCACCCCTTAATGGGGCGAAGACCCAATTGGTCACAAATGCAAAAACCTATACATCATAATTTTGGAATGAACGAATATGCAAATTCTCTTTGAACAGTTGCTTCTGGTGTGCGGAACCTACGTAGACTCATCGTCAAGGGAGACGAGGCTTCAGATTGAGGTTCACATACGAGGTCCCTCCATGGAATAATGAACGGTCACTGTCACTTGGTGGGGGGCAAGAAGTCTGACAAGTTCAATTTAACGAAAGAGATTGGCCTCCGCCAATCTTGCCTAACCTGTAGGACCTCCTCTCCTCTACAAACAGGTGAGGTCACAGCAAAAGATCTTCCAGTTCGTTTCCTTGACCCGGCCAGTCACCCTTCCTATTGATACTTCCCTCTTTTCCTTCACCAACCTGAAAATTCCACGGTTTTTGGGGTCATACTTATGCCGAAGTTCCATTCTATTGTATCGTGGACAGCATTTCTCAGAAAGGTTTGTGGTCACCATTTTTTAGGGTTGAGATCTTCACAAAATCAAGTAATAACTAAATTTAGGTAAAAATTACTTTTACAAATTTCAGGAGTTTTGTGCAAGCATTCTAGTCCACTTACACCCCCCATGAATACGAGATCCTTTGCAAGATCCATGTATTAAGCTGTCATGGGAACTGTCATATATATATATGTTCATGGGGTTTTACATATATAATCTTATAATTTTATGTATTTGCATACATTTTATTATAAAAATAAAATCTTTTGTTTGACTTCAGAAAAAAATCAATGAAACATTTTGTACAAATGAAAAATATTTTATTATATGAACAAGATACTGGTTATAAGGATAAAACATTACAGAAATAAAATATTTTATCATAAGATTGAAGCATCAGAAAATGTTTCAATTCTATACCAAATGTTTTATTCATGTAAGAAAATATTTTATTTTATTATAAAATATTTCATTCCTGTGTTTTACCGTCGAGTGCATTTCGTGTTTAATGCGTGAAAATACGCGTCGTATGGGTCTAATGCGGGACATCCTTTCCTGGATAGAAATCATCATTTTACCTTTTTTTGGGCCAATGAGAACAAAGGTTGCAAGTTGACGTGACTTTGTACATTGGATTCGGTGCACAAAGTATTACTCTTGTGATTTTAGTTCAGAACAATTGTTTCAAAAGGGGCTTCTGAAACTTGTATGCAGTCCCGCATATTCTTGTTAAATATTAGTTTTTTTATCACATTTCCTTTTTGATTTTGACAAGAGAAATTCAATTTGCAGTTGGGTGCAAGGCTCAGAGGGAGAGGCTAGATGAATACGGTCCCTAATGGAAGCCGCACTCAAGCTAGGTTTGACATTAAGATTTTTAGCAGAATCTTAAATGTGTCAGAACATTCCAGTTCAACAATTCTGCAAGTATCCTGATCTCAGGAATGCCCAAAGCGTGAAGTGAATTTTGTGGCTTGCTCTAAAAGAAGGTGGAAGTCTTTTAGGTTGGGCATTGCCTTGCATATGTTTTGAAGAAACTTATTTGCAGAATGTTTCATAAGAATCCTTTTTAATGCTATAACATTATCAGAGGGGACAAACAATTCAGTTTCTTCTTTTCTAAAAGCTGGAGCTGTGCCATTCACAGTCCCTTATAATATTCAATAGAATGTTTTTTTTTGGGTATTCGGATGTGTACAAATAGTTTCAGAGCCAATAGCAATTGAAGTTGCTAAACTCTTCCATTGCAGAGGGAATAAAATAGATGTACCTGCGATTCATTTTTATGTTGATACATATTCATTGATGACTTATGTCTCACTCAATTTTGGTTGGATGTCTGTTTAAATAAATTAGGTCATGAACAACTGAAGGACCTCAAAGTTTATCAGTCCAAACTGAGAGCAAATTTCATCTATTTTTCCCTTCTTGGAGAAATGTTGGACTAGCAAAGAATTTCATTATTGAGGATGATTCTAGGTATTACTTAATCTTATAGAATCAAAAATAAGAGATCAAATACATTCTTTCGGTAGATCATAACCACCCAGACAAATTGTCTTTGTGATTCTACTCTCATATATATGAAAAAATATTAAAACTAACTTCATTATTGAAGGAATAAAGTTAAATTTCTTTTGATTTATATATATTTACTGGGAAGCCATTCTTAGTATAGTTTTCTCAGCTGGAACTTTGGTCTGAGTAAAGTTGCAGAAATCCAATGCTCAAGTTTTTGTTGGCTTTCACCGAAAGATATATGCCACACTTTTTTTTTTTTGGTGACGAGGAACCTGGTGAACCAGAAAACCCCTTGTTTCTTGATAGTGTATTATGATAAGTTTCTATTCCTCGAGTGACATTTCACTTTAACAAATGAAAACTCATTATGGCTATAATTTTGCTACCTTTTGACTGTCAAGCAGCAAAGCCATACTTTCACACGTTTGTACTTGACAGCATTGATATTTCATGATTGTTATCTTGAGAAGCATTCTTTGAATTAAATAGGCATATTTTTGGTTGAAACATTGTGCTATTTTTTTCTGGGTAGACTGGGTGTCCATGTTTTAGATCTGAACAATTTAGTTGGACTGGTGGCTTTCTCAGCATTTGACGAGGATGCAGACCTTGATGTTCTTGACCATCCTCTTCTGAGCTTTGCCTATTATATGGTAAGAACTGCGTCAAAACAGCTCAATGCCTCGGTGATTCTATCTACAGTAAATTTTTGTGATCATTGTGGCTTTATATAATATGTTCCTTTTAACTATCTGCATTCCCTAGTTGGTGGAGGTCATTCCATCAGCTCTTGTGCTCTTCATACTTCAAAAGGTACCGCCAAGGTGTGTCTCAGACTAGTATAAACCCATTAGCTGAAGTTGAGCCCAAGCAAGAATCATTCAGATGACTACTCTTTGGGGATTCGGCGAAGTAAACTTTGAAACTTCAGGGCATTGAGAAGTGTCTATGTCTGCCGCATGGCTGAAGAGAAGTGTTTTTTTTTTAATAAATAGACCCGTGGGTAGTAAGAGAGTGCTCACCCCTTCAAAGAAGAGATGAGTTGTTCGCTCCACTACAACACACCACAAAGGTGACTTTTATTCAAGGCTGAAGAGAAGTGTTAAAGTCCTATTTTCTTTCATCCAAGGCAGAGGTGTCTTCAATGTTTCCATGCTGCCATCTGGACAAATACTTGGATAGGTATGTACATAAATAAGGTTGCCACAGCAAGTGTCATTCACCTTCTTCTGGAATTTGAGACATGTTATGAATTTCTTTCTGTCTCGGTAATATATAGCCTTTGCTTAACTCACTTTTACTGCTTTCTGAATTTCAATTCCTTGGAGAAGGGGTACCCTTGTACATTTTGTGTGGGTTCTGATAAAGGATAGTGTTGCTCCAGACCCTTGTTTAGGAGAGTTTGGTATAGAGTACTTGGAAGCTCCAGCTATCTGCATATGTGCTTGGCGAGCCTTGTGCAGTTTTGAAAATCTACATATCATAGTGGTGTAGCAGCCCCATACTTCTTCCATGATTCAAGTTGCCCCATGGAGAACATATTAAAGACGGTAAGTAACTATACTCGGTTTTGATTTGCTTATTATTTCCATTTGGTAGTTACAATGTAAGGTGGTATAGAGTAACTAGGAGATGGTAATTAATACTTAAGAATCCTTTGTTGAAGTTTATGCAATCATCATTTCATATTATACTATGAGAAAGGCAGTGACTACTTAAATTACTGACACCCAATTGCTTTTTATTTTGCAGTTACTTTCCGATGTCTCGAGGAGCAATTTTCTCACTTGATGACCCATGAGTTCTCTCTCATGTTTTTGGTGGTATACTTTATTTTGTTAGATTTTGTTGATGACATGTTGATGACAAAACACTATTTTTTGATTATGTATTAACAAATTAAAAGACTATGTGGTGGCATGTTTTTTGTTCCTCATTAATTATTTTAGTGAATGGAGACATATATATCACATTATATACTTTGCCGTACAATGTGTTACTATGGATGTAAATATTTTATTTGAGTGTAAAGGTGTTATGATGTAAATATTTTGCATAGAATGAAAATGAGATTTTTTTATTAATCTATGATCAATATGGATGTGAGTAAGCATATTTGATGTGTTTCTATGTGTACGTGTATGTGTGAATGTGTATTATGTGTGGATGTGTGGACCTATAGTTACAGGTTAATTATACCTATGGAGTGCATGTTACCTATGGAATATAGTTGTGTATGTTCGGGATACCTACGGACTACATGTTACCTACAGAGTAAAATATAGTTATCTATGGAGTATGTCGCAGTTTACCTACGAGTATACGGGTTACCTATGGAATATATATGTCACAGTTTACCTACGGAGTATGTCAAAGGGTATCTACGGAGTATATTACACTAGCTATAGCTATGTCACAGTTTACCTATGGTGTATGTGGGTTACCTACGGAGTATGTCAGAGTGTATCTACGGAGTATATTACACTAGCTACAGCTAAGTATTGTGTGTAAAGCTTTCGTACAACGTAGCAATAGACATGTCTAACACTACAACATTTGCGGTATTTACTGACGCAGTTTCTACAATCCACATGTCATGATCATAACGAGAATAGTAGGTAAGTCCCATAACTATGATTTTTTGGGCCTTTACCTATGACATGCGTCGTAGATATAGCCTCTTCGATCTTGTAGTTTCGGATCGACTCACAACAGTACGATACAAGTCTATACAAACCATGATCAAGAGGAAGAGAGTTGAGATTGGATGCAAATGTATTAAAAAATCTCTATTTACATATATAATAGAATGTTAAGCATATTTTTGACACTAATTGAGAATTGTAACGATATGGAAGTATTGAACGGTTTTTTTGACAATTCATGAGTGTTAGGAGTATGTGTGGAAATACGTTAGATTATAAGATATATGTAAAAGTCCATGAAGATATATTAGAAGCCCCCTTAATATTCAACAGTATGTGTATCAGTATGTGTAGAGGTGTTCTTGTGAACTCGCGCATCAAAACAAACCATCATTCATCACTTTGGTGGCACTTGGAAGTTGCACGATCAGGCTCACGAATTCAGAAAACATTTGCATTTCCTTGGGGGCATTAAGCTTCGATTCCGGCAGACTGATCACAGCAACAGCAAGACCTCTGTACAGACTGCTTAATTAGACGAATTCATATTACCCAGTAGACAGACTATCTAGCTAATGGTGAAACATATATAAATAGATTAGCCACTGCATGTGTCCTCTACAAACTGGGGACGTTCGCATAGTAGGGAAACCAGTTTTCCAGCCACGGGCTGCCCAGCTGCGTCAGGAAGGGATCCTGCGACCAGTCGAATCCAAAGCTGGGGGGTACTTGCAGCATCTCCAGCCCCGGCGTTATCCTCTTCCCCCCGGTGTCCAAACCCAGTGGAACGGACGTGATCCCGGCCTCCTCCTCTGTCTCCAACTTTATCTTCATCTCCCTCATCCTCGCGTCCGTCTCCGCCAGCAGTGGAAGCACGGGCGCCTTCTGCAGGGAGATCTGCTTGTTGGATGAGCAGGAAGAGGAGGAAGAGGAAGAGTTGTCATCCGCGGAGGCGCTGTACTGCGGGGCACTGGCGTCCTTATCCATGGCCGTCCGCTGCTCCAGCTCCTTCATGGACGTCGCCTTGCGATAGACCTTGCACAGCACTATGTCCTCCTGCAAGAACAGCAGGATTCACTCATCTTAGCCCATAATGCTGCATCGACTGATAAGACGACAGATCAAGTTGGGGCTATACTGTAAGTACACATATATATAGAGACGGCAACCCATCACAGCAAGCAGCAGAGACTTGCGCATGTGGATGGTACGGCGTTCTCTCTAAACTGGAGGAAAGAGCTTTGGTAGGCAGGAGCCCCACCTTGGGCCGTGACGCAGAGGTGGTGTTGTCTTCGGGAAGCCTGTATTCGTTCATGACCCAGTCGGTCCTGGTGCCGCGGGGAGCGCGGCCCTTGTAGAACACCAGCGTCTTCTTCACTCCGATCACCCGGCCGGGGTCGGAGGCGCAGCGGATGCGACGGTCGGAGCCGGTGGCCTTCCAGAAACCGCGCTCCGTCGTCCGGTTCGGCCTCCCTCTGTTGCTGCCCCTCCTGTCCCTAGGCACCAAGAAGTACCACTCCCTCTCCCCGATCCCCGCCATCCCTACAAAAAGGTAGCAGCCGGCCAGAACAAGCCATTGCATCAATCACTAGCTCCCACCGGTGAACACACGATAATTAATGAGCAGCAGAAGGGGAAATTCATTAAGGAGAAACCGTTTCACGCGCAGGAGTTACTACTCACCAGGGAGCTCCCAGGGGTCGTGGCGGTAGATGTTGAGGGTTTGGATGATCTGGTTCTGCAACTTCTTGCCGTGGACGGCACCCTTGAGGTAGAAGTCGAGGAGCTCCTCCTCGGTGGGGTGGAATCTGAAGCCCGGCAGGTCCATCCCCGACCACCTCCTCTCCATGTCTCCGCTGCCCACCGCTGTGCAAACCGGGAAGTTTTAGAAACCAACCTATATTGCTTCCTCCCCCACACAAAATCTCTCACTCTCTCTCTCTCTCTCTCCTGCGATGCTGGGTTAGTGCAATCAATGGCTCCTCCCCATTGCAACGGAGTTCACCATTATATGCATGTTCGCCTGTACTGTATCGTTTCTCTGCATAGGAAGATAGGCGGGGTGCGTCAGTCTTGTGGTGGACCCGGGAATCTACCAGGGATGGTTCCGGTCCCCACGCGGCATTTGGACTAAGGAGCATGTCGCATGGACTAGACGGGGACGGGTCTTCTCAGCGGCGACGCGGACTCGTCGAGGAATTGCACGGAAGGACCGGGTGAGGAAAGCCGCACGCTACCTTCCTTTGTTTCACAACACTGGGAGAGATAAAAGCGATCGTAGGAAGTTAAGATCACGAGTAACTTTTATAGGAGAATCAAGGGAGCTTTAAGCTAATCTAGATTAATCTTAGTAGATCAATTAACATGACACGGCAAGGGATGTCCACCATCTCATTCAATTCGTTTTATCAGGTAGAATTTTGAAGACATTAATCTATATGTTTTTTGAACCAATTTTTGATCGGATGGACGAGAGTAGGTAGATAAGTAGGTCTCAATATTTAGGAACGCGTTGGGAAACGACGACGAGTTTTGACATTTTTTTTTAAAATCTATGTAGAGAGGAGAAGATTATTTAGAGGAGTTTTTGGGGGTTTTTGAAAAGTGACACTAATTTTTATTTTTAGGTCTCCCTAAAATTAAAAATAATAATTTTTGAAAAACTCAACATGGCGTTGAGTCATATATTTTAATTTTTGAGCTAGGGTGAAACTTTGTACGTCAAAAATCTCCTTCAATAATTAATATCAAATACTCGGGGTGACCCACCCGACTCCTAATTCTAATCAGGGTGGATTAATTTATTCCACCTATTTCTTAGAACGAGGTAATCCACTTTAACCTTATCCGACTATGATTAAATAAAAAAATATCAAACAAGAAATAACCCTCGTCACTTACACGAATTAAGTATTCGACTATAATTAAACTCTTTCACAACTGTGATTCGAATTCATGTCCTCCCAAACAAAAAAAAATTTGCAACGCCAAGCGAGGTAAGGCTCATCATCGTTGAGATCGGCCATGTTATCTATACAGGGATGGTTGACCGATTCAAATTTTCTAGAGGGTGGAGGGAGCTTCAAATTAACGAAAGGCACAGTTTCTCGATCTATTTAAGAACGGCCTGCGACCACACCACCTTCCACCACAGATTTCACATAACTAATTGTCCTCTCTTAATTCTTCTCAAACGATATATGGGAAAGCCTTGCGTGTTCGACCTTGGCCTCAGCATGCCATCCATGCTGCTGATCAACTCCAAGGCTGAGCAATGTGGTGCAGCCGATTCGGCAGGCGCGGGGACACCGCCACGTATTGTGACTCGGGACCAGGGTGCCAATCCCAGTGCAGTGGGGGGGCGACCCCGACCCCTTCTCCCCCGAGTGGCCTGGGGCCGATCGTCAACCAACCACTGTTCGACCAAATGCTGAAACACCGGAATGATGCCGCCTGCCCCGCTAGGGACTTCTACACTTAAGGATAAAGAGGAAGAAGACACGGTAGGAGGAAACTATCTCTCGCAAGAATATCGAGAGCTCTGCTGTTCCTTTTATAAAGTGAGGTTTGTACACAGAATCAATTACGGTGATTACGGTGGCGCTAAACATGGCCAATCTACTAATATTACACTGGTACTAAATATGGACAGCGACATTCATGGGGATTTCCGATCCCCTGTTTTGATCTCCTTGCCATCTTCCGACTCTGTAACGCTGGCATGACTGAACTGGCTAACACGCCCCCTCAAGCTCATGGTGGTATCCACAACATGAAGCTTGTCACGTAACAAGGTGAAACGGGACCGAGACAGAGCTTTGGTGAGAAGATCAGCAAGTTGGTCTTTTGTAGAAACAAAGGAGACGACCAGCTGTTTGGCGGCTACTTGCTCACGAACAAAATGGAAGTCGATCTCGGCATATTTCGTGCGGGCATGAAATACCGGGTTTGCGGCGAGATAAGTTACACCAATATTGTCGCACCACAAGATAGGAGGAGAGGCCATACAAAAACTGAGTTCAGAGAGCAAGGAGCATAACCAAATGAGCTCTGCAGTAGCATTGGCCACAGCTTTGTACTCGGCCTCCGTATTGGAATGCGCCACAGTGTGCTATTTTTTTGAGCTTCAGAAAATAAGATTGTGACCCAGAAAGATGAGCTACGCACTGGTCGACCACCGATCAACAGCAGAGCCCACCCAATCTACGTCATTGAAGGCGTTTAGTTGAATTGGGGAGGCCCGGCGAAGAAGTAACCCATGGCCAACAGTGCCTTTGAGATAGCGTAATAACCGCTTGAGGGCGATCCAATCCTGGGGTTGTGGATTATGCATTGATTGGCATGCCCGATTAACAGCGAATGCAATGTCAGGACAGGTAATTGTAAGATACTGCAGAGCACCAACAATGCTTCTATAGATGGAAGCATCGGGCAAAGTATCCGCTATTTTGGAGGGCAGAGCGGAGGTTGTAACAGCAAGAGGTGTGGAAAGAGGTTTGGCATCTTCCATCTTGGTGTGTCGCAGAATATCTAGAGTATATTGTGATTGAGAAAGCACACAACCTTCATTATGAGGCCGAAGCTCAATGCCCAAGAAGAAATGAGCGGCGCCAAGGTCACAAACATCAAATTCCCTGCTAAGAGATTGGATCAGCAAGTGGACGCCCCCTTCATCGGAGCCAGTGGCAAGGATATCATCGACATAGATGAGAATATAGATAGAGGAATATTCTGAGCGACGATAGAACAATGAGGTGTCAATCTTGGAGTCAAGAAAGCCCAGCTCCAAGATGCGCGAGCTGAGCCTCTTGAACCATGCTCGCGGTGCTTGACGAAGGCCATACAGCGAGCGACGAAGTTGGCAAACATGGTTCAGAAATAAGGGATGAACAAAGCCAGGAGGCTAGTCCATGAAGACTGTTTCCTCTAAATGGCCATGAAGAAAGGCGTTAGAGACGTCTAATTGATGAATAGGCCAACCGTAGCCGATGGCAATAGTGAGAAGGAGCCGCACTGTCGTGATCTTGATGACCGGCCTGAAGGTGTCATTGAAGTCAATGCCTGGCTGCTAGCGGAAGCCCTTGGCCACGAGGCGCGCTTTATGGCAATCGAGAGAGCCATCTGCCTTATTCTTGAGCTTGAAGACCCACTTGCAGCCCACGACATTCATGGCGGGTTGTCGTGGAACGAGATTCCATGTGCCATTGCGCAACATGGCATCAAACTCGGTTGCCATGGCGGCACGCCATGCTGGATCCTTGGACGCTTTCATGTAACATGTAGGCTCTGTGGGAAGCAACGACTAGACCGAGAAACAAGCTGGCAACGGGTGCCGAGCAGCGACCAAGACCCACGGTGAGACCGGGGGTGCGGTGGCATATAGATCGGTGAGCAACAGAGTACGATGTGGCGATGATGAAGAGGCCACAGGCGAGTCAGAACCCGAAGAAGTCGAAGTTGGTGATGCAGGTATAAGTGAAGTGCAACAAGGTGTTGCAGCAGAAGTAGGGGCCGTCCCTTCATCACTGGAAGCCGGCGAGGAGTGCAGAGGAGTGGACCTAGGGAAGTCAGCAGAAGGTCCATCCCCCGGGTCCATGCCAGACGTGGCCGGAGGCACTGCCATTGGGGAGGAAGCAGCCGTTGGAGAGTCACCCGAGAAAGTCGAAGGAGTGGCAGGTGGCAGCGGAGAACATCCCGACGAGCAAGAGCTAGGAAACATGCCAAGAATGCCCGGTGCAACAGTCGGTGGAGGCGACACACGGGGCTCCTGTGCCGCAAAAGGAAAGTTACGTTCATCGAAGACAACATGACGAGAAATGTGGAGGTGGCCAGTGGTCTGTGACAAGCAACGATAGCCATGATGAAGAGTGCTATACCCAAGGAAAACACAGCGATCAGACCGTGGAAAAAGCTTATTAGGGGCATAAGGATGTAACCAAGGATAACAGGCACATCCGAAGATGCGTAGGAAGGTATAGTCTGGTAGTTTCCCAAATGACTTTTCGTAAGGGGTAAGGTTGTGAAGGACCAACGTGGGGAGTCGATTGATGAGGTACACGGTAGTTAGGACAGCTTCATCCCAAAACTTCTGAGGAACAGAGGCACTCGATAGGAGGGTAAGAGCAGTCTCAATGATGTGTCGATGCTTATGCTCAGCCGTCCCGTTTTGTTCAGGGGTATGGGGACAAGACACACGATGGAGAATGCCACATTGATCTAAGTGTTTATGAAGGGATTGGAGCTCGCCTCCCCAATCAGATTGGAAGGCAAGAATTTTCTCTCCAAACAAATGTTCAATGTGACACTGAAATTGGAAAAAGGTAGTCACAACATCAGATTTTCGTTTCAACAAAAACAACCAAGTAAACTTGGTAAAATCATCAACAAACAGCACATAATACGAGTAACCCCCAGAGGACAAAAGTGGAGTCGGACCCCATAGATCCCAATGCACCAGGTGTAAAGGTTTGGAGGAAACAAATGACGAATGACCAAAGGATAGCTTGTGACTCTTAGAAACCATGCAGGAGCCACCCACAAATGGTGTTAAACGATGAGTTGTAGGCAACCCATATTTATTCAAGACTTGAGAAAGTACATGAAAGTTGGGATGACCAAGGCGAGCATATCACGTCGGAGGAGAAGCATGTTCACCAAGGAAAGCATGAGCGTGAGATGGGTGTGGCGAGAAGTGGTAGAGTCCATCCTTAAGTTGACCGCGAAGAAATACCTTCCCCGAGATTGGATCCTTCACAAAACAAGAGTTTGGGTGAAATTCAACTAAAACATTATTGTCCGCTGTGAGTTGTCAGACAGAAAGATGGTTGCGAGTAATTGTGGGAACATGAAGAACATGATTTAAATGTAGAGGGCGAGATGGGTTTGGTAAGATCACGGGAGGGTAGAAATGTGCAAACCTTCACCATTACCAACGTAGACTTTGTCGGAGCCATTGTACGATGACGGATTCAACAGCATGTTGTAATCGGGCGTAACGTGGTGTGTGGCGCCACTATCCGGGTACTAAGCCGAGGGTGAAGGAGCTGCAGGAGCCGATGCCATATGGGGAGGGGCATGGGCAGAGAAAGCCACCGGGTACTGGGATGTGCCAGGAGTAGCTAAGGCAGAGTGTTGGTGTGGCTATTGTGGCTATTGGTAGCCATGCGATCCGACTGTGGTACCTCCGGTAAATGCCCGATTGAAGCGTTCACTACAGTCAGCGCCACAGTGGCCAAATTCCCAACAGATTTGACACCGTGGTGCACGATTTCTGCCCCTCCCGCGAGAGCCTCCACTGTGATTACCACCGTGGCCACCTTTGTTGGTAGAGAGGGTGGTAGCATTGACAGAAGGAAATGCCGCGTTGTCTTGCTGCTGCGCCATGAGGGTCTCATGCGCAATGAGGTGAACAAGGACATCTTCAAGGGTGTATGCCTCGAGCCGGGTGGTGACGCTGGAGATGAAAGCCTCATAGGAAGATCCGAGGCCGGCGAGAACGACCATGACAAGATCATTCTCGTCCACTGGCTACCCAGCGGCGGCCAACTCATCAGCAATTGTCTTAATGGACTGGACATATTCTTCCACAGAGGAGGTCGCACGCTTGATGCCATGGAGTTTGGTGCGGAGTTGCAAAATGTGAGACCGAGATCGTGAAGCGAAGGCGCGAGCAAGCGCTTTCCATACGGCTTGTGCAGAAGTATGGCCAACTACGAGAGGAAGGAGAGGTTCAGTGACGGAGGAGATGATCCATGAAAGGACCATCTGATCCATTCTTTCCCAGGCATCAAAGTCAGGGTTGGGAAAGGTTGTGACCTTCTCATCGGCATCTGTGACGGTGATGTCCTTCAGCGGGGGAGGCTGTGTGCCATCGACAATGGAGAGACATCTGTGGCTCTTCAACAGCGGAACAAACTGAGCTTTCCACAGCAAGTAGTTGTCACGGGACAACTTGAGGGGAAGTAAGTGTAGTACATTGGGTGTCGCAGGGAGATGAGTAGTTGAGGAGGAGGAGGCGTTGGTGAACCTGGACACGGGTGTTGCAGAAACAGGAGTAGTCGAGGAGAGGGAGGAGGTGTTGGTGGTTCCGACCATGGATCTGAGGTGCTGTTAAGCTAAATAGCTCTGATACTATAAAGAGGAAGAAGACACTGTAGGAGGAAACTGTCTCTCGCAAGAATATCGAGAGCTATGCTGTTCCTTTTATAAAGTGGAGTTTGTACACATAATCAATTACAGTGATTATGGTGGCGCTAAACATGGCCAATCTACTAATATTACACTGGTACTAAATATGGATAGCGACATTCATGGGGATTTTCGATCCCCTATTTTGATCTCCTTGCCATCTTCCGACTCTATAGCGCTGGCATGACTGAACTGGCTAACATACGACGCCTTCATCAACGTAGCGAAGGCCTTTGGCGGCTTCGGAAACACCGGTGACCTCGACACCCGCAAGAGGGAGATGGCCACTTTCCTGGCACAGACCTCTCATGAAACTACTGGTAAGGTGAACTATCTGTATAGTATGGACGAATAGCACGTACGACTAAGTTGGCAGAGTTGTTCGTCTTGTAATTTTCCGGCCCGCAGGTTGCGCGCAAACGAATGGCTAAATCCTAAACTGTTTACTTGATGCATCAAGGTGGGTGGGCTACAGCCCCAGACGGTCCCTATGCTTGGGGATACTGTTTCAAAGAAGTGCAGGTCGGGCAGCCCAGGAGATTACGGTGTGCAGAGTGCATAGTGGCCCTGTGCTCCGGGGAAAACGCTACCACGGAAGAGGACCAATCCAACTCTGGTGGTCGGTTTCTCCCCCCTTGTTTCAGAGGTTCGTGCGGCCTCCTCGTCTGCGCACCTACAGTCCGTGCCGCCGCCGGTGGTTGTCGGTGGCCCTTCGGTCGCCCCCTCCGACGCTGGAGCCTCCTGCGGCGGTGTTCCCAGCAGACTCACGCCCGCGTCTGGGTTTCCTGCTGTCAACGATCGGGGGGAGGTTTTGTGCCTCCCCCTCCACCTCCTCTTGGTGGCTCCTTTCTGCCGGCGGGGTGGGATGTCCCCGGTCTTCACCCCTCTCGGCTGGTCCCTGTGGCGGCATCCCTTGCGTCTCCGACATGCCCAACCCTACGATCGAGCGACACGTTTTTGGCCATCTTAGCATGCCATCGATTACGTCTGCGTCTCGGTCTTCTCATGCACCCCGGACCTCTTTGCCAGGGACTGCGCTCCCTCTGGCAGAACAACGCCCCTCGTCGCTCTTTGCTGCTGCTAGCGTTTTGACCGCCGTTGACCGAGATGGGACAGCCCGAGCTTGCAATACTCTGTTTTCAGTTGAGGGCGCCTGCAAGTTCTCTTCCACTGCTCCGGATGCTAGCCTCGCCGCTCCGACAAGCGCCCCTTCAGTGCCCCCACGCGTTGCTTCTCCCCGGGGCCCTGCGGTGGGCTTGGTCTCTGTGCTTGGCCAAGCTACAGCCGTCGCCACTCCATCCCGTCCATATTGCCCCCGGCGACGACCTCGCAAGCTAGAATCGCCGGATGTGGACCAGACAATCTCATCGCAGTTCGAGCTATAGACGTCATGGCTAGTTTTGTATCAGGAACGTTGTTGGGCTCTTTTGGGTCGCCCTCTTGTTTGTGGTTCCTTATTTTGGTCACATGTTTGGATGCTGGTTGTGTTCTTTGGACTTTGCCGTTGTGTTGTTTTGGCCCTCTTATCATCATTGACATGGTGTTCCCCCTCCCCCGAACCTTGCTCGTCTCTTGTATCCCCCCATATTTTGTTCCTTTTCTTTCTGCACTTCTTAATGGAAAATCGCTTGTCTGGTGGCCGCGGTGGCACATCATGTCCCTTCCACAATGAAGGGATGAACGGACTCTCTCGTTCCCCACCTTGTAAGTATGAACTTTTAATTAAAAAACTCTCATAGTAAGTTCATCACTCTTTTGCATGCCTATAAAATATGTGCTTCTGGATATACGCCACTCCGCCTGGATTTTTCAATTCCTCGAAGGCTTCCAAGTGAGTCTTCTTGACGTAAGCCATCATTTATGGGGTTAGAGCTTGTGAAATCTTGCTAACCATGGACGGTTACTTATCAGTTTTATATGTTACTTACAGATATATGTTATAAATTATTTACGAATTATATTATAAATTACGTACATATGTATGTTACGAGTTATCTACGATTTATACATATTATCAATAAATATATGTTATAAGTTATTTACGGTTAATATAAGTTAGTATAGGGGTGATACCATCTTGTGTAAATTCAAACTCTGCTGCAACCAGTAGCAGTGCATTCATTATGCCCCCTGGCCCTAATATTTCAAGCGACGTTAGAGACATCAACTGAGAGGAGATGCGTACTTTTGAGTTGCGCTTTACGTCGAGCGTATAGTCACAGATGTCTAGCGTCGAGTCGCGCATTACGCAGGTCATCACTGCCCTCTTCTCCGAGGTGGAGATTTTTCCTCATGGAGCACCCTCGACCGCAGCATAGCCCCCTCATGTGAGTGTTTATTATAATTTTTAATTTTGTGGAATTTAGAGTTATAATAGTACTCCTATTTAGTTCAAAGAAACTACCATGAAAATCAACTTACTTCAAAATAACCAATAAGACCTGGGTGGCGAGAGTGACCTGGAAGAGATGATAGAATCCAAATAGCATACCCAGTTTGGGCTCAGCACTTAAAATGACATTCTCTGAAATAGCGCATTTTAAAACAAACAAAAAAGCTCGGGTTAGGTGGTCCAAAATCTGAAATACTAGTCTGATCGGTGTGCTGATTATTCCAACATGACCTGGGTGGTGAGAGTGACCTGGAAGAGTCGATAAAATCTAAATCGGATGTCCAGTTTGGGCTCATCGCTCAAAATAGTATTATTTAAAATAACTTAGTTTAAAATCAAAGAACTTGAGTTGGGGGTCCAGAATCTGAAATAATAGTTTGATCGGCACGTCGATTATTCTAACATGACTTGGGTGGTGAGAGTGACCTGGAAGACCAGACGGAATCTAAATCAGATTCCTAGCTTGAAACAGCAATTTGATCGACGTGCTGATTATTCCAACAAGACCTGGGTGGTGAGAGTGACCTGGGAGAATTGACGGAATCTAAATCGGATATCCGATTTAAGCTCGGTGCTCAAATTATCATTTTCTAAAGTAACTTAGTTTAAAATTAAAGAACTCAAGTTGGAGGGTCCAAAATCTAAAACACCAGTCTGATTGGCATGCGGATTATTCAAACGTGACTTGATTGGTAAGAGTGACGCGAGAGAGCTGATAGAATCCAAATCAGATATCCAGTTTGGACTCGACTCTCAAAATAATATTTTTCAAAATAACTTAGTTTAAAACAAACCAAAGATCTCAAATTAGAGAGGGGGAGGCCGGTAGCTCCAAGTCCCAGCCAGACTTGGAGAGGGGGAGGCCGGCCAGTGGCATCCATGTCTTGGTAGGACTTTGGGACGCGGTGATGGTGAAACCCTTCCCCTCCCGCCTTGCACCGAGATCCCACCGCTGTTAGGATCTGGCATAGGCCGTCGGCCGGCACAATGTGCCCATGCACGTGCATGGCCCAGCCTGCCCAGGTTTGCCCTAATGGGCACCCCTTAACGGGGCGAAGACCCAATTGGTAAGGAATGCAAAAACCCCGTACATCATAATTTTGGAATGAACGAATATGCAAAATCTCTTTCAACAGTTGCTTCTGGTATGCGGAACCTACGTAGACTCATCGTCAAGGGAGACGGGGCTTCAGATTTAACGAAAGATCTTGGCCTCCGCCAATCTTGCCTATCCTGCAGCCTGCAGGACCTCCTCTCCATTAACTTTCATGTTAATTTTTAGAATTTGAGACAGGCTACAAACAGGTGAGGTGACAGCAAAAAATCTTCCAGTTCTTTTCCTTGACCCGGTCACCCCTCCTATCGATACTTCCCTCTTTCCTTCGGCAACCTGAAAATTCCACGGTTTTTGGGGTCATACTTATGCCGAAGTTCCATTATGTTGTATTGTGGACAGCATTTTTCAGAAAGGTTTGTGGTCACCATTTTCTAGGGTTGAGATCTTCACAAAATCAAGTAATAACTAAATTCGGGTAAAAATTACTTTTACAAATTTCAGGAGTTCTGTGCAAGCATTCTGGTCCACTTACACCCCCCATGAATACGAGATCCTTTGCAAGATCCATGTATTAAGCAGTTATGGGAACCGTCATATATATATGTTTTTGGGGTTTTACATATATAATCTTATAATTTTATGTATTTGCACACATACTCCTGATTTTCATGGATTGTCAAAATACCCTTGAATGCTTCCAAATTTACAGTTTTCAAATGTCAAAAGTATGCTTCATATTCTGTTATATATGAAAATTTTAAAATAGGGTTCTTTTGCGTACATTTGCATTGGGTATTTATACCCTGACTTTCATGAATACTTAAAATTGGCTATATGTAGTTTTCAATTGTCAAAAATATGCAACCATTTGGAGGGATTCAAGGTTCTTTAAACTATTCATGAAAATCAGGGTGAATATAAAATTATTTTAGTTTAGAAGGGGAGGGGGGACATCAAGAGCAAGGTTTGCCGACCCGGCCGACCCGGTCTCGGCGCGGGTCGGGTCGGGTCGGCCGGGTCGCACAGCGACCCGATCCGCTCTCTCTGGCTCTCGGCGCGTAATTTTTTAATTTTTTTTAAATTTTTTAAAAAAAATTTATTTAAAGATTAAATGTGATATATATTTAAAAATATTAGAATGTAGAGTTTTTTATGATAATAGATCCATACTAATTATATAAAAATAACATATTACACCGCTTAATTAAACATCCTATTATATATAATACATAAAAAATTTATTTAAATTACTTAATATGTTAAAGTAAACAGTGACATAATAATGACATTCATTCATGAAGTATACAATACAAAAACTCACATATCCTCCTCATCTGTGATGCCCGAATCCCAAAACTCATTAATCCTCGTCATCAGTGAAGCCCGAATCTCAAAACTCATCATCAGATACATGAGACTGATCACTCGTATAATCTAACTCTATCCTAGTAAGTGGAGGTTCATGTGGGTGGGACTGAAAATATGAAACCATTTGCACAAATGACGGGTTGTGTGCTGTGGTGGAGGGTACATGAAAATCTGTAAAAAAGTCCTCACTACATCTATAGCTTCCATTCTATCATGTGCGACTGGTGCTGGTGCTGGTGCTGGTGCTGCTCGAACTCTGGACATGGAGGAAGATCCTGCTCCGCCCTGTGCTCGTGGTGGGGGTACCCGGGATGTAGAAGAAGATGCCCTGGGTGTGCTACGAGAACCGTATCTATTCTCCAGTTATTGGACGAGATCACAACTCATTTATTGGACGAGAATGTAATTATTTACATGCCATGTGAAGATCGCGGCTCATTTGTCTATCCCATCTGTCCTCCACAATCTCTAAGATGGTGGGTCCATATTTTTTAGACGTTGCAAGGATCTTCCGCTTTACAGCTTCAATTTTGCTGTATACCAACCCCATAGTTGGTACTCTATCCCCATCCACGCATCGCAGTACCTCATACAGTGGCTCTATCAATGACACTAATACCTTCACTCTCTCTCAAAAATTCACGGTGTTGACAATCCCCTCGACCTCCCCTCCTTCACGTGAAGCAGCAAAAGAGGAACTCAGCCAGCTCTCACCTCTAAACATTTACTTCAACCCATCCTTATGCTTCAGAAGGCTCTGTAATGCGATGTAGTTGGTGGCAAATCGTGTGATGCCAGGCCTCAACAATTCGCCGCCACAATGCTCCCTCATCCAAGCCAGTACAAGTGTATGGTTATAGATATATTTCGTGATTTTTGTGCCACCTCGACCACAGATTTGATCACACGAAGTTGCCCAATCTCCTTCAGCATCAGATCTACGCAGTGTGCTGCACAAGGGGTCCAGAAAATATGCCGTCTGCTCCTCATTAGCTCCTCCCCAGCCTTCTTATAGTTCAACCCATTGTCAGTCACCACTTGTACAATGTACTCCTCCACAATCTCAGTCACCACTTGTTCCATCAATGACAAAATATATTGGTAACTATGAATTTGACAAGACACATTCACTGATTTGTGAAAGAAAACATGTCTATCACAATAAACAAGGAAGTTGATCAAGCTAGATTTTGTGATACCTGACCATCCATCACACATCAGTGTGACTCCGTACTTTGTCTATTTCTGTTTGAATGAGTCAATGTAACTCTTGATCTCAGCAACTTGTTCATCAAGATAAACGCCGGTCAACTCTCTCGCCGTAGGTAGCTGTACGTGTAACCCAAGGACATGTGCTTCCTGAAACATTGGCTTGTAGTAAGGGCTATTGGATGCATTGAAAGGCAGACCCGCGTGGTGCCACCATTTTGTAACGGCCTGATCAAGTTTACATTTAGGTCCCTTCTGGCCATATGCATCGTCCATCCTCGTTTACTTGCCATGCTCTCGGGATAGTGCACCAGGCTCCACATCTTCAATGTTGATCGATTGTGTCCTTTTTCTTTGTGAACCCGAGTCAGCAGTCAAGAAACACCTTATGCCCCGTGGTTGTCGAGTCGTAGATGAACCACCACTCCTTGATGCTCCGGTCCTCGCCGCCTCGCGACTTCGGACTCTCGTCTCCTCGGGATATCTTGACTCTTCCCTGCTCGGACGTAATGCCTCACGAAAATCGGCTTCGTATGGATCATTCACCGTGACATACACATTAGCCTGCTCAGTACGTGCTTGTTGGTCTTCGTCACTCGGTGTCCATGCACATTCCTCCTCGTCGCTGCCGCTTGATCTCTTTTTTTCTTTTTTTCCTTTTCTTGCGTCTCAGCTCTCTTCTCCCGCAGGTGCCTGGCCATTGCAAGTTTCACATCTCGAGACACATGGGTACACCTAGCAACCTCAGAGTATCCTGCACCGGCTCCTCCTGCCAAATACTTCTTCAACCGAGACACCCCTTGTAATGCCCCAGATTTTTCGGATATTTTTCAGATCATTTTAGTGGGTCTCGGAGTGTATTTTGTGCTTTACACGTGTTTTTCCCTGATGTGCCTTCGGAACTCTTTGCAGGGCAAACCGTGGCGTTCTCCGACTCCGGGACAGTACCACTGCGTTGTGTTCCTTCCGAGGATCGCGGAGGTAATTTTTCGTAATTTTCTGAATTTATCGAATTTTCGGGTTTTCCTATATATACTAACCCTTTCCTCTCTCCCCCTCTCATTCTCTCTTTCTCACCCTCTCTCTTCTCTCACGCCCTCTTTCTCCCCTCTCTTCTCCGGCGGCCGACGGAGCGAGGCGGGGGCGAGGCGGAGGCGGCGCGGGTGAGGACGCGGGCGAGGATGGGCGAGGATCGAGGCGGTGGAGGCGCGTGGGAGCTCGTGGCGCGGTCGCGAGCCGGCGAGGGTTTCACGGCGTTTCTTCGCGGATCGGCGAGCTCGGGGCGCGAAATCTTCGGTGGAGGTAGGGTGATGGTTCCCCAGCTCGTGCACTTCCTTTCCCGCGAGTTTCGTAGGCCGTGGTGAGCCGAGCGGGTGGAATCGGGGTTTTTGGGCAAAACCCATGTTTTAGGGCTTGTGGGCCGATCTCCCGTTTCATTGCGTTTTTGGCCGATCCGAGGCCGTAGATGCATGCTAGGGGCTTCTGGGGAGCTTCCCCCTTGTTTTCCCCCTCTCCTGTTGAGGTATGGGGGCGTGGGACGAGTTTTGGGTCGTTTCCCGCCGTAGCGTTCTCGGAAGGAAGTGACGGTCCTTCCAGTGGCCGTCACTTGGTGTAACGCGCCTGGACAGGACCGTTACATCCCCCTTCTGTTGGCCTTTGGTGGTCTGTGGGTGTGACGGTCCCACGATAGACCGTCAGGTGCTGTGACGCACCAGGGCTAGACCGTTAGAGTCTCTTCCGTTGGTTTTCGGGTCAGGCGTGTGACGCACCAGGGCTGGCGCGTCACAGCCTTGTGACGCCCCAGGGTGGGTGCGTCACATTCCCTGTTACCCAGCTGAGGGCTGGGGGTGTGACGGTGCCGTCTGGACCGTTACTTGCTTGTAACGCGCCCAGGGTGGGCCGTCAGAGTCGTTTTATCCGTTGGAAGGGCCGCGTGTGTGACGCGCCAGGCCAGACGCGCTACATCCGTGTAACGCGTTGAGGCAGGCGCGTTACATCCTGCTTTCACGCTGAGCGCGTGAGGCATGTAACGCACCAGGGAGAGCGCGTTACATTCGTGTAACGCGCTGGGCCAGGCGCGTTACATCCTGTGTTTCTTCGGGCCGTGTAACGGCCTGCGTTAGGCCGCCAGGTGGATGTGACGGTCTCGCCTAGACCGTTACAACCCTGTGACGGTCTAGGGTTAGACCGTCAGGCTTTGTGTCGTCCCGAGGCGAGTTTTTGTGTTCTCCGCCTTGCCCCGCAATGTGTGGATCCCTAGTCGACCCGGTTGGGACCCAGTGGTCGACCTGCGGTCTTGTGAGTGTCCCTGACACCCGTGGGTTTCTGTGTCCGTGTTTTGAGGGTGTCTGGAGGACCGTGTTATCTCGTTTAGCGTGCCCGTAGGGTTGAGAGTCCGGGTGACTTCTCGCGTGCTGGGCCTTCGTGTTACGCTCGATCGAGTCACCGTGTATCGGTGTGTGTGCGGTGGGGTGTCCCCCGCATGCCGTGAGTTTCTTTGGAAGGCGATTCCCATGTGGGCCACGTGGTTGGTCTTGGACCGCGAGTCCAGTTGTCCGGCCTGGGGCTGGAGGTTTCCCGCTTGCTTCAAGATGGGAAATCGTCGTGGCGGCTTGTGTGCTGCCTTGGGAATCGTGCTTCTGCGTTTCCGTGTGGCCCGTGTGAGTGGCCTTAGTCCTTTGCGTTCCCTCTCCGAGGGAGTGATCTTGGCGACTCGTGTGTTGTGTCGGTACTCGTGCTACCGTGGTTTTAGACCTAGAGATTGGACTAGATTGACGGCCTGGTGCTGTCGCGTGCAACGGTCTTGACCCCGAGTCTTGTGACTCAAGGACCGTTGGGTGTAGTGCGTCTGGAGGACTGTCCAGAGTCCAGTGGCTTAGCGCCACTTGAGTTTTCTCGACTCTAGCGCACGGTGCGTGCGTGGCCGTGGACTGTGAGTCCCGTTTCTTCTCCGACTGTGGTCACCGTGCGACGGGGCCGGTACGCGGGGTTGTCCCCGTACGTCGTCGGATTCGGACGTTGTTTTCCGTTGAGTTGAGAGTCTACTCCTTCAGTGACCCTCCACTAGTCGTAGCCCACCAGTACGAGGTGCTGGTCTCACCTGGGAGTGGTGTACGGGCACCCACCTTTCGAGACGGTTTGTGGACCGGTTACCGTAGGCCCCTCGTCGGTAGCCAGAGTCCGGCTACGGGGGAAAACAGGTTAGAGGGCCAGACCTAGGACGCGTGGTCTGTGTGTGCACACGTGGTTGGGGACTGTGGACGCACGTCGACGGGCGTGACCCCAGCTAGTCACTTGTTTGTGGTTACTTGTACGGTGTTCGCCCCTCGGGTAGGACCTACCACGTCAGGCGGTTCACCTGCGGTGCGGTGTAAGACGTCAGGGGACGCTACCGGCTGTGCTTCTAGTGGGTGGTACTCCTGTCGAGTACGGAGTGACAGACTGTCAGTCTCTGTGTCTTTGACCTTCGGGTTTTTGGTCGTGTTGACCGGTGAGTTCGGTTGTTTCACCTTGGCGCGTGTGTCGGTTCTTGCGCCGTGAGATTAGTACTAGTGGCTTTACCGAGGTTGGGTCTTGTTGTGCGGTGCCCGCGATCGGGTGGTCGGGGTTGCACCTTGGACAGCGTGTCCAGGTCGGCTGTGTCCGAGGGACAGGCCTCTACGGCGTGGTTGCCGTGTGTTCTTACTTCGGTAGGTGGTACTAGCGTAGTTCGGTAGCTTCGACTGTGTGATCGAGGTCTGCCTTCTTGCAGTAGGAGTAGCTGTAGTGCCGAGTTTTGACCGGCCACCGGTTTGCTGTTCCTGCTGTAGTTGTAGCTTCCTTTCCGCTACCGCCGTTGTTTCCGGTTGGGGTTCCGCGGGATCCCTGCTGAGTCTCTGTTTTGGAGACTCATTCCCTGCTTTTCAAGTGTAGCGGTTCTTCCTCGTGGTTCGAGGGTGCGGAGCGGAGGTTCTCAGTTGCCAGCTTGCCGGGCCGAGTGTTCACTTGGCATGTGGTACGCTTTACTGCTTTAGACTGTACTTTCTGTTGGACTGGACTCTGTTGTAGTTGTTTATTTATTTCTGTTAATTGTTGAGTTGTCCTGCTTTATTTCCTATTTCTTTGTGCCTCCACACTCCTTCTAGCCCTTCCGAGCCCTCCCGGCTCGTGGGCGGCGGTGCGAGTCTCGGGTTATCGGGCCTTCCCGGTAATCGGATTCTCGGGTCGTTACAGCTGGTATCAGAGCGGTGGTTGTGGGCGTGCATAGGAATTCGAAATGTTGCAGTGATCAGAGTCCATAAGGTCCAGTACAGTCGGCAGCTGGCATAGGGTTTTGTGCTTGTTTTTCTGCTTTGTTTCTCGCTTGAGAGCTTGAGTGCGCTGTGCGGCGCTGTGAAGGTGGTCGCTGTCCGCGGCTTTCGTGCCAGCGTAGGGTCTAAGGATCGAGGTCGAGAGCCTTCTCCCTCATCGGTGGTGGCTCTGGTTGTGCTGCATTGGGCAGAGGTTGCTGGCAGGCGTGAGCTCGCGGTGCTGCATTCGAGGAACCTGCAGCGTGGTCAGGTGTCTGGTGCGGACTGTTCTTGGTTAAGTGGCCGTGAGCGTGCTCTGAGGGAGCTGCTGTCGGTTTTTGGTCACTCCAGCTTGAGGTTTGTCCAGCTCCTGAGGCGTTCTGATCGAGAAGTGTGCTCCGGTGAGCGGAATGTCTTCTCGGTGAGCTGCTGTTTCGTCGAGCCTGATGTTCTTGTCGCGCTCTGTGGCGTCAGAAATGACGTGTCGGTCCTGATCGTTCTGCTGATTTCGAGGCAAGATTGGGCTGTGGTGTCCCAGTAAGTCTTGCTCCTGCGCTCTTCTGTGCGATTGGGTTGTGTTCGCCCTGGAGTTGGCTTGAGATGTGAAGGCTCCGCGGTGAGTTTCGGGACTCGAGGGTGAGCATCGGCGGTTGTCGGTTATGGCTCGTGTGACGGCTCTTGGCATGCCGTGTTGCAGTTCGAGGAATTGCAGCGGTGGTGCATCGAGAGATACTGTGATGGTGGTCCGACGTGACACTCGTCGAGTGTGTCGGAGGCGCTGACCTGATGGAAGCGATAGTTTTCCTTGGTGCTGGATGGTGCTGTTTCCAGCGTGTGCGAGGTTTGAGGTCAGGTCGAGCGTGGAGTTCTTCCGTTGGTCGAAAGTGCGCTGGTTTCTCCTTTGGTTGGAGAGATTGCGTTCGGCTAAGGATCGTTGTCTTGCATTGTGTGTTCGGATTGGTTAGCCTTGTGTGCCATGAAATCCGTGCGAGACGTGCTCCTTATCTTGGCAAGGCGGTTGCCTGTGAGAAGTTGTGCCCGTTCCCTTGTCGTGTAAGGGTGCTGGCGCTGTTCCGAAAGGACGAGCGCTGGTTGGGCGGCGTTTGCTTTCTCGGCTGTGTGCGCGGATCTGAGTACGCAGCGGAAGCGTGGTGGGCTTGTGACCCACTAGTTCAGGATCGTAGCGTTGGTTGCTACGGGTGGATTCCTGAGTTCGCGTTCAACATCGGAGGATGGGTTCCTCGGTGTGAAACGTGTTGTTGCCGTGCCGTTGCTCGAGGTTTTGTGGTTGTTGGCACTGGCAGGGTGGAGTGTTGGGGAATGTGTTGGCTAGTGCGCCGCATGAATATCATGTTCCTGTGATGGAAGCCGTGTCAGGCGTCGGTGTCGGACCTGGATAAGGTTGTTGAGGATGTCGCCTGACGGAGGTCGAGGACGTGTTGGTCAGAGTCGGTGGCTTGGCGCCCGACTTGTGTTCCCAATCGTGTCCTCGGTTGAGATCGTGCTTTGAGGATGTGGTCTCTGGCAGACTATGGGTCCCGGTTGGCGGCTGTGAGTGGCTGGTGAGCCTAACCGGGTGACCGACCACAGCAACGTCTGTTGGTTCTACGGTCTTGTCGGATTGTGACGGTGAGATGGTTATTGCTTAGGGACCCGTGAGCACTGTTCAGGTGGTGTCCCGTGGCTCTGTGGTAAGGGCGGAATCGGGATTGGCGGGTGTCCACTTGGATTGATCGAAGGATTTGATGAGACCAGATGGATGAGTGACGCCTGTGGGCGGAGGCCTTTTGTGAGGTGGGCGTCGGAGGATGGTCCTTGATAGGACGTTGGTGTCGCAAAGGTTATCCCTGGTTTGATGACCAGCATGGGATGATTCCCCTGTGAGTCTGAGTCCAGTGAGGTGATGATTGAAGACACCAGGATCCGTCATTTGGTTTCGTCGTGCTCCCCGAGAGGGTTGAGTTGGAGCGATGTTCGAGCTTGGATGCGGTGTCCGAGAGGAGTGCAGCTCGAGATGTGGCATCAGTCTGTGTGGGAGTCGACGGATGGCTTGCTGAGGTTTGGAATGTTTCCTTTGGACCCGGTCGAGGACCAGGAAAGAAAGAAGAAGCTGAGCAAGCGAAGGGTTCCCGTTGACGAGCAGTTGGTGACCAGTGGATGGTCTTTTCAGAGACAGAAGATGCTGGTTGTTGGGGCTCGAGCGTGGCGAGAGCCGTGTGCCAGCGAGACCTTTGATGGTCGTTTCTGTGATGTGCCTTTTCCGGATGGGATCTGGGCTTTGTCGAAGGTTGTCTTTTGACAAGAGTTGGCACGGTGTTGTGTCTGGCTTTCGGCTTGCCATGTGTGAGGTGTTTCTTGGTGTTGAGCCGATGAGCTAGTTGCGGTCCGTTGAGATGACTGCTTGAGCTGGTGGAGGCTCTATTTTGGTTGCTCCCTCGAGGAGGGCGTGCGACCTGTCAGCTGGTTGCGAAGCTGTTGTGCGATTTGTCTGCTGACCATTGGATGGATCAGTAGCTGTTGCTCGTATCGAGGGTTGTGATTCTTCGGTGAGCGAGATCGTGGCTGCGGCGCCATGGTGGATTCTCGCGTTGTCTGAGGTGACGCCAGACTGTGTCCTTTGGTATATGCCTGCTCTGTGGCCGGTGTGCTCGGCGCGAGGAGCGAGGTGTTGTGTGTGATTGTGAGTCTGGCTGTGTTCCTCAGGATCCGTGTTTTCGTGAGAATCGAGGTTTTCTGTGCTGGGGGCCCTGACAGCGTGTCAGTTGGTTCAGTGTTCTTCCCCTAGGACGTCGTGCTAGGTCCTGAATTTCGAGGACGAAATTCCTTTAAGGGGGGAGGGCTGTAATGCCCCGGATTTTTCGGATATTTTTCAGATCATTTTAGTGGGTCTCGGAGTGTATTTTGTGCTTTACACGTGTTTTTCCCTGATGTGCCTTCGGAACTCTTTGCAGGGCAAACCGTGGCATTCTCCGACTCCGGGACAGTACCACTGCATTGTGTTCCTTCCGAGGATCGCGGAGGTAATTTTTCGTAATTTTCTGAATTTATCGAATTTTCGGGTTTTCCTATATATACTAACCCTTTCCTCTCTCCCCCTCTCATTCTCTCTTTCTCACCCTCTCTCTTCTCTCACGCCCTCTTTCTCCCCTCTCTTCTCCGGCGGCCGACGGAGCGAGGCGGGGGCGAGGCGGAGGCGGCGCGGGTGAGGACGCGGGCGAGGATGGGCGAGGATCGAGGCGGTGGAGGCGCGTGGGAGCTCGTGGCGCGGTCGCGAGCCGGCGAGGGTTTCACGGCGTTTCTTCGCGGATCGGCGAGCTCGGGGCGCGAAATCTTCGGTGGAGGTAGGGTGATGGTTCCCCAGCTCGTGCACTTCCTTTCCCGCGAGTTTCGTAGGCCGTGGTGAGCCGAGCGGGTGGAATCGGGGTTTTTGGGCAAAACCCATGTTTTAGGGCTTGTGGGCCGATCTCCCGTTTCATTGCGTTTTTGGCCGATCCGAGGCCGTAGATGCATGCTAGGGGCTTCTGGGGAGCTTCCCCCTTGTTTTCCCCCTCTCCTGTTGAGGTATGGGGGCGTGGGACGAGTTTTGGGTCGTTTCCCGCCGTAGCGTTCTCGGAAGGAAGTGACGGTCCTTCCAGTGGCCGTCACTTGGTGTAACGCGCCTGGACAGGACCGTTACATCCCCCTTCTGTTGGCCTTTGGTGGTCTGTGGGTGTGACGGTCCCACGATAGACCGTCAGGTGCTGTGACGCACCAGGGCTAGACCGTTAGAGTCTCTTCCGTTGGTTTTCGGGTCAGGCGTGTGACGCACCAGGGCTGGCGCGTCACAGCCTTGTGACGCCCCAGGGTGGGTGCGTCACATTCCCTGTTACCCAGCTGAGGGCTGGGGGTGTGACGGTGCCGTCTGGACCGTTACTTGCTTGTAACGCGCCCAGGGTGGGCCGTCAGAGTCGTTTTATCCGTTGGAAGGGCCGCGTGTGTGACGCGCCAGGCCAGACGCGCTACATCCGTGTAACGCGTTGAGGCAGGCGCGTTACATCCTGCTTTCACGCTGAGCGCGTGAGGCATGTAACGCACCAGGGAGAGCGCGTTACATTCGTGTAACGCGCTGGGCCAGGCGCGTTACATCCTGTGTTTCTTCGGGCCGTGTAACGGCCTGCGTTAGGCCGCCAGGTGGATGTGACGGTCTCGCCTAGACCGTTACAACCCTGTGACGGTCTAGGGTTAGACCGTCAGGCTTTGTGTCGTCCCGAGGCGAGTTTTTGTGTTCTCCGCCTTGCCCCGCAATGTGTGGATCCCTAGTCGACCCGGTTGGGACCCAGTGGTCGACCTGCGGTCTTGTGAGTGTCCCTGACACCCGTGGGTTTCTGTGTCCGTGTTTTGAGGGTGTCTGGAGGACCGTGTTATCTCGTTTAGCGTGCCCGTAGGGTTGAGAGTCCGGGTGACTTCTCGCGTGCTGGGCCTTCGTGTTACGCTCGATCGAGTCACCGTGTATCGGTGTGTGTGCGGTGGGGTGTCCCCCGCATGCCGTGAGTTTCTTTGGAAGGCGATTCCCATGTGGGCCACGTGGTTGGTCTTGGACCGCGAGTCCAGTTGTCCGGCCTGGGGCTGGAGGTTTCCCGCTTGCTTCAAGATGGGAAATCGTCGTGGCGGCTTGTGTGCTGCCTTGGGAATCGTGCTTCTGCGTTTCCGTGTGGCCCGTGTGAGTGGCCTTAGTCCTTTGCGTTCCCTCTCCGAGGGAGTGATCTTGGCGACTCGTGTGTTGTGTCGGTACTCGTGCTACCGTGGTTTTAGACCTAGAGATTGGACTAGATTGACGGCCTGGTGCTGTCGCGTGCAACGGTCTTGACCCCGAGTCTTGTGACTCAAGGACCGTTGGGTGTAGTGCGTCTGGAGGACTGTCCAGAGTCCAGTGGCTTAGCGCCACTTGAGTTTTCTCGACTCTAGCGCACGGTGCGTGCGTGGCCGTGGACTGTGAGTCCCGTTTCTTCTCCGACTGTGGTCACCGTGCGACGGGGCCGGTACGCGGGGTTGTCCCCGTACGTCGTCGGATTCGGACGTTGTTTTCCGTTGAGTTGAGAGTCTACTCCTTCAGTGACCCTCCACTAGTCGTAGCCCACCAGTACGAGGTGCTGGTCTCACCTGGGAGTGGTGTACGGGCACCCACCTTTCGAGACGGTTTGTGGACCGGTTACCGTAGGCCCCTCGTCGGTAGCCAGAGTCCGGCTACGGGGGAAAACCGGTCAGAGGGCCAGACCTAGGACGCGTGGTCTGTGTGTGCACACGTGGTTGGGGACTGTGGACGCACGTCGACGGGCGTGACCCCAGCTAGTCACTTGTTTGTGGTTACTTGTACGGTGTTCGCGCCTCGGGTAGGACCTACCACGTCAGGCGGTTCACCTGCGGTGCGGTGTAAGACGTCAGGGGACGCTACCGGCTGTGCTTCTAGTGGGTGGTACTCCTGTCGAGTACGGAGTGACAGACTGTCAGTCTCTGTGTCTTTGACCTTCGGGTTTTTGGTCGTGTTGACCGGTGAGTTCGGTTGTTTCACCTTGGCGCGTGTGTCGGTTCTTGCGCCGTGAGATTAGTACTAGTGGCTTTACCGAGGTTGGGTCTTGTTGTGCGGTGCCCGCGATCGGGTGGTCGGGGTTGCACCTTGGACAGCGTGTCCAGGTCGGCTGTGTCCGAGGGACAGGCCTCTACGGCGTGGTTGCCGTGTGTTCTTACTTCGGTAGGTGGTACTAGCGTAGTTCGGTAGCTTCGACTGTGTGATCGAGGTCTGCCTTCTTGCAGTAGGAGTAGCTGTAGTGCCGAGTTTTGACCGGCCACCGGTTTGCTGTTCCTGCTGTAGTTGTAGCTTCCTTTCCGCTACCGCCGTTGTTTCCGGTTGGGGTTCCGCGGGATCCCTGCTGAGTCTCTGTTTTGGAGACTCATTCCCTGCTTTTCAGGTGTAGCGGTTCTTCCTCGTGGTTCGAGGGTGCGGAGCGGAGGTTCTCAGTTGCCAGCTTGCCGGGCCGAGTGTTCACTTGGCATGTGGTACGCTTTACTGCTTTAGACTGTACTTTCTGTTGGACTGTACTCTGTTGTAGTTGTTTATTTATTTCTGTTAATTGTTGAGTTGTCCTGCTTTATTTCCTATTTCTTTGTGCCTCCACACTCCTTCTAGCCCTTCCGAGCCCTCCCGGCTCGTGGGCGGCGGTGCGAGTCTCGGGTTATCGGGCCTTCCCGGTAATCGGATTCTCGGGTCGTTACACCCCTCCTCCCCGGTGTTCTATTTTACAATAGTTGCAACGCCAACACCGTCGGTTGCCATCCAACATAACTCCGTGTGACCATCCAATATCATTTGGTCGTTCCCTAGGAGCCATAGAGTGCTTAACTGTATCTCCTAAATTTAAGAAAGATAAATTATAAAAAATATATTATTTTAAGTCTACAACTAACAATGAAAATAATATCATTATTTCTACAACATGCAAGACTAAATTCAATATTTAATATATCTCAATATAATTTAGTTCAAAATAATATCATTATTTCTAAAACATGCATATAATGCTAATTTTTTTATTTAATACATCTACATTTAGTCTAAAATTATTTGTAAAATATTTATCACTAATTATATATTTAAATTATAAACATCTCTAATTAAATTACGTTATACATCTACATTTAGTTTAAAATTATTTGTAAAATATTTATCACTAATTATATATTTAAATTATAAACATCTATAATTAAATTACATTATACATCTAAATTAACTTTAAAATTATTTATAAAATATATATCACTAATTATATATTTAAATTATAAACATCTCTATTTATCACTAATTATAGATCTAAATTAACTTTAAAAATATTTATAAAATATTCAACACTAAATTTATATTTACATTAAAAACATCTCTAATTAAATTACATTATACATCTACATTTAGTTGAAAATTATTTGTAGAATATTTATCACTAATTATATATTTAAATTATAAACATCTCTAATTAAATTACATTATACATCTAAATTAACTTTAAAATTATTTGTAAAATATTTATCACTAATTATGTATTTAAATTATAAACATCTCTAGATAAATTACATTATACATCTAAATTAACTTGGAAATTATTTGTAAAATATTTATCACTAATTATATATTTAAATTATAAACATCTCTATTTATCACTAATTATAGATCTAAATTAACTTTCAAATTATTTATAAAATATTCAACACTAAATTTATATTTACATTAAAAACATCTCTAATTAAATTACATTATACATCTACATTTAGTTTAAAATTATTTATAAAATATTTATCACTAATTATATATTTAAATTATAAACATCTCTATTTAAATTACATTATACATCTAAATTAACTTTAAAATTATTTGTAAAATATTTATCATTAATTATGTATTTAAATTATAAACATCCCTAATTAAATTACATTATACATCTAAATTAACTTTAAAATTATTTATAAAATATTCAACACTAAATTTATATTTAAATTAAAAACATCTCTACTTAAACTACATTATCCATCTAAATTAACTTTAAAATTATTTGTAAAATATTTATCAATAAATGTATATTTAAATTAAAAATATCTCTAATTAAATTAAATTATAAATATTAACTTTCTTTTTTGTGTAAAATATTTGTCAGTACAGATATATTTAAATTAAAAATATGTCTAATTTTTTCAAAAATAAAGTATTATATTATTTTACGTCTACAACTAATAATGAAAATAATATCATTAATTCTAGAACATGCAAGACTAAATTTTAAATTTAATACATCTCAATTAAATCTAATAATTAAACATGAATTAAATATTACATCAAAAATAAATTTATTTCTACAACATTAATTAAACAATATTTATATTATTTTTACAACATTAATTAAACAATACATCAAAAAAAATATTTATACAACATGAATTAAACAAAAATTATATTATTTCTACAACATTAATTAAACAATACATCAAAAAAAATTATTTATACAACATGAATTAAACAAAAATTATATTATTTCTGCAACATGAATTAAATAATATAGCATAAATAATTTTAAACAATCTGATAAATTCTATTCCTACACTTCTAAAATAAAAAATATATAAATATATAAAAATTAAATTATTTTTTTCTCTCCCCCCCCCCCTCCACCGCCCCTGCTCCACCCCCACCACCGCCGCCCCTGGCCGGCCCCTGCCCAGTGCCCCACCCCCCTCCCCCACCCCCACCGTCCCCCTCCCCCACCCCCACCACCGCCCCTGGCCGCCGCTGCCCCAGCCCCACCACCGCCCCGGGCCCAACCCCACCACTGCCGGCCCTAGCCGCCCCTGCCCTATCCCCACCACATCCGGTGCCCCCCCTCCCCCCTCCACCACCTCCTCCGCCCTCCCACCGTCCCACGCCCAGCCCCAGCACCGCCCCCTTCCGCCAGCGCCCATCCCCCACCGCCCCCACGCGCAGCCCCACCGCCGCTCGGCCACCCTCTATTTAATTTAAAAAAAATTTCAAAGGAGGAGGACTTACCTCCGATCGCCGTGCACCGCCGCTCGCCGGTCGCCGCCGTCCACCGCTGCTCCGAGACCTCCACCGCCGCTCAGCGTCTAGCCAGCCACGGCCTGCATGGAACGCCCCCCCGTCGGCCCGTTAAAGGGCCGGACCTGCACGAGCAGGCCGTCCTGCAGGTACCAGCCCGTCCCGTCCACAGACCGGTCTGGTACGTGGCGTGACGGACGGGGCGGTGCGGGCCAGTCCGACCCGGCCACGACCCACGCCCCGCTCGCCGCTGGGCGCCTGGGTCGGGGCGGGTCGTGCGGGTCTAGCCGACCCCGACCCAATCCGTCAAACCCTGATCAAGAGCATGCATTCCAAACTTCCACATCCGGGTCGGCTTAACGAGGGAGTGGACCGCCGGGGTTGGGTGGCTGAGAGTCTTGCGATGAAGACCGGGTCCCACAGAAAGATTGATACACACGAGAATACCGCTGTGGTGGTTTGGACAAGTCTGGGCTTTAATGAATTTACAACTTCCTGTTGTACAATAGTCGAACACTCAGATCTGCAGGGCTATTCTCTGAGAACTACCTTTGACCGCTATGAAACACTTGGATTCAGACTTTGACCTCTTCATGAAAGTTGTGGGAAATTGAGCTAGGAAAACGGCAAAACTAGATTGGACAAGTTTGGATGTGGCTACGAATTGATAGGAGTTTTTCACTAACAGTGGGTCGGATCTGGAAATGGGCTGAAAGCACTATAGCTGAGATAGAACACGAATTTTGAAAAATGGATAGATGGCAGATCAAAAATCAGGAAAATTCATGGATGTAGGGAATGATGGACAGAACGCCCAGTAAAAATGGGAGGGTTTGGAAAATGCACAAAGATGGTCGGAGGTGGGAAACACAGAGCTGCTGTCACTGTAGATAGAGACAGGACAGATCTGGGAGTGAAAGATGAACGAAAATGTAAAGATATCAAACGAAGAATTTTGGACCTGAATTTTTTTGTGGAGATGGGGATACAAGATAGAAAGAACCTCTAAAAATTTAAGATCAAGAGGACATCGTGGCTGACTGCAGAATTTCGTGGAAGTCACCTCTATCCAGCAGGACAGAACCTTGAAGATGGCTCTGCGGCGGCTCGTAGGCGGCACGAACGGCGGCGGCGACGGCACCGATGATCACCGGAGGTAGGGGGAAGAAGATAGCACTCTAGAATGGGGGTTGGGGATGAAGAAACCAGAGGGAGAGAGAGGGGAGGTCGAAATTCACTCAAGGGGGGGTCTTGCACAATGCTTTTTCTCATTTCATTAATATTTAAATGGAAAATACAAGTATTTATATGTCTCCAGTCTAATCCAATCTCCACCATTGGATCTAGGGATGGGGAATGAATGGCCTAGATTTTGTTGAATGCCAATTGATGCTTGGGAGAGGAGAGCACCACGACCACATTTCAGTTCCGAAGAGGTTTGCGGTTTCACTTCCAACTTGAATGTCTTGTCCGCGACGCGTTCTCGCTGGCGCAATCTTATAAGGTCGCTCTAGAGGTCGAGCCCTTTGAGTCTCATTTTTCTCGCTCTAGAGGTCGAACCCTTTGGCAAACATCTACCTCCCACCCAAGTCCCGAGCCGATCGGACTACCTACGCCATTGCCTTCACCACCCGTGAGTGCTCAGTTACCACCCTTACCTTCCGATCCACATTCGGAACCATTATGCTTGGAGCCGTCTTACCCCGAGCAACCCGTGTTTCTTACGGGAACGCTATACATCGCCGAGCCACTTTTTAGTTGGGTCAAGGATGGCTTGGTCCCACCTCCCTTTCCATCCATGGACCCCATCCTCCCTTTAGTGCCGGTCAACTCCTTCCATACCACGTTTCGATCTAGTCACCATGTTGACACATTGGACGATCTTGTCATGGGATTAAATTCAAAATGGAAGTTGACACATCTTTTGGCGCGAGGCTTTGACCAACCCGCTAGTCTTAGCTTCACCCATCCGGCCTTCGGGTCCATTACTCTGAGTGTAGCATGGGTTGTGTCACCACGGAGGTTCTTCTACTTCTTCCGCTACCGGAAAAGTCCGAATTCATACCCTTTTGTCTGAGGGAGGAATCATACTTCTTGCCTACAATCCCCGTCCCACCTGTCACAATTCAAGAAGGTGACTATCCACACCTTCAAAACTTCTACACGTGGGACCGTGACTTGTGGGACCCACCATAAGGGGTCATACCTTCTTTGATCCCTTTGACCCACTCCCTAGTGGATCCTTAGACCCTCCACATTCACTTCACTTCTTCGAGGGAGTCCGCTACCACACCCCTTCCCCATGGGCTGGGTCATCTATGCCCACCAAGCCCGTACACTTACAAGATACGCCATCATCTAGGGGAGATACTCTTGGCCCTCCCACATCCACATCCCATATGTATGCATGGCCCACCTTAGGAGATCTAGGATTTCCGCATGATGTCAACCACCGGTTACGTCAGATGCATGCATGGCATACGTTCGGATGTCCTGGTCCGCCGTCACCCATGTACGGGTCAGACTAACATTAGGTGTGTCTAGGGTCATAGATGAGTCGGTGTGCTTTTTCTTTGTGTGGTATGTCTGTCTGCATGTGTCTTGGGCAAGCTCGTTGTCATTCTCTTATGAGTAAGAGGCGAGTGGACTCATTCGATGAGTATGGGATCGGTTCTATATCTACACCCGGATCTAGCCACCTACAGGGACTCAGCGGTGATTCCTAGTGAGTCTTCGAGCTGCTTCCTTCCCTTTTGAGAGTGCCCCACCCGGAGTGTCCACCTTCGGCCCATAGCAGTCTACGCATATCGAGTATATATGGAATGAGCAGGTGACGATCACTCGGAGTGGAGCGTACCCGCGTTACTTGGCACGGTGACGGATCCGCCGAAGTACTCGAGCATCCATACCCCTACTCGATGGGGTCGAGTTCCTCCCACCCGGGGAGAGTTGATGGGAATCGACGCCGAGCATGCACTTTTTCTTTTGCATTTATGTCCTTTTAGTTTGTGTTTATATCCTTGGGAAAGTATGTACGCAAATGTAAGACTTTATAAGTCAAGGAGTCATTCCCATAAATTGTGTGGGTTTTTATGCAATTATACAATAGGACCAGCAAGGGGGCCCTCAGCCCTTTTCCATTGGTCCATGTCACCTATGTGGGGCTGGTCAACCATCCTAGGTGGCCATCTAGAAGGGTTGAATGTCAAATGCCACATGGGTAGACAAAGGGAGTAAAAAGTCTAAGGTAGGCTACCTACCATGTCAAGCTTGTCTCCCACTTGGGTTATTATTTTTTTTTTTTTTTGTGTTGGTCACATTTAATCTAGGCCATTCATTCCCCATCCCTAGATCCAATGGTGGAGATTGGATTAGATTGGAGGCTAATAAATACTTGTATTTTCCATTTGAATATTAATGAAATGAGAAAAAGCATTGTGCAAGACCCCCCCTTGAGTGAATTTGGACCTCCCCTCTCTCTCCCTCTGGTTTCCTCATCCCCAACCCCCATTCTAGAGTGTTATCTTCTTCCCCCTACCTCCGGTGATCATCGGTGCCGCTGCCGCCGCCGTTCGTGCCGCCTACGAGCCGCCGCGGAGCCATCTTCAAGGTTCTGTCCTGCTGGATAGAGGTGACTTCCACGAACTTCTGCAGTCAGCCACGATGTCCTCTTGATCTGAAATTTTTAGAGGTTGTTTCTATCTTGTATCCCCATCTCCACAAACAAATTCAGGTCCAAAATCCTTCGTTTGATATCTTTACATTTTCGTTCATCTTTCACTCCCAGATCTGTCATGTCTCTGTCTACAGTGACAGCAGCTCTATGTTTCCCACCTCCGATCATCTTTGTGATTGTTTCAAACCCTCCCAATTTTACTGGACGTTCTTTCCATCATTCCCTACATCCATGAATTTTTCTGATTTTTGATCTACCATCTATCTATTTTTCAAAATTCGTGTTCTATCTCAGCTACAGTACTTTCAGCCCATTTTCAGATCCGACCCACTGTTAGTGAAAAACTCCTATCAATTCGTAGCTACATCCAAACTTATCCAAACTAGTTTTGTCGTTTTCCTAGCTCAATTTCTCACAACTTTCATGAAGAGTTCGAAGTCTGAATCCAAGTGTTTCATAGCGGTCAAAGGCAGTTCTCAGATAATAGCCCTACAGATCTGAGTGTTCGGCTACTGTACAACATGAAGTTGTAAATTCATTAAATCCCAGATCCGTGCACATCCAGGCCAGATCTCCAGGCCGAGGTTGAAGGATTTGAAGTTAGCTTTCCAACGGCGCCAGTCTCGTGTCAATCCGACATCGGGACTGATCGCAGCGTCCGTTCTCGCCGGAGCGCGCGACGGAAAACAGAACCGGCAGGTCCGTGGCCGGTTATTCCGACCGATGCCGATCGGAGCCGCCCGGCCTCCGGCCGGCAAACCAGCGTGCCGCCAGCCCGGGAAATGCTTCCCTAAGTGTCCCCACTACAGCGGTGTTACCGGGTCCCACTCGACCCCTCCGGACAGCACGTGGGCCCCACCGTCACTAGTTCGGGTGCTGCCGAATCAACGCGAGAAGCCGCCCGTCAACCCGAATTCGGTCCTCCCGGACCCCATTGTGTAGCCCTTTACCTCCCTGCGTAGAGTGGGCAGTGACGTGTAATGTTGTAATATTGTGTATTATTGTTCCGGGAGTACAAGTTTCGGCCGGGTCCGTTTTCCCCACGTCGAGCGCGTGGAGGTATCGTTCTCGCTCCCTACACTCGGCATTTACTTTTTTTCATATATACTTGTTTATGCCACTGCTAGAGAGCATGTTCTAAGATCGTAGCTCACTTTATTTTCATATCACCGATGCTGCAAGAGAGAGCGTGACCGTCCCGTGACCCGATCCGGGCACAAGTGAGAGCCGACCACCCTAGCTCATTGCCGGTTTCTCAACCGCGCACATCCGACGCTTCCCTCGTTAAGGGACAATCGCGAGCTTGTCGTGTCCGTGGTCCCGTCTCGCATCAATTAGTTGATGGGAATCGACGCCGAGCATGTTCTTTTTCTTTTACATTTATGTCCTTTTAGTTTGTGTTTATATCCTTGGGAAAGTATGTACGCAAATGTAAGGCTTTATAAGTCAAGGAGTCATTCCCATAGATTGTGTGGGTTTTTATGTAATTATACAGTAGGACCAGCAAGGGGACTCTCAGCCCTTTCCCATTGGTCCATGTCACCTATGTGGGGTTGGTCAACCATCCTAGGTGGTCATCTAGAAGGGTTGAATGTCAAATGCCACATGGGCAGACAAAGGGATTAAAAAGTCTAAGGTAGGCTACCTACCATGTCAAGCTTGTCTCCCACTTGGGTTATTTTATTTTGTGTGTGTGTGTTGGTCACATTTAATCTAGGCCATTCATTCTCCATCCCTAGATCCAATGGTGGATATTGGATTAGATTGGAGGCATATAAATACTTGTATTTTCCATTTGAATATTAATGAAATGAGAAAAAGCATTGTGCAAGACCCCCCCTTGAGTGAATTTGGACCTCCCCTCTCTCTCCCTCTGGTTTCTTCATCCCCAACCCCCATTCTAGAGTGCTATCTTCTTCCCCCTACCTCCGGTGATCATCGGTGCCACCACCACCGCCGTTCGTGCCGCCTACGAGCCGCAGCGGAGCCATCTTCAAGGTTCTGTCCTGCTGGATAGAGGTGACTTCCACGAAATTCTGCAGTCAGCCACGACGTCCTCTTGATCTGAAATTTTTAGAGGTTGTTTCTATCTTGTATCTCCATCTCCACAAAATAATTAAGGTCCAAAATCCTTCGTTTGATATCTTTACATTTTCGTTCATCTTTCACTCCCAGATCTGTCTTGTCTCTGTCTACAGTGACAGCAGCTCTGTGTTTCCCACCTCCGACCATCTTTGTGATTTTTCCAAACCCTCCCACTTTTACTGGGCGTTCTGTCCATCATTCCCTACATCCATGAATTTTTTTCATCTGCCATCTATCCATTTTTCAAAATTCATGTTCTATCTCAGCTACAGTGCTTTCAGCCCATTTCCAAATCCGACCCACTGTTAGTGAAAAACTCCTATCAATTCGTAGCCACATCCAAACTTATCCAAACTAATGTTTCCGTTTTCCTAGCTCAATGTCCCACAACTTTCATGAAGAGGTCGAAGTCTGAATCTAAGTTTTTCATAGCGGTCAAAGGCAGTTCTCAGATAATAGCCCTGCAGATCTGAGTGTTCGGTTACTGTACAATAGGAAGTTGTAAATTCATTAAATCCCAGATCCGTGAACATCCAGGCCAGATCTCTAGGCCTAGGTTGAAGGATTTGAAGTTAGCTTTCCAACGGCGCCAGTCTTGTGTCGATCCGACATCGGGGCTGATCGCAGCGTCCGTTCTCGCCGGAGCGCGCGCCGGAAAACAGAACCGGCAGGTCCGTGGCCGGTTATTCCGAGCGGTGCCGATCGGAGCCCCCCGGCCTCCGACCAGCGAACCAGCGTGCCGCCAGCCCGGGGAACGCTTCCCTAAGTGTCCCCACTACAGCGGTGTCACCGGGTCCCACTCGACCCCTCCGGACAGCACGTGGGCCCCACCGTTACTAGTTCGGGTGTTGCCGAATCAACGCGAGAAGCCGCCCGTCAACCCGAATTCGGTCCTCCCGGACCCCATTGTGTAGCCCTTTACCTCCCTGCATAGAGTGGGAAGCGACGTGTATTGCTGTAATATTGTGTATTATTATTCTGGGAGTATGAGTTTCGGCCGGGTCCGTCTTCCCCACGTCGAGCGCGTGGAGGTATCGTTCTCGCTCCCTACACTCGGCATTTGCTTATTTTCATATATACTTGTTTATGCCACTGCTAGAGAGCATGTTCTAGGATCGTAGCTCACTTTATTTTCATATCACCGCTGCTGCGAGAAAGAGCGTGACCGTCCCGTGACCCGATCCGGGCACAAGTGAGAGCCGACCACCCTAGCTCATTGCCGGTTTCTCAATCGCGCACATTCGACGCTTCCCTCGTTAAGGGACAATCGCGAGCTTGTCGTGTCCGTGGTCCCGTCCCGCATCAATTTGGTATCAGAGCGTCGGATGTGCGCGGGCTTTAATGATGGGAAGGTTGAGTCTAGGGTGGTTTGGACCGCCACAACAAAAATCGGAAATTTTGTTGAATGCCAAGAAGGCTCTTGCGCCCCTAGCCCTCTCCCCCTGGTCGGAGATGGGAAACACGCGATGCCAAAAAGCTCCCTGGAGTGGAGGCGCAATGGTTCGCCGGTCGGAGGTCGGGCGGCTCCGATCGGCACCGGTCGGAACAACCGGCCACGGATCTGCAACTTCTGGTTTTCAATGCGCGTCCCGGCGAGAACGGACGCTGCGATCAGCCCCGATGTCGGATCGACACGAAACTGGCGCCGTTGGAAAGCTAACTTCAAATACTTTAATCTAGGCTTGAAGATCTGGCCTGGATAGGCACGGATCTAGGCGTTAATGAATTTTTGAGTTACTATTGTATAGTGACCGGGCTCTCAGAGCTGCAGAGAACTTGTCTGAGAATTGCCTTTGACCGATATGTGAACGTCCGAATCTGAAGTGGTGGTCTTCAGAAAAGTTGTAGGAAATCAAGCTAGAAAAATGGAAATAGTTTTTATGAAAGGTTTGGAGGTGGCTGTGATTTGTTCTGATTGTTGAACTGGAAGTGGTCGGATCTGGAACTTGGCTGAAAGCACTGTAGCAGAGATAGAACACGAATTTTGAAAAATGGATAGAAGGTTGATCAAAAATTAAGAAAATTCATGGAGTGAGGGGTTGATGGACAGAACTCCTAGTAAAATTGGGAGGGTTTACAAAAATCAAAAAGGTGGTCGGAGATGGGAAACTCAGAGCTGCTGTCACTATAGACAGAGACAAGATAGATCTGGGAGTGAAAGATGAACGAAAATAAAAAAATACTAAACGATGGAATTCGGACGTGAAACTTTAGGTGGAACTTGGGATTCAAGGTAGGAACACACCATAAAAATTTTAGCTTGAGATCTTCACGTGGTGGAGAGCAGGAATTCGTGGACTACAACCTTGTTCAGTAGGACAGAACCTTGAAGATGGCTCCGTGGCGGCTCGAAGGCGGCACGAACGGCGGCGGCACAGATGATCACCGGAGATAGAGAGGAGGGGATTGATGATAGAACCACTCTAGAATTTGGGATTGGAGGAGATGAACACCAGGGGAGAGGGGAGGGGTTCAAGAATAACTCTTGGTTTTTCAACAATTTTCTCTTCATTAATTGATACGGGCTCTGATACCAAATTGATGCGGGACGGGACCACAGACACGACAAGCTCGCGGTTGTCCCTTAACGAGGGAAGCGTCGGACGTGCACGGTTGAGAAACTGGCAATGAGCTAGGGTGATCGGCTCTCTCGTGTGCCCGAATCGGGTCACGGGATGGTCTCGCACTCTCTCGCAAGAGCGGTAATGAATAGATAAAGCGAGCTAGATATCCCTACACATGCACTCTAGCAGCGGCATAAATAAATATATATGAAGTAAGCAAAATGCCAAGTAAGGGAGCGAATGTGATACCTCCACGCGCTCGGCGTGGGGAAGACGGACCCGGCCGAAACTCGTACTCCCGGGATAGATATTACACAATGATGACAGCAATGAAATATCACCCACTCCATGCAGGGAGGTAAAGGGCTACACAACTGGACCTGGGAGGACCGAATTCGGGTTGACGTGCGGCTTCTCGCGTCTCTTCGGCAGCACCCGAACTTGTGGCTGTGGGGCCCACTTGCTGTCCGGAGGGGCCGTGTGGGACCCGGTGGCACCGCTGTGGTGGTGGATGCCTGGATGAGCGCTCCCTTGAGTGGAGGCCCCCTGGTTCACCGGCCGGAGGCCGGGCGGCTCCGATCGGCACCGGTCGGAACAACCGGCCACGGATCTGCAACTTCTGGTTTTCAGCGCGCGTCCCGGCGAGAACGGACGTTGCGATCAGCCCAGATATCGGATCGACACGAAACTAGCACCGTTGGAAAGCTAACTTCAAATACTTCAACCTAGGCCTAGAGATCTGACCTGGATCTGCACGGATATTGGCGTTAATAAATTTTTGAGTTTCTGTTGTACAGTGACCAGACTCTCAGATCTGCAGAGAACTTATCTGAGAACTACCTTTGACCGATATGTGAACGTCCGAATATGAAGTGGTAGTCTTCAGCAAAGTTGTAGGAAATCAAGCTAGGAAATCAGGACTATTTTTGGATCTGGATTTGGGAAAGGCTACGTATTTCTATGATTTGTGCACTAGCAGTGGGTCGGATAAGGAATCTGGCTGACAACACTGTAGCTGAGGAAGAACATAATTTTTTAAAAATAGATGGAAGGCTGATCAAAAATTAACAAAATGCTTGGATGTAGAGGATTATCGACAGAACTCCCAGTGAAATTGGGAGGGTTTGGAAAATTCAAAAAGGTGGTCGGAGATGGGAAACTCAGAGTTGTTGTCACTGTAGACAGAGACAAAACAGATCTGAGAATGTAAAATGAACGAAAATGGAAAATTACTAAATTGAGGAGTGTGGACGTGAAAATTTAGGTGGAGGTGGGGATGCAAGGAAAGAACACACCCTCAAAATTTCAAATCCATCTGAGCTCGTGGCTGGCAGTAAGAATTCACGAACTACACCTCTATCCAGCAGGACAGAAACTTGAAGACGGCTCTGCGGCGGCTCGAAGGCGGCACGAACGGCGGCGGCGGCGGCACAGATGATCACCGGAGATAGAGGGGAGTTGATAGAAGATATAAATCACTCTAGAACTAGAGGTTTGAGGAGATGAACCAGAGGGGAGGAGCTGGGGCGCAAGAAGCCTTTGGCCTTTGAACAAATTTTCTGAATTTTCATTGATTTTTACATGAAAATACAACATTTTATATGAAAGGTATCAAATCTAATGTAGACCCTTGGATGTAGGGATGGGGGATGGATGACTGGGATTAAGTTTGAACATCACACAAAAAATATTAAACTAATAAGGGGAGAGGGGCGCCCCCTTGACCAAGGGGTATGGTAGGTGAAGGTAGGTGACCTACCTTGGACCAATTTAACCACTTGTCTAACCATGTGGCATTTGACATTCAACCCTTCTAGATGGCCACCTAGGATGGTTGACCAGCCCCACATGAGTGACATGGACCAATGGGAAAGGGCTGAGGGCCCCCTTGCTGGTCCTACTGCATAATTGCATAAAAACCAACACAATCCATAGGAATGACTCTTTGGCTTATAAAGCCTTACATTTACGTACATACTTTCCCAAGGATATAAACACAAACTAAAAGGACATAAATGTAAAAGAAAAAGTACAGGCTCGGTGTCGATTCCCATCAACTCTCCCCGGGTGGGAGGAACTCGACCCCGTCGAGTAGGGGTAGGGATGCTCGAGTACTCCGGCGGATCCGTCACCGTGCCAAGTAACGCGGGTACGCTCCACTCCAAGTGATCGTCACCTGCTCAGTCCATATATACTTGATATGCGCGGACTGCTATGGGTTAAAGGTGGACACTCCGGGTGGGGCACTCTCAAAAGGGAAGGAAGCAGCTCGAAAACTCACTAGGAATCACCGCTGAGTCCCTGTAGGTGACTAGATCCGGGTGTAGACATAGAACCGATCACATACTCATCGAATGAGTCCACTCACCTCTTACTTATAAGAGAATGACAACGAGCTTGCCCAAGACACATGCAGACAGACATACCACACAAAGAAAAAGCACACCGACTCATCTATGACCCTAGACACACATAATGTTAGTCCGACCCGTACATGGGTGACGGCGGACCAGGACACCCGAACGTATGCCATGCATGCATCTGACGTAACCGGTGGTTGACATCATGCGGAAATCCTAGATCTCCTAAGGTGGGCCATGCATACATATGGGATGAGGATGTGGGAGGGCCAAGAGTATCTCCCCTAGATGATGGCGTATCTTGTAAGTGTACGGGCTTGGTGGGCATCGGAGAAAAATGATTTTTCTGAGGTGCCCCTAGATGTCTCACGGGCTTTGGTGGTTCCAAATGAGAGGGAGTGGACCGCCGGGGTTGGGTGGCTGAGATTCTTGAGATGAAAGCCTAGATGGAATGAGAGGATTGGAACGTTTTCCGGTGCAGATCAACGCGACGACTAACAATTTTTCTGATATTAAACCTCTTGATATTCTGAGGTGAGACGCCTCCGGTATCCGTTCTTGAAGCCCGCCGCCGTCATCGCACCGCCACCATCGTCGCCGGTGTTCTATCCATCCAGGATAGAGGTGACTTCCACGAATTTCTACAGCCAGCCACGAGCTCCTTTTGATCTGGAATTTTGAGGAAGTGTTCCAGAGGATTTCCCCATGTTCTCCAAAAATCGGTTGGCCTTCTAGTTCACGTTTTCCAATTTTCCATTTTCGTCCAACTTTCAATTTCAGTTCTGCCAGTTTTCAGATATGATTTCCACCTTTCCTGAGTTTCCCATCTTCGACCCCTTTTGTGATTTTTCCTAGGGCTCCCAATTTTACTGGGAGTTCTGTCCATCAACCTCCCCACCCAAGATTTTTCTTGATTTTTGATCAGGTCTCCATATATTTTTTACAAATTATTTTCAGAGCCAGCTACAGTTCTTCCCACCTCTGTCCAGATCTGACCACCTTCCAGTGAAAAATTCATAACAATTCGTAACCTCCTCTAATCCTTCCACAATAATTATTTCTAATTGTACAGTGAACTGTCGTTGACCACAGGGTAGATGTCCGATTCGTAGCTGTCCTCTGAGAAATATCATTGATCGCAGGGTAGATGTCCGATTCCGCTCTTGAGGTCTTCATCAAAGGTGTAAGAAATTGAGCTAGGAAGACGGCAAAACTAGTTTGGACAAGTTTGGATGTGGCTACGAATTGATAGAATTTTTTCACTAACAGTGGGTCAGATCGGGAATCTGACTAAAGGCACTGTAGCAGAGATAGAACACGAATTTTTAAAAATGGATAGAGGGCAGATCAAAAATCAGGAAAAATGGTGGATGTAGGGGATGATGGACAAAACTCTCAGTAAAATTGGGAGGGTTTGAAAAATTCAAAAAGATAGTCGGAGATGAGAAACTCAGAGCTGTTGTCACTGTTGACAGAGATAAAACAGATCTGGGAATGCAAAATGAACGAAAATGGAAAATTACTAAATGGAGGAGTTTGGACGTGAAAATTTAGGTGGAGGTGGGAATTCAAGGCAAGAACACACCCTCACAATTTTAAATCCATCTGAGCTCATGGCTGGCAGTAAGAATCCACTAACTACACCTCTGTCCAGCAGGACAGAAACTTGAAGACGGCTCCGCGGCGGCACGAAGGCGACACGAACGGCGGCACAGATGAAGATCAGAGGTTGAGAGGGGGAGATAGAAGATTGATACGCTCTAGAACTGGAGGTTAAAGACCGCCGCCTCACCAGCCACCCCTCCGGCCGCGCTCCCCTTCGCTGCTACGAACCCAACCCCACCCTCCGCCGCGAGCCCGACGTTCTCACCGCCCACGAGCGGCCGCCATGCAGACCCCCGGGCGTCCCCTCCAGCATCAACTGCACCACCTGCCCATCACCCTGCCCCATGCGGAGAACCCTGCACAGCCGGACATCGCCAGCAGCACCCGTCCCCTCCCTCGGCAACGCCATCGCATGCCCCCCCTGGCCGGTGATCACACAGCGCTATCGACTGGTCCTCTGCCGCAACAGACCAATCCGCCCCACTCCAACAGCGTTCTCCGGACACCCTCAGATTCGGTCAACCACCAAAGCCAGTGGTTCACCGACCGGAGGCTGGGCGGCTCCGATCAGCACCGGTCGGAATAACCGGCCACAGACCTGCCGGTTCTGTTTTCCGGCGCGCGCTCCGGCGAGAACGGACGCTGGGATCAGCCCCGAAGTCGGATCGACACGAGACTGGCGCCGTTGGAAAGCTAGTCTGTGCTTGATACACAACAATTTGGTATCAAAGCAGGTTGAGTCTAGGGTAGTCATTGCATAAGTCTTGCATGCATCATGGTCTAAGTCGAGTCTAGGATCCATCTTCAAGGCTTGCGCCCCACTCAAGGGGGGGCTCTTCTTGGCATCGCGAGTTTCCCATCTCCGACCACCTTTTTGAATTTTCCAAACCCTCCCAATTTTACTGGGCATTCTGTCCATCATCCCCTACATCCACCATTTTTCTTGATTTTTTATCCGCCATCTATTTGGATCCGCCGCGGCCGCCATCCAACATAGAAATGGTGGATGTAGGGGATGATGGACAGAACTCCCAGTAAAATTGAGGGTTTGAAAAATTCAAAAAAGTGGTCGAAGATGGGAAACTCAGAGCTGTTGTCACTGTAGACAGAGACAAAATAGATCTGGGAATGCAAAATGAATGAAAATGGAAAATTACTAAATGGAGGAGTTTGGACGTGAAAATTTAGGTGGAGGTGGGGATTCAAGGTAAGAACACACCCTCAAAATTTCAAACGTTCCACTTCCGACATACCACATAAAGAAAAAGCACACCGACTCATCTATGACCCTAGATATACCTAATGTTAGTCCGACCCGTACATGGGTGACGGCGGACCAGGACACCCGAACGTATGCCATGCATGCATCTGACGTAACCGGTGGTTGACATCATGCGGAAATCCTAGATCTCCTAAGGTGGGCCATGCATACATATGGGATGTGGATGTGGGAGGGCCAAGAGTATCTCTCCTAGATGATGGCGTATCTTGTAAGTGTACGGGCTTGGTGGGCATAGACGACCCGGCCCGTGGGGAAGGGGTGTGGTAGCGGACTCCCTCGAGGAAGTGAAGTGAATGTGGAGGGTCTAAGGATCCACTAGGGAGTGGGTCAAAGGGATCAAAGAAGGTATGACCCCTTATGGTGGGTTCCCACAAGTCACGGTCCCACGTGTAGAAGTTTTGAAGGTGTGGATAGTCACCTTCTTGAATTGTGACGGGTGGGACGGTGTGGACACCGAAAATTACACATCCAAATGTCATGCTCGGCCTCGCGTCGGCAACGGCGCCGAGTAAAGAAACCCCGGGGAAGTCAAGCACAAAAGGCCTCACAGCTCGTGGGCCTCAAAGAGAATCAAACGGGCCATGGCTCGTGCCCACAATGGGCTCAGAACAACCCCGGGTACCCACACCCCCTGGGGAGCCCTTCAGCGGCACGCCCGGCCCCAAGGGGCCTCAACGGCACACCCTGGCAAGGCCCAGCGGCACGCCCCGAGGAGCCCTTCAACGGCACACCCCCTTTGGGGTCCCCAGCGGTACGGCCTTCAACGGCACACCCCCCCCTGGGGGCCTTCAACGGCACACCCCCTTGGGGGGGGGGGGGCCTTCAACGGCACACCCCCCCTGGGGGGGGTCTTCAACGGTACACCCCCCTAAGGGGGGGCCTTCAGCGGTACACCCCCCAAGGGGGTTCTTCAGCGGCACGCCTGCTGTGAGCTTCAGCGGCACGCCCATTTGGGCTCCCAGCGGTACGCCTTTTTGGCTCCCCACCGGCACGCCCATTTGAAGCCCTTCAGCGGCACGCCCACTTGGGCTCCCAACAGTACGCCTTTTTGGCTCCCCAACGGCACGCCCATTTGAAGCTCTTCAGCGGCACGCCCTCAGAGGCTCCAACGGTACGCTTGTTCAGCCCGCCAGCGGCACAGCGTTGAAGCTTTTCAACGGCAAGACGACGTGCAGCCCATGCCCTACGCTTCCTTGGCGCGCAGTGAGCCGTCCGAGGTGGCAACCGTCCATTGGGCCATGCAGGCTACCCCCCCTTGACGATCGAGGACGGGGCAGGTCAAACGCCATCATCACAAGGCCACTTCCCGCCTTCAACGGCCGGGCTCGAAGGTTTCGGCTGTTTGAAGTATAAAAGACCCTATGCTTTCAACAAAAAAGGGGGGGACAGATAGAAAGGAAGAGCTCGGGCAGAAGAAGAGAGACAGAGGAGAGAAGAGAAGGAGAGGCCCTCCCGGCATGAGCCCCCTCCGACGACCACCGGAAAGAAGCAAGAGTAAGGGAGAGGGAGAGAGCTCAATGTAATGGGGGAGAGGGTTAGGGACAGTGGCCAGGGTTTTTGGGCCCCAATGCTTTCTTCCCTTTCGTATTCCATTCCTCCTCCTGTTCTTTATTTTGGGTTTCTCTTTTCCTTTGTCCATGGCCTCGTCTTGGGCATTTCCTCTGTAATGTGCATATAGGGCTTTGGCCTTTGGCTCCCCATAAATGAAAATCACCCTCTTTGGGTTTCTCTATGAGTTTTATTGGCTTGCGCTAGCTCTCACGGTCCTTTTTTTTATGGGGTTGTTCGTTCTCCCTCTGTCTCCCCATTTCTCCGGTGTTTTTGGAGTCTTCATGTCGAGGTGATTTCTCCTATGAGCTTTGGCCTCATGAATCCTTCAAGCCCCTACATGGCCTTCCGTTGTGCTCACTGGCCCAGGGGAGGGGGAGACCCTTGCCCCCTCTTCGAATATCCAGTAACCAAGTGGCCTACCCCTGGCCTTGAATCCTCTTTCTTTTCCCTGAATGGCTTCTAAGGCCCCCAGTTGCTTACACACTCTGTTTGGCCCCTCCAGTGATGCACCTTTCCGGCACTTGGCCGACACACCCAATGGCCTTCAGCGGCACACCCAGTTTTGGCCCTTAGCGGCACACCCCATGTGCCCTCAGCGGCACACCCCTTTATGCCCTCAGCGGCACACACACCCAATTAGCCATTGGCCGGCACACTTGTAGCCTTTGGCTCTTGGCCGGTACACCCCCCCTGTTCAACCCTTAGCGGCACACACTTTTTAGCCCTCAGCGGCACACTCTCCAGCCCCCCCTTTCAGCGGCACGCTCCTTGGCCAGCCCCAGTCCATGCCCCTTAGAGGCCTTCAGTCTGTCGTTTTCCTTCGTGTTTTCCGAGGCCCTATAAAGGTGTTGCTCCTTCGGGGGCCCACCTCCAGTTGTCGGGTTCCGCCACCCCACGTGGGCGCGTTCCCTGTATCTCCCTTACGCCCCGGGTCAAGGGGAGATGCTGCCGAATTTTTGTGAGAAACTAATAAACAATTAAAGAGGCAAAAGGAGGCAACAAACGAGCATGATAATTAATGAAACCTTCCAACTCATCAAACCACTGCTGGCACCACAACGGGAACTGAACCGAACTAATTAACTACCCGGCAGCCCGAACGTCCGACCCGCAAGAAAAGAGGCCGAACCGAACAAAACAAAACAAGGGAAGAGTTTTATATAAAACTACACGAAAGTTAAGATAAGAAGAAAAAAAAAGCCTTAAAACAAATGATCCAAAACTGATCGGGCCTCTACAATCACGCCCCATTGGCCTTCAGCGGCACGCCCTTTCCGCCCTCAGCGGTACGCTCCCCTTAACCTTCAGCGGCACGCCCTCATTGGCCCTTAGTGGCACAGGCCATCCCCATGTCCCTTTCAACCCCCAGCGGCACGCTCTTTCTGCCCTCAGCGGTACGCTCCCCGTCAACCTTCAGCGGTACGCCACTCCTTCCCTTCGCCGGTACAGCCCCAGCCACTGTATAGACTTCACACTCCAACGTATAGACTTATCCAGTGTACAGACTTTGGGCGGCCAACGTATAGACTTCATATCTCAACGTACAGACTTTATGCTGGGCAATGTATAGACTTTGAGCAGCCAGTGTATAGACTTGAGCCAGCCAACGTACAGACTTCATGATAGCCAGTGTATAGACTTGGGCAGTGTATAGACTTCACACCCCAACGTATAGACTTATCCAGTGTACAGACTTTGAGCAGCCAGCGTATAGACTTGAGCCAGCCAACGTACAGACTTCATGATGGCCAGTGTATAGACTTGGGCAGTGTATAGACTTCACACTGCAATGTATAGACTTGTGCAATGTACAGACTTTGAGCCGCCAATGTACAGACTTAGTGCTGGGTGAATAGGCAATGTATAGACTTAGACTTTATATATCACCCCCCCCTTCACCGACACACCCTCCAGCCCGTACGCCCTTTTCAGCCCCCAGCGGTACGCCCCTTGAGCCTACAGCGGTACGCCCCCCCTTCTGGCTTTGTTGCTTCCAGCGGTACGCCCCTTTGGCCCCCCAGCGGCACGCCCTTCTCAGCCCTCAACGGTACGCCCCTTTGCCGCCCAGCGGTACACCCAATACCCCAGCGGTACACCCCCGTCTTCCCCTCCGCCGGCACACTACATGCATATATATATACAACCTGATAAGGGCATTAACAATAGCAAATAAATTAATAAAAATTACGCTAATTAAAGGACTCCGAATGCGCAATATTAATCACAATAAAAGAGGCGGGAGGGGTAATAAAAAGATAAATAATAAACAAATGACAATAATAAGAATGATCATGAATAAAAAGAAGAAAATCACCCCGGACAAAGGCACGAACAAACAGTAAATATCGAATCAGAAATCCTAGAGGATATAACTAAGAAAACCCCAGATAAAAGACGCTAAGGCCTACACCGCAGCCTCCCCATCTCTCCCCGTGACCCGGGGCAAAAGGGAATAACAACGCCGCCCTTTCAGGTCAAGCCCGAGTCTCGGGAATTACCCCGATATGGCCAGGCTTTGATCTAACCTCGGGCCGACATCCTAATCGAACCGGATTTGTTTTCTCGTTCCGGACGCCTCCCTAGTCATCATTAAAATTGCCGTATACTCGGCATACATTTGAACGGATTCGTCCCGGTTTTCCCGTCGCGTTTCCATCACGGACCCGTGTCCGAACATGAAAAGATCCACGAGTGACCGACATGGCCGACAGTTTGTGGTCTGAATACAACCCCCAGTGTGACCTATCCCTACCTCTCTCTCTCGCAATTAGTATTATTCTTTTCGGCCGCGGGGCCCCCCTAATTTCGACAATTAATCAAGGGTATTCCCTCGTATGGGGAAATGTAAATGACGTCGTGACCTTCATGGCGCGACGGGATTCGGTCCCGACACGAACCACACAATCGTCTGACGAAGTCAGATCGAGCGTACCATGGGCTCTTCGGAGCCCGAATAAATTGTCACCTCGGTGACTGGCACGCCCACGCCCTCAATAAACGAATAAACAAAACGAGAGAATCCCAAGTGGAAAAAGTGCGTCCACAACTCTGGCACGCCCGGTGGGACTTATCCACCCTTCATCTCTTTGCCGAAATTAGGGGCCCCGCGGCCCCCTTCTTGTAATACTAATTGTGCTACTTTCTTAAATGCAGGAAAAAAGAGAGAGACATCATGGAACCAACCATGGCGGTCGTCTGCGGCCCTCAGCCCGTCCAGAACCACGTTCGAGGCGGCTACCTGGGGGTGCCCCTCACCTTCGGGAGCTTCCCTCCCACTGTGGGCTTCCCCAACTTCTTGGGGGTGGCCTTCGCCGAGATCCTCGACGTGGAAGTGCCCGAGGACACCCAGATCAACGCCCCCGCCCCGGGGGCCATGGGAGTTGCTGCCGGCCGAGCTGTGGCCGAAGACAACAATAGCATCCCCACAGCGACGCTCAGCTGCAACGTGCACCACGTGCACCACACTACAGGCCCATCCCACCAGGGGTCGACGTCCCATCGAAGGAGGCTCCGGAGGAACAGCACCGGCACCGGCTCAGGGCGCCGCATCTCCAACTCCGGGAAGTCAATGACTGTTGGAGCCCTCCGAGTCCACCTAGACGGACAGAAGTCCCAACCGGCGCCGGACCACGTCGTCTCGACCGTCCCGGTCCGTAACTCTTTCCAGGGACTGGAGAACCTAAAAGAGAGGGCAGCGCCCGCGACCCCAGCCGGGGCACCAAAGAGGACGCCGGCTCACCGGCCGGCTAAACTGAAGCAAGTCTGGGTGCCTAAGGAGACCCAGCCCACTGCACCCGCCCAGGCAGGGCCCAGCACTTTCCGCCCCAGGAGGGCCCGACGCGATGACAGGGTTGAGGTAGTGACCACCACTCTCCGACCGGCACCTGTCATCCCGGTGCCGTCCGAGAATGTTCATCGCCGTCGCCAAGGGCGCCGGCACAATGCCGCCCGCCCGGCTCTCACGGCCTACTCCCCTCCTGCCGCTGTCATCGACGCGCAACCCCGGGCCTCTCTCCCCGACCCGGAGTGGGAAGGGATTGAGCAGGCCATGAGGAACTACCTCCGAGGCCTGGGCAGCACCCCCGCCGGTCGCCAGAGACTACTGGGGGCAATGGCCTCCGCCTTCCAGGAAGAAAGGGGGGAACCTGCACCTAGCATGGAGTCGAGGACCCGCCCGGAGGAGCCGCGCCAGTCCCCTGTACGGGAGGAAGCGCCGCCCCGACGGTCAGTCTTCGACAGGCTGACATTCCCAGGAGGATCATCCAGGAGGGCGTCAAGAAGAAATAAGAATAAGAAGTGGCAGACATTCACCTGCAATATGGCAGGAGTTCATGGTCGGTATGGGGCCTTACCCACCGACCCTGAAGAATTGGCCAGAATAGCCGTCAGGCCGGGACCCCTTACCAGAAGAAGGAGAGCGGCAGGCGGCGCGACACCCACAGGCGCCGAAGGGGCCCTACCTGAAGAGCCCCTTGCAGCCCTCAGGGCCAATGTGGTCACCACCGGCGACACGAGTGGCGGACCCTCGACATCATCCGAGGACGCCCCGGCCGAAGAAACAGGGGGCATACCTAGTCTTCCCACAGCTGACCCCACAATGCTGCTCATGATACAACGATTCCAGCAGAAATCGAGTCACTCAAGAAGCAGCTAAGTGAACGCACCGCCCCCGATGTCCTGGCAGACCGAGGTCATACCCGAAGTACCCAGGGACAGGGGGCAGTCTTCAGAGGCAGCTCTCCCAGCAACCCTCAATCCTCTCGGGGGCGCGCCCCCACAGCAGACACATTATACAGTAGTGGCCCCGCCACAGGCTCCGCTGTCACAGGGGTCCCCCATGGCCCCCCAGGCGACCGTGGTGATCACCCCGAGCGCGCAGCCCGCTCATTTCTACCCGAATCCGGTCGACCCGGCGGCAGTTAGCCGTCTGATGCTCGAACAGATGATAGATATGAGGCTGGCTGAGAGGGGCGATGGGGATCAGACGCCTTTCGACGTCTACCGGGTACCCTACCCGGCTCACTATGCTGCCAGGAAGTTGCCGGCTGGCGTCACCAAGCCGCCGAAATTTGAAAAGTTCAACGGGCAAGGGTCTCCCAGAGAGCACATTGCCTACTATGTGAACGTCATGGGAGACCTGGCTGCTGATGAGGCCTACCTCCTGAAGTTCTTCGGCTCAACACTTACCGGACTTGCCTTTGAATGGTACTCCGGCTTGTCACCCGGGTCGGTGGCCGATTGGCCCGACATGCAGAAGAAGTTCAAGGAAAGGTTCTACGTTGCCGAGAGAGAAGTTACCATGGCTGAACTCTACGCCACAAGGCAGAGGGCTGACGAATCGGCCCTCGACTACATTAAAAGGTGGAGAAACCTTAGCATGAGGTGCAAGCGCCCCCCACATCAGGAGGACGCAGTGCAGATCTGCAAGCAAAACTTAAAGAAAGAACTCCTAGAAAGGATGATCGGCACTGAGGTTAAGACATTCGACTGCCTGAACAATGTGGTAGCGGAGATCGAGGCATTCTTGGCCCGATACTCCTCCACTCCAGGCATGTCAAGCCAGAGAGCCAGGCAAGCGGAGAAGAAGCCGGCTCCCCCGGAGGTGCATGCACTAGACTTCTAGGCTTTTGAAAAGCAAAAGGAGAAAGCCAAGGGAGCGGCCAACACTCCGCCGCCCAGAACCACGGAGCGGCGAGAAGGCCCCTCGCTAAGGGAGAAGATGAGAAACAAGTTATATTCCTTCTCCCGGGACAAGTCCAAGCTCCTGTTTGAATGGGCAACCAGCTACAATAAGATCACACTGCCAGAGCCGAAAAGGCCTGGCGACTTGAAGAAGAAGGATGACCCGCACTTCTGCATGTACCACCGGGTGCTCGGGCATACTATTGAAGACTGCTACGTCAAGGACGTTATCGAGTCCTTGATCAAGGACGGGGAGCTAGACATGGGGGAGCATAAAGTAGACCCCCCGCAGCCACACGAGCTACCCAGCATAGCCTCCTCCGTCAATATGATCTCACTATATCAGGAGTTGCCAGAAGAGTGGGCGGAAGCCTGTGCCCGCGCCACCTATGAGGCTTTTGTCCTGCCCCCGGCCCAAGATCAAGAGGGTTGGCAGACGGTGCCCGGAAGAAATAGAAAGGCACGCATCCCTCGGTCCGCCCCAGGGATTCATCCAAGGGACGCGACACCCTTGCCGGCACCACCACCGGCGAGCCCGGTTCGCCATGACACGGCCCCCAGGCTGGTCATGAGGCGGCCTACCGACAACAAGAAGAGCTCCGTCCCGCTGCGAATGCCCCAGAAAGCCAGCCCAGCGGTCGAGAAACTACAGGCTATTATTGACGGGCTTGAAGATTATGAACAGCCCAAAATCCAGCCCGTGGAACTAAAAGAATATGTCCCCTGGGAGGAGTTCGAATCACTTGAGTTGGCTCCAGGAACAAAAGCCGAAATAGAAAAAGAGCCTCCCTTGTGGGGTGAGCTTCCTCAGGAGCAGCCATTGGCCACGGCAGGGAAGAAGAAGAAGAAGAGAAGACCCAGGGGCAAGAAGAAGAAGGAGGTCGTCCTCGCCTGCAACACCCTCTCGGCGCTGTTCGACACCGCTCTCTCCCTGGAAGAAAAAGAAGAAGACCCACCCCATGAACCAGCAGAGGTGAGTCAAGCTGAAGCATCCACCTCCCAGCACGCCACCAGGTCAGGGAGGAAGTGGGGGCGCCCTCCCCAGGGCAGCCTCAACATCATACTCAGGGGGGAACAACCATACCAGGCTCCCGAGCCCGAGGTCCGAGGCACCGAGATCCCTCCCCCATCAGGTCTCTACCCCGGAGGCACCAAGAGTCAAGGCACCTCGTCATTCGCCGAGTTCCTGTCAGCTCGAGCAGGAAGGCGGGCGCACCCCCAGGGGTCCTCTGCGACCAGTAAAGTAAGCATCCCCCAAGCTCTACCAGCTGCAACTCCTGCCCGGCCAGAGGAAGAATTCAGCGGCACTCCAAACCTCGCCGAATTCATGCGAGCAGTGGAGGAGACCCAACCGGCCCCACCCGCTCAACAGGCTACAACAGATCCCACAAAGGAGGCGTCCCCTGATCAGACACCCCAGCCTCAGGAGGGGAGCAGGCGCGGCAAGCCCGAAGAAATGAAGTTGCTCAAGGTGCGGGCTGCCGAGCGGATAGTCAGACACCTCAAGAAGATCCCGACCCGGTTCACTGTGTGGGAGATGCTGTCTTTAGGTGAAGAAACACGGCAAGCCATCATCGCCGCACTCCAGATGCCAGCCCACCTTGAAGCCAGTTTGGCAGAAATAGCACCCGAAGTAGCTGTGGCTTTTACAGAAGAGGACATGCTCCTGCCGACCTGCAGTCACAACAGACCCCTCTACATGAAGGGGCAATTGAATGGCCAGCCCATCAACAGGGTCCTGATCGACCCAGGGACAGCAGTGAATATACTCCCTTATCGGGTGTACCAGAAACACTATTTCGACGTACACCTGGTCGAGGTTAAAAATGTCAAGATTGCTGGCTTTAACCAGAAATGTGAAGTGCCCATGGGGGTTGCAGAGTTCAACTTGACCTTTGATGACTTCACCACCAAAGGTCCAGTTCCACGTCATCAACTCCAGCACTTCCTACAAGGCGTTGCTTGGCCGGCCTTGGCTACACCAGAATAGGGTGGTACCCTCCACTCTGCATCAATGCATCAAGTACCCCTGCGAGGGAAAGGAAGTTAGAATCTTCACCGACCTCCACCCGTTCGAGGTGTTCGAGTGTCACTTGTCAGATGCTAATCTGTACTTGGAAAAGGCGAAGCAAGCTCCTCAAGCTGCCCGAGACAAGGGAAAGAAGAAAGCAGAGTTAAGTGGCTGGTTCCCTCCGCCACCCCCGGGTTATGTGGCTCCTCCACATGTACCGTTTATTGCACAAGAAGAAGGGGTATTTAGGGCAGCCCCTCTCGCCATCTACCCCACATCGGGGGCACCCTGCCTCGAAGACCTGCTAGAAGATGTCAGGGTCCCACCAGGGATCGTCAAGCCGATAGCGGAAATTGAATGCCAAGCAGCTGAACAACTGAGAACCTTCGAAGTGCCTAACCCTGAGGGGCCGCCCACTATCTTCTATGTGGCCGGGGAGAAGCCAGTCAGGGAAGACGATGATTGCCGGTTCCCTGACGAGCTGCATGACCCGCACGTCCCCATTACGGGACTTCCCCACATGACTGACCGAGCAACCAGAATGGTCAGAAAGCAGAAGATTCCTCCCTACCTGCCCTCCAGCCGGAAGAAAATGTTTGAAAGAATGTGGAACCCACCAAACCTGGGTCGACGGTTGCTGAAAATCACCAAGCACCCCGGTCTGGGCTTTTCACTAGAGGAATATTATGAGACTGACATCATATCAGTCTCGACATGGTCCGGCGACGACCCCGCAGAAGCTACGGATTCGCGGGAAGCCTGTCAAGAGGCATATCCTGGGCCTCTGGTTCAGGAGGCACAAGACGAAGAGGTCTTCCTTTGGAAACCTCCCCGCCGCCGCTGCGTGGAGAAGACCCCCTCCTCCTCCGAAGTGTCGACCTGGAGAGGGCACACCAGCGAGGCACCTCCACCCCGGCCGGCCGGCGAAGCAAGAAGTAGTAGCATGGGCCATGCTCCGGATTCCCCTCGATACGACCCCGTCATGTATGCCTTGTACCACAGGCAGCAACGGGAGATCGAGATGCTAAAAAGGCGGCTGGCTGAGTTAACCTCGCTAGTCGCCGACCTGATCCAGGGCTCCCTCCCCCCATGGGGTGGCCGGATGCCTCGGCCCCGAGGCACCACTCCCAACACCCCCGCCTTGTCAAGGCGGGAAATGAGAGACATGGCAAGCTCGCTGACCGAGCGGCCAACTAGGCAAGGGCTGACACTCCAAGAGAAGCTGCAGAAGCCTTATTCCTTTCCGAGAGAGAAGACCCGGGGCATTTTTGACTGGGCCTGCCATTACGGCAAGGTCTCCCTCCCACGGTCCAAGAGGACGCAAGACACCCGAAGAAGCGGGGACCCACTATTTTGCCCTTACCACCAGATGCTGGGTCACGTCATTGAAGACTGCTACGTCTTCAAAGACATTGTCCAAGACCTCATTGAAAGGAACGAGCTCAGGATAGGGGACTATGTGGTAGCCCCGCCACGCCCTCACGTGGCGGACAGCCCCAGAGCAGGAGCCTACACCATGTTCATCCACTACCAGGCCCCTGAAGATGCGGCTGCCCCGGCCCCCGTCCGAGCCGTCTACGATGAGTACACAGAAGACCCCGAGGTGGCCCCGTGCCTTTCTGCACCAGCGGACCTCACCGACCCGGCGGCTACGGCCCAGGAGGACTGCGGGGTGAATGCAGCCTCCATGCCCAATCATGATGAACAAGAAGATGAGGACGCCATCCTCGAGCCCGAAGACAATGAAGACCAAGACTTCGTCGATTTGTCGCCAGCCCCGCCGGAAATTGAAAATGGCGGCCAGGCCACAGTTGACGAATTGATCGAGATCAACCTCGGCACGGAAGGCGACCCCAGGCCGACCTTTCTAAGTGCTCTTGTACCCCCTCGTGAGAGAGAACAATACATAAAACTGCTGCAGGAGTTCCGGGATTGCTTTGCCTGGAACTACAAAGAAATGCCCGGACTCAGCCCCGAGGTGACTCAGCACATCTTGTCCATCGATCCCAAGGTGGAACCAGTGAAGCAACCTCCCCGGCGCATGAGGCCGGAGCTAACCAGCCAGATCTGCAAAGAGGTCGACAAGCTCATAAATGTCAGCTTCGTGGCGGAAAATCAATACACCACATGGCTGGCCAATATTGTACCAGTGAAAAAGAAGAATGGACAGATCATGATTTGCGTGGACTTCCGTGACCTGAATAAAGCCTGCCCGAAAGATGACTTCCCGGTGCCTATCACTGAAGTGATGATTGACGCAACCACTGGCCACGAGGCCCTGTCCTTCATGGATGGGTCGTCTGGCTATAACCAAATCTGGATAGCCGACCACGACCGGGTCCATACAGCATTCCGGTCACCCAAAGGGATATTTCACTACAAGAGGATGCCCTTCGGCCTCAAGAATGCCGGTGCCACATATCAGCGGGCGATGACCAAGATCTTCGACGAGCTGCTGTACGTCAAGGTCGAGTGCTACATTGATGATCTGGTCGTCAAGACCAAGAAAAGAGACGAGCACCTAAGTGACCTCAGGGTCATCTTCCAAAGGCTCCGACAGTACGGGCTGAAGATGAATCCCATGAAGTGCGCCTTTGGCGTGTCCAGCGGGAAATTCCTCGGCTTTATTGTCCGGCACAGAGGGATCGAGATCGACCCCCTGAAGATAAAGGCTATCCAGGAGTTGCCTCCTCCGAAGAGTCTGGGAGAGCTGAGGTCCCTGCAGGGGCGTTTAGCTTACATCCGCAGGTTCATCTCCAACCTGTCAGGGCGCTGCCAACCCTTCCACAGACTGATGATGAAGAATGCACCCTTCAGCTGGGGCCACGAATGCCAGCACGCGTTCGACCAGCTAAAGGAGTACCTGAAGACCCCGCATGTCCTGGGGGCACCTGTCAAAGGCAGACCGCTGATTCTGTACATAGCGGCCACCGAATATTCACTGGGGGCAATGCTTGCCCAGAACAATGATGAGGGAAAAGAGCAGGCTCTCTATTATCTCAGTCGAAGGTTGGTGGGTGCGGAGGCTAAGTACACCCCGATTGAGAAGATCTGCCTTGCCTTGGTCTTCGCAGTCAAGAAAATGAGGCACTACATGCTGTCCCATGAAGTCAGTTTAATATCCAGGGCCGACCCCATTAAGCACATCGTCTTCCAGCCAGTCCCAAAGGGGCGCCTTGGCAAGTGGGCCGTGCTACTCATGGAGTTTGACATCACCTACGTGCCACAGAAGGCCGTCAAGGGACAAGCCGTCGCGGATTTCTTCGCAGCACACCCCGTGCCCGAAGACTCCCCTTTGGCCACCGAACTACCTGAAGACGAAACACTAGAGGTAGACCAAATACAACAAGCCATCTGGCAGCTTTACTTTGACGGGGCTTCAAGAACAGAAGCGACCCCGTCCGGGCGCGCCAAAGTACGAGCCGGAGCAGGCATCGTCCTCAAATCCCCAGACGGAGAGGTCATGCATACTTCCTGCTGCATTAGCAAGCCCTGCACAAATAATGAGGCAGAATATGAGGCTCTGATCATCGGCCTCCAGGTGGCCCTCCAGTTGGAGATTAAAATGCTCCAAGTGTTCGGTGACTCGCTGCTAGTCGTCAAACAGGTCCAGGGACAGTTTGACGTCCGGAAACCTGAGCTGCTCCCTTATCACACTAAGGCGAAGCGGCTCATGGAGTGGTTCTACCTCCTCGAGATAGGCCATGTCGCCAGAGGGGAGAACGCACAAGCCGACGCATTGGCAAAATTGGCAAGCTCACTAGCAGTGCCTCCAGATGGATCTCTCCATATCCAAGTAATAAACCAGCGCCAGATGCCCAGCATGATAGAAGAAGAGCCAGAAGAAGAGGACCTAGAGGTCGCTACAGCAGAAGCCGTCAACCTACCTGACTGGAGAGACCCCCTGATGCAGTGGTTCAAGTACCAGCAACTACCCAGGCAAAGGGAAGAGAAAATCAAGCTAGTCAGAACCAAGGACTCTTATGAGCTCCGAAACGGAATATTATTCCGGACCGTGGCCGATGCCAATCAGAAGCTACTCCTCCGATGCTTGTCTATTGAAGAAGCTTGGAGAGTTATGAAGGAGGTCCATGCCGGGACAGCTGGTGCACACCAGGCGGGGCCAAAAATGAAAATTGAAATCAAGAAACTTGGCTATTACTGGCCTGCAATGTTCAACGACTGCTGCGAGTACGCTAAGTCGTGTCAGAGATGCCAGGAGCATGCCACTATACCCAGGAGGCCTCCCGTGCAACTGTACCCAACCGCGCCCAGTTGGCCGTTTGCCCAATGGGGAACAGATGTTGTGGGCCCCTTACCCGCATCTTCCACAGGCTGCAAATACATTCTGGCGGCGACCGACTACTTCTCCCGCTGGGCAGAGGTTGTTGCCTTACGGGAGGTCACCAGAGAAATTGTGGTCAGGTTTGTCCGCCGCAACATTATATTCCGGTTTGGCGTGCCCGACCGGATTGTGTCAGACAACGGCAGCCACTTCCGCAACTAGAAGGTTTACCGGCTAGCAGAAAAATATAAAATTGACTGGAGGACATCGACTCCTTACAATCCACAAGCCAATGGGCTGGCCGAAGCTTTCAATAAGACACTTTGCACTCTCCTGGCCAAGACTGTTAGCCCTAACAAAAGGGACTGGGAAGGAAGAATGTATGAAGCGCTTTGGGCGTACCGAACCGTATACAAGACCCCAACGGGCTGCTCGCCCTTCTCTCTCGTATATGGCTCGGAAGCAATCGTCCCCGTCGAACTGGAGATACCGTCCCTCAGGGTCGCCATTCAGCATGGGCTTGTCCCCGAAGGGCAGACCAACACCAAGCGAAGGCTCGACGAACTCTCCAGTCTGGAAGGAAAGCGGCTTCAAGCCCAACAGAATATCCAGGTCTACCAGGCCCGGATTGCACGCGCCTTTGACAAGCTCGTCAAGGAACGCGAATTCAAGAAGGATGACCTTGTCATGGTCAAGAGAAGAGATCTCATGGCGGCCAACCCCAAAGATAAGCTAAACGAGAACTGGCTCGGACCCTACGTAGTCCAAAAAGTCTACGAAGGCGGAGCCTATGTAATTGTCAACCACCGCGGGGAGGTTCAATTCCCGCCTCTTAATGGAAGGCACTTGAGGCTGTACCACGCTCCGGCGCCCCCATTCAGGTAATAATATTACTCTTCACCCCATTTTGGGGCGGATTTGCGTGATTAATGTCCGAACGATTTGGCCACCAGCCGGGTTTCCAAAAAAGGAGAAAGGAATAGAAAGAGAAAGAAAGAAGAAGCAAAAAAAAATATAGAAAGACAAAAAAGAAGAAGCAAAAAAAAAGAAGGAAAAAAAAGTAGAAAGAGAAAGAGAGAAGAAGCAAAAAAAAAAAGAAAAGAAAAATAGAAAGAGGAAGAAGGAAGAAGCAAAAAGAGAAAAAAAAGAGAGAAAAAAAAAGAAGAAAAAGAGAAGAAAAAAAAAGAGAAGAAAAAAAAAGAGAAGAGAAAAAAAAAGAGAAGAGAAAAAAAGAGAAGCCAGAAAGGGGGAACGCCCCCCATTTCCAGTCACCGCCCCGCATCAGCGGGGGTACCAAAAATTGATTTAAAAAGAAAGAAACAAACTCTTCTCTCCGTCCTTCCCGGGCGGTGAGTACCCCTTTGGCTCGGACCTCCCGTCCGGGTCATTGACTAAACAAACTCTTCTCTCCGTCCTTCCCGGGCGGTGAGTACCCCTTTGGCTCGGACCTCACGTCCGGGTCATTGACTAAACAAACTCTTCTCTCCGTCCTCCCCGGGCAGTGAGTACCCCTTTGGCTCGGACCTCACGTCTGGGTCATTGACTAGACAAACTCTTCTCTCCGTCCTCCCCGGGCGGCTAGCACCCCTTTGGATCGGACCTCCCGTCTGAGTCACTGACTAAACAGACCTTTCTATCTGCCACCTCTGAACGGCGAAAGGGGTCTCTGGCCAAGCACCCCTCACTCGAGACCAGCACGTGCTTCCAATATTGCGGCAAAACCAGGGAGTTGCCCGCTCGGTATGGTGGAGTGGTCCCCTCGTCCTCCCCCTGGGAAGGCGAGCACTCTCTTGTACCCTGACATGGGTCCCTGCCTGGTCCTCTCAAAGTGAATCCCCGCAAAGACTCATACCCTGCCAATGGGTCTCTACACAAAAAGGAGGAAAAGATACAAGAGCAAGGGAAGAGGAAGGAGAAAACAATATGCAAGGAAGAGAAAGAAGGGTAAGAAAGACAAATGCATACACAAAGAACGGGTGAAATCATAAATGCTTTGCTCTATTCAAAAGAGGATTAAACTACATGTGCTGCGGGGCATACCCCTGTGTTACATTTAAAAAAAAAGGAGAGAAATTAAGGGATGCAACGCTTAGTCGATGTCCCTGAAGATGTCCTCGAGAGGGAGGATACCGACGCAAGGGAAGTTCGTCATATCGCGCAGTCGGCCCCTCAATCCCTCAAGACAGGCGAGCTCCGCTTTGACGGACACCATTTCAACGTTGGCGACGGCAAGAGCTTCCCTCTCCTCTGCCACCGCCCTTTCCACCTCTGCGAGGCCAAGTTTAGCCGCAGCGAGATAGCCCTCCAGCTTCTCGATCCGGCTCTTGAAGGAATGAACGCTGCCTTCACCTTCCTCTAAGGCCTTTCCGTGGCGTTCTCTACTGTGGCGTCGGGCCTTTAGGGTCTGCAGATATTCGTCTGCCTGAGCATCAAGGGCGGCACGTTCGTCAGGAGCCTGGGTCTCCAGGAACTCGCAGGGCTTGACATACTTCAGCAGCAGCAGAACCCGCCGCGACCATTCTCCCAGCGAGCAGCTGAGCACTTGCAACGCCCCGGTCAACTGCACCACTATAGTATGCACCTCCCTATATGACAGAGAAGGGTCGGCGAGGAGCATGGTCCGTAGAGTGATCAGCATTTGGCGTACGGGCGCTTCTGATGACATATGGCTGACTGAGGGCGCTACCGGAGGAGTGAATTCCACGGTGCTGTCCACCTCTGCCCACAGGTCGGTATCTGCCGCCACGGAAGATGAAGGAAGGGCGAGGGTCAAGTCGCCCGGCCGGCGTAGCTCGATGAGAGACTCTTGGCCAACCACTGCCTGGGGAACGGAAGAGACCATTGCCGAAGCCTCCGGTGCCCCCATCGTTTGGAGTTCCCCTGCCCTCTCTGCCTCCGTCTGGCCCGACCCTGCCACTGCTCCAAGGGGCAGGGGTGCAGGGGCCGTCACCTCGGCTAGAGGAGGAGCTTCGAGTAAGGCCAGGCCCGAAGTCGCCACCCATGAACTCCTCCCTCGCGGCTGAGATCCCTCCAGATGCGCACGGAGCCCCGCAAATATCTGCTGTAAGAGCGGGTCCTCCATCTAAGCCGGGAGTTTCGGGAAGGGCGGGAGCGGAACCACCAGCTGGGGTAAACGTCCCGCTTCCACGAGCGCAGCCATGCTCTCTCTCTCCAAGCCCAAGACTGGAGCCAGCCCCTCCATCGCTATCGGGCCAATGCTCGGTCTCCGTTTGGCCACGGCCTTCTGGATACGGCCAGGCACCTTCCCCGATATCGGCATCGCCTGACCATGGGAATGGGAATCAGCTATTCGCCATCTAAAATAAACCATGCAAAAAGGGAGACCGCGGAGCCCGCATACTCACCTCAGCCGCTGGGACGATGCTACCTTCAGGCGCGATCTCCCCCTCCTCCAGAGGCTCGCCCGCCGCTCTGGTAGTACCGGTGGGCTCCACGGGCATTTCCTCTCGAAGGGCGTCGAGTAAAAGAGCCAATTTGCCCATGCCGACATCGACCCCCGTTGGGCGGTCGATCAGCGCAGCCGGGGCAGCCTCCGCTGCGACCTCAAGTTCGGTCGGTTCTTGAAAATCCTAAAAAAAGGGGGGGGGGGATAAGGTCGTCAGTCAATCAAAAAAAGGAAGGGAGAGCCGGCCCAAACAAGCTCACACTCACGGCGGTCTTCCCCATAAGGCTCGGGGAGCCAGCAAGTAAGGGGGCCCCGAAGACCGGCTCGGGCGGCTCCGATGCCCCGGACACGCCCTCGTCAGGAGCTGCTTCGTCGGAAGAGTAGTTGTAATCTACCTCTTCCCCAGACGGAGACTCGACTGCCGTCGGCTCGGCCTGGGCCGGCAGAGGAGCTTCCACCTCAGAGTCTCTGTCTAGCACGTCCTCCCTCGGGCTAGGCGAGGCTTGCACTCCGATCTTCTTCCTCCTCACATATATCAGCGTCGTCGGGAGGTCGAGATCAGGCCACAATGACTTGGTGGCCGCCGCGGCAACGCCTGTCATGCAAAGGAAGATAAGCAATGTTGAATCTACTGGCCCCCAGGACAAAAAAAAAAGGGGAGCTAACCGTATAGTCGAAAATATTTACCCCCTTCAGTTCCTGCGACACGAGATGACCCACGGGCTTCCTCAACAGGCAAAGCCTTCTCGGGAGTCCCAGCCGTACCCTCGCCCGGGAGCAACACGGGTGCCGGTTCCTCCGTGCCGCCCGTGAGATAGAAGCGCATCGTCGCCATGCGCGAATCCGAGGCCAACTCGGGAGGCCGGTTGACCGCAGACGACACGGGCGGCCGATGAATCTCACCAGCTTCGTGGCTCGGTTCGGTCCGCGTGGCTTCGAATTCTTCGAAGGACAAGACAGGGGCCACCGGCGAGGCTGTCGTCGGAGCCAGGGATGCCTCGGTCCGCCGCCGTTTTACCGTCTCTTGCCCGGCCACCTTGGCAGCAGCCAGTGCCTTCTTAACGGGCGACTGTGCCCGGGGCCTTCCCGTTGCCTGCGGCAAGGGACCCGGAGCCGCCGCCGGGGTCACCTCTGCTGGGACCGCAACTTCACCCATGCCAGGCGTGGGCACGGGCTCTCCCATAGAAGCTGAGACAAAAGAAGTATCCAGGTGTCAGGGGTCCACTCCAAAATGACAAGGGGGGGATTCAAGAGACACACTAATGACCGGGGACACTGACCGGCAGGTTGGTCTGGCTCGGGACGGGCAGCTTCAAATTCCTCGAAAGATGGGACTCGTGGTGCCGGAGGAACAGCCGTCGGAGCCTTAGCCGATTCCGTCTTCCTCCGCTTTGTATCCCGCTGCTTAGCCGCCTTGGCGGCGTCCACCGCCTTCTTCACAGGCGATTTAGCCCGGGGCCTCTTCGCAGCCTTGGGCAAAGGAGCCGTGGTAGGGGCCAGCGGCGCGGCTTCAAAATACGCAGGCTTCTTCACCAGCCGGAGGAGGTTCCGGTACGTGGCCATCTGCGTGCTGTCGGGATGGTCTGCAAAGAAAAGAGGGGAAAGAACGAACATGCATTTACAATTAGTACCCAACTCACCGCGAAGGCCGCAGTGCTAAGAGACAAGACCGAAAAGTAAGAAGAGACTGAATACCATGAGGGCCAGTGTACAGCCGTAGCGTGATCGGCCAGTAGCTCAGGGACGTCTCCTTGTCCCGACGCGCCGCCTCCCGGACTAGCCAGCAAACGTCTTCAATCGTTTGGCACCAGTCCGTAAGGTTGGCCAGATCCGCGTGCTTCTTTGAGGAGAGGTGACAGAAAAGATTAAAGTGGTCCATGCCCCACCCGTCAGCATAATAATAAGGGATGTGCAGGCGCTTGCCCAGGAGGGAGGCCGTCAGATCTTCGATATTCATCCCATTCACCCGGAGAAGGACATATAGCCACGTGGTATCCTTATAGTTCTCGGGCTGCCTCTCCTCCCGCCTCATGAACGTGCGGTACGGGCAGGCCGAATCCCTCTCTGGATGCCAGCTCCTGGCAGGAGTCCCCTCTTCCTCCATGGGGAATGGATAATTGATGAGGTCCAGCGGTCGCTCCCCACTTGGCACAGGTCCCTCAGCGTCTTCTGATAATGATCCTTGGCCACCGGGGGTAACTCCACCTTCGGCGTCGGCCTCTTATCTCGGGCTTCCCGGCGAGCTATCATATATGCTGCCACCTCCTTTTCCTGTCTGTTCCTGAGCCGAAGAAGATGGTCTGGCTCAATGTCAAGAACCGGCACCGGCTGCCGACTAAGGAACTTCCTCTCGGCCCCATCCCAGCAATCGGTCTTGTGTAGCCGATAGAAGGCCGTCCGGCTATTCCACCACTTGATATAATCTTGGGTCACTCGCGGAACACGACCCGGGGCCGGTACTCTGAAGGAGGCGGGGTCCGCCCGGTGGAAGAAGTCCCACCAGCTCTTAGCATGTTCAGGAACTGAGCTCCCCCGGACACTCCGCAAGGGCAGGCCGAACTGTGCGTGATAAGCAGGGATATGCTGGTCATACCCAAAATTACGACCGAACCGGAAGGGGTAATACGGCTCCAGCAACACGTTCTCCCCTTTCCTGAACACCAGCACGCTCGGGCGAATCGACAGCGCCCAATCCCTCAGCTCCGGCTCCAGCAGCGGACGGATCACGTTCTCCTGGCTAATGGGGTGGACGTACTTCTCCACCTGGTCATCTTTGCACTCCCTCCTGTTGTTCACCAGAGGGCTCGAATGTGCCGCCAGAGTCCAGAAATGAATAGTCCCAACCGCATCCCGGGGAACCGTTGTCAACCGGCCCCGGATATCATACATCCGCATGGAGGTGGAGCCCGGCTCAGCACTGGCAAATTCTAACATCCTCGGCATCAGCCCCCAGTCCTGGAGAACGCGCGGCGCAAACTCCGGGAACAGCGAGCAGACCCACGCGTTGAAGAAGTGCAGTGGGCACACATACCGGGCCTACCGCGGGAACTGGTGCGTGCTGATATCCCCCAAGGCCTTGTAAATTAAGCAAAGGGTCGCCCGGCACAGCGACAGCCTTATACCCCACGCCATTTGACATGCCGGGTAGATGGCATCCGGCCGAATCACCGTCTCATCGCCGTACGGCATGGCGAATGAGCATAGCCAGTACGTGAGATAGGCGGCGCAGTGGGTCTGGGGATCCAAGCCCATCGGGTTAGGCCCGCTTTGACGCCCTCTAGACAGGATCTTCACATCGAGCTTAGGCTTTGCACGCTTCTTGGGGGCGACAGCGGTACCGACACAGGGGAATTCCTCATACCGCTTCGGCCCGTCATAGAAATACTCCAGCCACAAGGGCATGCGTACCCTCTTCCTGTCCCCACGAGCGGGCTGCTTTCCCTTGTGCAAGCACTGGTACAGCTCCCGGTACGCCTTCATGAGGTACCGATATGAATACCCCAGAGAATAATAACCATCCCCGTTGGTCTCATCCTTGATCAAGTCGGAGAGGCATACTTCTTCATAGGGCTCCCCGTCAATAGGCAAGCCACTCAGCTGACTGAGACTCCACAAATCAAGTGAAGTCTCGCCCTCCGCCGTATAGAAGGTGTTGGTCTCCGCGCTGAATACCTCTATCATGCCGCAGCAGAGACCCTTGGAGATGGGGTAGCCATACCGGGAAGCGTACACGCTATGATAAATGCCGACCCGAACCAGCAGCGGAGCATAGTTGAACAGCACGTGCTCCGTAAACTCCACCGCCCTCTCCCGGAAGCTGTGTGCATCCTGAAGCTTCAACTCCCCAAACCAGCCCAGTGACAGCTCATACTTGAATCTGACGGCCAAGCAGTCCAGGATGAACGGCTCTTCTCTATAGCCCCACTTCAAGGGAGCCAAGAATAGGCCGAATCGAGGCGCCTCGTTGTACACCTTCCCGGTAGACAGGTCCCATCTTGCCGGAGTAAACTGAGGCGCCCGCACCAGCTTGTCTTCGGTCGGCAGCACCCCCTCAATCCCCAGAACTGGCTTCCACTCCCGGGCTTCTCCCACCAGATACATCGGAATACTCCGGGGGACGCTGTACAACAAGCTATCCCGGGCCTGCAGTATAGCTTGCTCGGCCTTCTTCACGACCCGGAAGTCTCGCCCTTCCCGCGAGCGAAAATGCTTCAGAAATCGGACCAGGTGTCTGTCCTTCGGGAAGTCCTTCCTGTACTCCCCGGTGACCCGGTCAAATGTGAAGCCGCTGTCAACTCTGGCAAGCCTCTGGAAATCCATGGTCTCCCCGTCAGACTCAGATGACTCTGCCAAAGCGGCTATTTCTGCATGCTCCCGATCCAAGTCCTCTACATTTAACCAAGTCACTGCTGGCACCAGACCCCGTGGGATAAGGTCAGCACCGATAGCACCAGCAGGAGCAGAGGAACCACTTGGGACAGCCATTTATCTGCAAGGATACATAAACAGAAGATCAGAATAAGCCACATGCCAAAGGAAGTGAAAGACTGTAAAAGGGGGGGGGCTTTACTACAAGTCAAATGAACAAGATATTGCCAATTTCTGACGAAATTTCGGCAGAGTTTCCCCTAGGCCAGAGGCGTAAGGGAAAAAACGGGTGCGCGTCCACAAGGAGTGACGGCCCCAACAAAACATGGTGGGCCCCGAGAGGCAACACCAGAAGTCCGCCGGTTGAAGGAGTCTTTTCCCCTAAGCTAAAGTCCCCACATACTGCCTGAAGCCCCTTGGCCGGCACGCCCACAACTACCTTCCCCGGCACGCTGCCAGGTGCCCCTTCCCCGGCACGCTGGGCGACACCTTCCCCGGCACGCTCCGCGGGAGCTTCCCCGGCACGCACTACCGGCGGCTTCACCGACACACCCTGCGGCCTCCTTCCCCGACACACGTATACCACCACTCCCCGGCACGCCCTAAAGGGCTTCCCCCGGCACGCTCCACAGACGCCTTCCCCGATGCGCCCTAGCCGGCCCTCGCCGGCACGCTCAAGACCTCCCCCGTCGATGCTATCGATGGTGGCCGACGGCAGGGAAAAGAGGGGAGGAAAGGGGAAGGATAAGAAAGGGGGGGGGAGGGGAAGAGGAACAGGGAGCCTAGGGCTCCACCGTCCGCCGGACGTGGAGACGAAGAAGGGAGAAAGAAAGAGAAAGGGGGGGGAGACCAAAAAAAAAAGAGAGGACGGGAGGGAGAAGAGAGGAAAGAAGAAGAGGAAGAGGGAGCCCTCTCGTGGCAGCCTCCCTACCCCGGCGAGAGGAAGACGACGACGGCGCTGGCCGCGGTGGCTCCCGGTGATGAAGAAGATGACGAGAGGGAGGGGGAGGCAGACGGTCGGCTGATGAAGAGAGAGAAGAGGGAGGGGAATTTGAACGGGGGTGGTTCAAATGCACCGCCCCCGCCCCTTTTATACGGCAGAGAGGTAGGGGGAGAGAAATGAAAATAAAAAAGGGGAAAGAGAAAGGGGAGGGGAGGAAAATAAAAAAAAAGGGACGAAGGAAAATGGGGGAGAAGAAATAAAAAAAAAAGAGAGAGAAGGAATAAAAAAAATATAGAAGGAGATAAAGAGGGATAAAAAGGGATAAAAAAATGAACAAGAGGAGAAAATGAAAGAAGGGAAGCAGGAGTATCTACAAAATATTAAATAAATATATATATATATACCTACATATATGCTTACACTTACATACTCATCCACTCACATATGTGGAGGAATAGGCCAGTAACGCGCAGTAATAAATGTCTCCCGGGGGCATTCCATCCCCCTGATCCTATGCAAATGGGCGTCCGCAGGGGTGAAGACGACTCTGCCCCTGCAGCTCTATCTTTGTCATAGTATCACTACCCTACCGCCAAATAAGTCCGTCCCTGGCACGTGGCCCTGTGCTTTAGCCACCCTCTGTCACGCAAAACTACCATCACGGACCTTACGTCCGGATTGGCAAAACCTCCATCCTTGCGTTGGCATTAGTCTCTTGCCAACGAATAAGTCCCTTTCCGGCGCAAGGCCCCGTGCCCTAGCCACCCACTCCGCACAACACGGCCATTATGGACCTTCCGTCCGAATCGGCACAGATTCTCCCGTTGCGCTGGCATTCTGTTCTTGCCAACGAGTGAACCTTATCTTCCGGCGCAAGGCTCCGTGCCCTAGCCTACACACGCATATCACTCACTCGTCAAAAAAAAAAGAGAAAATAAAATAGGGTTAAAAATGGAGATACCCCGCCGGACTTGTCCCTACACCGGGACAAGGGCAAAAATGGCAACAACCCGGCTGTGGCGAAAACCCGAAAGGGCGCTACGGGCAAAATTGGGTACCCCGCCACGTGAAAACCCGAAAGGGCGCGTGGGCAAAAGCAAGAGGGGGCCGGTACCGGCAAAAATCCGAAAGGGCGCTTGTATCGGTAATGTGGTTCAAAAAAAAGAGAGAGAAAGAAAAGAGACAAAAGAGATCAACAAACCAAGTCAGCTCCCGACTCCCCGTCGGCACTGACGAAGAGACCAAGAGACAATAAACCAGGCCAGCTCCCGACACCCTGTCGGCACTGGCGAAGAGACCAAGAGACCAAGAGACAACAAAGCATGTCAGTTCCCGGCATTCTATCGGCACTGGCGAAGAGACCAAGAGACAACAAAGCATGTCAGTTCCCGGCATCCTGTCGGCACTAGCGAAGAGACCAAGAGATCGACAAAGCATGTCAGTTCCCGGCATCCTGTCGGGACTGGCGAAGAGACCAAGAGACCAACAAAGCAGGTCAGTTCCCGGCATCCTGTCGGCACTGGCGAAGAGACTAAGAGACACCAAACCATGTCAGCGCCCGGCATCCTGTCGGCACTGGCGAAGAGACCAAGAGGCCAACAAAGCATGCCAGTTCCCGGCATCCTGTCGGCACTGGCGAAGAGACCAAGAGATCGACAAAGCATGTCAGTTCCCGGCATCCTGTCGGGACTGGCGAAGAGACCAAGAGACCAACAAAGCAGGTCAGTTCCCGGCATCCTGTCGGCACTGGCGAAGAGACTAAGAGACAACAAACCATGTCAGCGCCCGGCATCCTGTCGGCACTGGCGAAGAGACCAAGAGGCTAACAAAGCATGCCAGTTCCCGGCATCCTGTCGGCACTGGCGAAGAGACCAAGAGATCAACAAACCAGGTCAGTTCCCGGCATCCTGTCGGCACTGGCGAAGAGACTAAGAGACAACAAACCATGTCAGCGCCCGGCATCCTGTCGGCACTGGCGAAGAGACCAAGAGACCAACAAAGCATGCCAGTTCCCGGCATCCTGTCGGCACTGGCGAAGCGACCAAGAGATCGACAAACCAGGTCAGTTCCCGGCATCCTGTCGGCACTGACGAAGAGACAAAGAGACCAACAAAACATGTCAGTTCCCGACACCCCGTCGGTACTGGCGAAGAGACCAGTATGTTGCCTCAGCTCCCGACGCCCTGTCGGCGTCAACAAAGAGAAAAAAAGGGGGGAGACAAGTACACCCACGTGCACCGCCCGACTCATCCTTCGCCTGCACTACCCTTGGGTGGGGGGCATTTGTGGACACCGAAAATTGCACATCCAAATGCCATGCTCGGCCTCGCGTCAGCAACGGCGCCGAGTAAAGAAACCCCGGGGAAGTCAAGCACAAAAGAACCCACAGCTCGTGGGCCTCAAAGAGAATCAAACGGGCCATGGCTCGTGCCCACAATGGGCTCAGAACAACCCCGGGTACCCACACCCCCTGGGGAGCCCTTCAGCGGCACGCCCGGCCCCAAGGGGCCTCAACGGCACACCCTGGCAAGGCCCAGCGGCACGCCCCGAGGAGCCCTTCAACGGCACACCCCCTTTGGGGTCCCCAGCGGTACGGCCTTCAACGGCACACCACCCCCTGGGGGCCTTCAACGGCACACCCCCCTGGGGGGGGGGGCCTTCAATGGCAGACCCCCCTGGGGGGGCCTTCAACGGCACACCCCCCCTGGGGGGGGTCTTCAACGGTACACCCCCCTAAGGGGGGGCCTTCAGCGGTACACCCCCCAAGGGGGTTCTTCAGCGGCACGCCTGCTGTGAGCTTCAGCGGCACGCCCATTTGGGCTCCCAGCGGTACGCCTTTTTGGCTCCCCACCGGCACGCCCATTTGAAGCCCTTCAGCGGCACGCCCACTTGGGCTCCCAGCGGCATGCCTTTTTGGCTCCCCAGCGGCACGCCCATTTGAAGCTCTTCAGCGGCACGCCCTCAGAGGCTCCAGCGGTACGCTTGTTCAGCCCGCCAGCGGCACAGCGTTGAAGCTTCTCAATGGCAAGACGACGTGCAGCCCATGCCCTACGCTTCCTTGGCGCGCAGTGAGCCGTCCGAGGTGGCAACCGTCCATTGGGCCACGCAGGCTACCCCCCCTTGACGATCGAGGACGGGGCAGGTCAAACGCCATCATCACAAGGCCACTTCCCGCCTTCAACGGCCGGGCTCGAAGGTTTCGGCTGTTTGAAGTATAAAAGACCCTCTGCTTTCAACAAAAAAGGGGGGGACAGATAGAAAGGAAGAGCTCGGGCAGAAGAAGAGAGACAGAGGAGAGAAGAGAAGGAGAGGCCCTCCCGGTGTAAGCCCCCTCCGACGATCACCGGAAAGAAGCAAGAGTAAGGGAGAGGGAGAGAGCTCAATGTAATGGGGGAGAGGGTTAGGGACAGTGGCCAGGGTTTTTGGGCCCCAATGCTTTCTTCCCTTTCGTATTCCATTCCTCCTCCTATTCTTTGTTTTGGGTTTCTCTTTTCCTTTGTCCATGGCCTCGTCTTGGGAAGCATTCCCCAGGCTGGCGGCACGCTGGTTCGCCGGCCGGAGGCCGGGCGGCTTCGATCGGCACAGGTCGGAATAACCGGCCACGGACCTGCCTGTTCTGTTTTCCTGCGCGCGCTCCAGCGAGAACGGACGCTGCGATCAGCCCCGATGTCGGATCGACACGAGACTGGCGCCGTTGGAAAGCTAACTTCAAATCCTTCAACCTAGGCCTGGAGATCTGGCCTGGATCTGCACGGATCTAGGCTTTAATGAATTTACAACTTCCTATTGTACAGTAGCCGAACACTCAGATCTGCAGGGCTATTATCTGAGAATTGCCTTTGACCGCTATGAAACACTTAGATTCAGACTTAGACCTCTTCATGAAAGTTGTGAGAAATTGAACTAGGAAAACGGAAAAACTACTTTGGATAAGTTTGGATGTGGCTACGAATTGATAGGAGTTTTTCACTAACAGTGGGTCGGATCTGGAAATGGGCTGAAAGCACTGTAGCTGAGATAGAACACGAATTTTGAAAAATGGATAGATGGCATATCAAAACTCAGGAAAATTCATGGATGTAGGCAATGATGGACAGAACACCCAGTAAAATTGGGAGGGTTTTGAAAAATCACAAAGATGGTCGGAGGTGGGAAACACAGAGCTGCTGTCACTGTAGACAGAGACAGGACATATCTGGGAGTGAAAGATGAACGAAAATGTAAAGATATCAAACGAAGGATTTTGGACCTGAATTGTTTTGTGGAGATGGGGATACAAGAAAGAAACAACCTCTAAAAATTTCAGATCAAGATGACGTCGTGGCTGACTGCAGAATTTCGTGGAAGCCACCTCTATCCAGCAGGACAGAATCTTGAAGATGGCTCCGCGGCGGCTCGTAGGCGGCACGAACGGCGGCGGCGGCGGCACCGATGATCACCGGAGGTAGGGGGAAGAAGATAGCACTCTAGAATGGGGGTTGGGGATGAAGAAACCAGAGGGAGAGAGAGGGGAGGTCGAAATTCACTAAAGGGGGGGTCTTGCATAATGCTTTTTCTCATTTCATTAATATTCAAATGGAAAATACAAGTATTTATATGCCTCCAATCTAATCCAATCTCCACCATTGGATCTAGGGATGGGGAATGAATGGCCTAGATTAAATGTGACCAACACACACACACAAAATAAAATAGCCCAAGTGGGAGACAAGCTTGACATGGTAGGTAGCCTACCTTAGACTTTTTACTCCCTTTGTCTACCCATGTGGCATTTGACATTCAACCCTTCTAGATGGCCACCTAGGATGGTTGACCAGCCCTACATGAGTGACATGGACCAATGAGAAAGGGCTGAGGGCCCCCTTGCTGGTCCTACTGATAAATTACAAAGAAACCCAAACAATCTGTGGGAATGACGCATTGACTTATAAAGCCGTAAAATTACGTATATACTTTCCCGTGGATATACAAATAAACTAAAGGACATAAATACAAAATAAAATGTACAAGCTCGGCGTCGATTCCCATCCATTAATGAAGAGAAAATTGTTGGAAAATCAAGAGTGTTCTTGAGCCCCTCCTCTCTCCCTCTGGTTTCTCTCCTCCAACCTCCAGTTCTAGAGTGATTCTACCTTCTATCCCCTCCCCTATCTCCGGTGATCATCTGTGCCGCCGCCGCCGCCGTTCGTGCCGCCGCCGCCGCAGTCGCGGAGCCGTCTTCAAGTTTCTGTCCTGCTGGATAGAGGTGTAGTTCGTGAATTCTTGATGCCAGCCACGAGCTCATATGGATTTGAAATTTTGAGGGTGTGTTCTCACCTTGAATCCCCACCTCTACCTAAATTTCCGCATCCGAACTCCTCCATTTAGTAATTTTACATTTTCGTTCATTTTACATTCCCAGATCTGTTTTGTCTCTGTCTACTGTGACAACAGCTCTGAGTTTCTCATCTCCGACAACCTTTTTGATTTTTTCAAACCCTCCCAATTTCACTAGGAGTTCTGTCCATAATCCCCTACATCCACGAATTTTCTTAAATTTTGATCAGCCTTCCATCTATTTTTAAAAATTCGTGTTTCTCCTCAGCTACAGTGTTGTCGGCCAGATTCTAGATCCGACCCACTGCTAGTGCAAAAATCATAGAAATTCGTAGCCATTCCCAAATCCAGATCCAAAAATAGTCTTGATTTCCTATCTTGATTTCCAACAACTTTGCTGAAGACCATAATCTCAGATTCGGACGTTCACATATCGATCACAGGCAACTCTCAGGAAAGTTCCCTGCTAGTCTGAGAGTTCAGGCACTGTACAACAGCAACCTTCAAAATTCGCCACTTGGAGTGGGGCCCACGGTTGCCCCTCCCCGGGCTGGATCGGCATATCTCTATGCCTAGGTTGAAGGATTTGAAGTTAGCTTTTCAACGGCGCCAGTCTCGTGTCGATCCGCCATCGGGGCTGATCGCATCGTCCGTTCTCGCCGCAGCGCGCGTCGGAAAACAGAACGTTGACCACCTCAAGCCGGAGAACTTTCTGTCCATCGAGGATAGGCGATGACCACCTCAAGCCGGAGAACTTTCTATGTTGGAAAGTTCTGTTTTCTGGTTCGCCGGCCGGTGGCCGGACTGCTCCGATCGGCACCGGTCGGAATAACTGGCCACGGACCTGCCGGTTCTGTTTTCCGACGCGCGCTCCGACGAGAACGGACGCTGCGATCAGCCCCGATGTCGGATCGACACGAGACTGGCGCCGTTGGAAAGCTAGTCTGGGCTTGATACACAACAATTTAGTATCAGAGCAGGTTGAGTCTAGGGTAGTCATTGCATAAGTCTTGCATGCATCATGGTCTAAGTCGAGTCTAGGACCATCATTACTTTTAAAACCAAAAAAAAGTGCTTCACTTACAAAATCAGAAAATTGAAGCCCGTCGTCAAGCCAGAAAAATGATTTTTCTGGGGCTCGCTTTATATCTTCAACTCCTACCAAATGATTTTTCTCATATCAAGAATATCGGATGTGCGCGGTTGAGAAATCGGCAATGAGCTAGGGTGATCGGCTCTCTTTTGTGCCCGGATCGGGTCACGGGACGGTCACGTACTCTCTCGCAGTAGCGGTAATGAACATATAAAGCGAGCTAGATATCCCTACACATGCTCTCTAGCAGCGGCATAAACAAATATATATGAAGTAAGCAAAATACCGAGAAGGGAGCGGAAACGATACCTCCACGCGCTCGGCGTGGGGAAGAAGGGCCCGGCCGAAACTCGTACCCCCGGAACAATAATACACAAGATTACAGCAATACAACTCGCTGCCCACTCCACGCAGGTAGGTAAAGGGCTACACAATGGGGTCCGAGAGGACCGAATTCGGGTTGACGGGCGGCTTCTCACGTTGATTCGGCAACACCCGAACTAGTGAAGGTGGGGCCCACGTGCTGTCCGGAGGGCCCGTGTGGGACCCGGTGGCACCGCTGTGGTGGTGGATGCCTGGATGAGCGCTCCCTGGAGTGGAGGCACGCTGGTTCGCCGGCCGGAGGCCGGGCGGCTCCGATCGGCACCGGTCGGAATAACCGGCCACGAATCTGCAACTTCTGGTTTTCAGCGCGCGTCCCGACGAGAACGGACGCTGCGATCATCCCCGATGTCGGATCGACACGAAACTGGCGCCGTTGGAAAGTTAACTTCAAATACTTCAATCTAGGATTAAATATATGTCCTGGATCTGCACGGATCTGTGCTTTAATGAATTTAAAAGTTTCTGTTGTACAGTAGCCGAACACTCAGATCTGCAGGGCTATTCTCTGAGAACTGCCTTTAACCGATATGCGAACGTCCGAATCTGAAGTGGTGGTCTTCAGTAAAGTTGTAGGACATCAAGCTAGGAAAACGGAAAAACTAGTTTGGACAAGTTTGGATGTGGCTACGAATTGATAGTATTTTTTTACTAACAGTGGGTCGGATTTGGAAAAGGGCTGAAAGCACTGTAGCTGAGATAGAACACGAATTTTTAAAAATGGATAGAGCGCAGATCAAAAATCAGTAAAAATGGTGGATGTAGGGGATGATCGACAGAACTCCCAATAAAATTGGGAGGGTTTGCAAAATTCAAAAAGGTGGTCGGAGATGGGAAACTCAGAGCTATTGTGACTGTAGACAGAGACAAAACAGATCTGGGAATGCAAAATGAACGAAAATGGAAAATTACTAAATGGAAGAGTTTGGATGTGAAATTTTAGGTGGAGGTGGGGATTCAAGGTAAGAACACACCATCAAAATTTCAAATCCATCTGAGCTCGTGGAGGGCAGTAAGAATTAATGAACTATACCTCTGTCCAGTAGGACAGAAACTTGAAGACGGCTCCGCGGCGGCTCGAAGGCGGCACGAACGGCGGCGGCGGCGGCACAGATGATCACCGGAGATAGAGGGGAGGGGATAGAAGGTAGAATCACTCTAGAACTGGAGGTTGAAGCAGAGAAACCAGAGGGAGAGAGGAGGAGCTCAAGACTCAACCTTGGTACATAGAAGGCTTCAACTCATTGCCGGTTTCCTAACCCTCCCCTAGATGTGCTTTTTCTGATACCAAATTGATGCGGGACGGGACCACGGACACGACAAGCTCGCGGTTATCCCTTAACGAGGGAAGCGTCGGACGTGCGCGGTTGAGAAATCGGCAATGAGCTAGGGTGACCGGCTCTCTCGTGTGCCCGGATCGGGTCACGGGACGGTCTCGCACTCTCTCGCAGTAGCGGTAATGAATAGATAAAGCGAGCTAGATATCCATACACATGCTCTCTAGCAGCGGCATAAACAAATATATATGAAGTAAGCAAAATGCCAAGTAAGGGAGCGAATGCGATACCTCCACGCGCTCGGCGTGGGGAAGACGGACCCGGCCGAAACTCGTACTCCCGGGATAAATATTACACAATGATGACAGCAATGAAATATTTCCCACTCCACACAGGGAGGTAAAGGGCTAAACAACTGGGCCCGGGAGGACCAAATTCGGGTTGACAGGCGGCTTCTCGCGTCTCTTCGGCAGCACCCGAACTTGTGGCTGTGGGGCCCACGTGCCGTCCGAAGGGACCGTGAGGGACCCGATGTCACCATTGTGGTGAGGACACTTGTGGTAGTGTTCCCTGGGCTGGCGGCATGCTGGTTCACCGGCCGGAGGCCAGGCGGATCCGTTCGGCACCGGTCGGGATGACCGGCCACGGATCTGCCAGTTCTGTTTTTCGGCGCGCGCTCCGGCGAGAACGGACGCTGCGATCAGCCCCGATGTCGAAATGCGATGAAACTGGCGCCGTTGGAAAGCTGCTTCGAAGGGCTTCAACGCTCTATGATTACATAAAAATAACAAAGCCGACACTTCCAATTGGCGAATTTTGAAGGTTGCTATTGTACAGTGCCTGAACTCTCAGACTAGCAGGGAACTTTCCTGAAAGTTGCCTTTGACCAATATGTGAACGTCCGAATCTGAGGTTATGGTCTTCAGGAAAGTTGTTGGAAATCAAGCTAAGAAATCATGACTATTTTTGGATCTGGATTTGGGAATTACTACGAATTTCTATGATTTTTGCACTAGCAGTGGGTCGGATCTGGAATCTGGCTGACAACACTGTAGCTGAGGAAGAACACGAATTTTTAAAAATAGATGGAAGGCTGATCAAAATTTAAGAAAATTCATGGATGTAGGGGATTATGGACAGAACTCCCAGTGAAATTGGGAGGGTTTGGAAAAATCAAAAAGGTGGTCGGAGATGAGAAACTCAGAGCTGTTGTCACTGTAGACATAGACAAAACAGATCTGGGAATGACAAATGAACGAAAATTTGTTGAAAGGCCAAAGGCTTCTTGCGCCCCAGCTCCTCCCCTCTGGTTCATATCCTCAAACCTCCAGTTCTAGAGTGATTTCTATCTTCTATCCCCTCCCCTCTATCTCTGGTGATCATCTGTGCCGCCGCCGCCGCCGCCGCCGTTCGTGCCGCCTTCGAGCCGCCGGACCACCTTTTTGAATCCTCTCATTTGGAACCACCAAACCCCGGGCTGGCGACAGTTGACGGCCGGAACGCCCTGGTTCGCAAAGAGATCTGGCCTGGATCGACAGAATTTCTATGTTTGGATCCGGCGGCGGTGGGCTAACTTCAATGTGGATGTGGAACATTTTCCGGAGAAGCCCGTATCTTGTAAGTGTACGGGCTTGTGTAAAAAGCACACCTCAGAATCCTCTCATTTGGAACCACCAAAGGCCGAGCCACCCGTGTCTTTAACGGGTACACTATACATAGCCGAGCCCCTTCTTAGTTGGCTCAAGGATGGCTTGGTCTCACCGCCCTTCTCATCCATGGACCCCATCCTACCTCTAGTGCCGGTCAACTCCTTCCATACCACGTTTCGATCTAGGCACCATGTTGACACGTTGGACGATCTTGTTATGGGACTAGACACGCAATGGAAGTTGACAGATATGTTGGCCCGAGACTTCGACCAACCCACGAGTCATAGCTTCACCCATCCGGCCTTCGGGTCCATTACCTCCGAGTGCACCGTGGGTTGTATCACCACGGAGGTTCTTCTACTTCTCCCGCTACCGGATGAGCCCGACTTCATGACTTTACTTCCGAGGGAGGAGTCATATTTCCTATACATGGTCCCATCTATCATGACGGAGGAAGGTGACCACCCGCACCTTCAAGAATTTCACGATTGGGACCATGTCATGTTGGAACCCACCATAAGGGGTCATACGTTCTTTGATCCCTTTGACCCCTTCCCTAGTGGATCCCTAGACCCTTCATATTCCCTTACTTCTTAGGGGAAGTCCACCTTCATACCCCTTTCCTACGGGTCGGGTCCTCCATACCCACCAAGCCCTTCCACGATACACCTACACCCGGCTCTTCCACACCCGGCTTTCCTAGCCCACTCAAGTCTCTTAAATCTAAAGGGCCATCCATGCAGGACTGAGTCATACTTGGACATTTAGGTGTATCCCATGCCACCCATCTCCGGTTACGTCAAATGCATGTATGGCACATTGGTGCGGACACCCGAGCAGCTGATCGGCACGATACGCCGAGCCACCGGTACCGCACGCGGAGCACGACACTAGCCACCTCAGCATCCATCTGGCTCGGAGACAGCCTGGAGACTCCGCCTTGAGCCTCCCCATTTATTATATTTAGTTAGACTTTATGTGTGTTTAATTTGTGTTTATTTCGTTGCATTCGGTTTGCCATTTTGATTGTAATAGGGGCTTAGGTGCAATTTGGACCCCGTGGGCCCCACGGGCCCCCCAGGCCCCACCCCATTGGGCCACCTCAGCATAGGGTCCCACGTGGGGTCAGTTAACATGCCACATGGGGCATCTAGAAGTTTGAATGGTCAATTGTCCACATGGGGGACAAGGGACCAAAATAGTCAACATTTCCAACCAACACCCACCTACCATGTCAAGCTTGTTCCCCCCCTAGTCAATAGGCTGTCCCCCCCTTATTTTTTTAATTGTATTTTTGTGGAATGGTCACAAGCCATCCCAACCCTCCATCTCACACCCCTAGATCCAACGGTGGAGGATGGATTAGATGGGTGACCTATATATGCTTGTATTTTCCCATTTTGATGAATTAATGCCATTTGGAATCAAAGAAATTGTTGGAGCTCCAGCTTGGTGCGCCCCTCTCTCCCCCCTTGCAGCTGTGAAGGTTGCCTCTAGAGGTGTGACTCCTCCCCTATCAGTTCCGATCATCCTCGCCGCCGCCACGAGCCGCCACCGCACCGCCATCGTCTTCATCGGAGTTCTGCCCGTGCAGTACCACAGCAACTCCCATGAAATTCCCAACTCAGCCAAGAGCTCTGATCGACCTGGGGATTTTACTGGAGGTTCCATAGGTGTCAAGAATGTCCCAAAAAAATTGGTTTGTCATTCAGATCCCGTTTCATAATTTTTGATTTTCGTTCCCTCTTTCATTCCAGTTCTGCCAGCAGTCTGTCCAGATTCATCTCCGCCCTAAGTTATAGGTCTTAGGTCCACTTTTTGATTTTCTGTAGTCCCACAAATTTAACTGGAGTTTCCTTCCATCCACCCATTCATCCAATATTTTTTTTTAATTTCTAGTTCGTCCATTTCACATTTTCTAAAAATCGTTCTCAGTCCCAGCTACAGTTCTGTTCCCCAGTTCCCAGATCCGACCACCCGACACTCCAAAAATCCTATCAAATCATCACAAAGTCCAAATCCAATTCTAAAAATTGTCCCAGTTTTGTGGTTTGATTATCTAAAACTTTGAAGAAGAGCTCGAAGTCTGAATCACACTGTAAGTAGGCGGTCAATGGCCATTTATAGGGAACTGATGTGCTGATCTGAGAGTTCTGGAACTATGTAGCAGAGAATTGAAAATTAGTTAAGGTCCCGGTCCGCGCAGGTTCAGAGGAATCCACTGGCCCTAGGTTGGAGGATTTTGAGTCCTCTTTCCAACGGCGCTAGTTTCATTCCATTCCGGTGACGGGGCTGATCACAGCGGCCATTTTCGTCGGAGCGCGCACCTGAAAATAGCAAGCAGAAATCCGTGGGCAGCATTCCAAAAGCTTGGAGATCGGAGTTGTTCGGCCACCGGTCGGTGTTCCCGGACGACCGCCTTCCGTGGAGGCGTGCCACCAGGGGTCCCCATCACAGTGGGACCCACTCCTGCAGATCCGGAGGCCAGCGCCACCCGTGGGCCCCACGGGCCCGCAGAACCCGCCGTTCGGAAAGCACTAAAACGCGGAGTTCGGCACCGCCGGGCGACATCAAGATGCTGCCCGTCAACCCAATTAGAGTGATTCCCGGGCCCTGCATGTGACCTTTTACCTCCCTGCGTGGAGTGGGTCAAATTGTTGTATTTCTGTAAAATTGTGTTAACCGGGAGTCCGTGATTGGCCGGGGTTATCTTCGCCACGCCGGGTGCGTGGAGGTAATGATCCGAACTTCTTGGCGTTACATTGCTTAGCTAGTATACGGTCTTAGGCCGCTTCCGAGAGTTTAGGTACTAGCCCGTGTGTCCATGTCACCGCTGTGAGAGTGAGAGTGACCCGTCCCGCGACTCGATCCGAGTCCGGAAGTTGAGTTGGACTACCCTTGACCTCTGCCGGTTTCTTAACTGCGCACGGTCCGCGCTTTCCCTCGCTTGGGACGACGAGTGAGCTTCTACTTCTGTTAGCGACGTTTTGCCACTAGGAGCTCGTAGTGTCGGGCTTAGTATCTCCCTGGTGTGTATTGCTGGTCACGTCTTCATCTAGAGTCCGAGAGTGGCACCTAATAGTGTCGTCTCCCGTGTCCGTCCCGCATCAGTTTGGTATCAGAGCGAGTTGAGTCTAGGGTAGTCTTGCATGCATCATGGTCTAAGTCAAGTCTAGGACCATCATTATTTTCAAAACAAAAAAAAGAGTGTTTTAAAATTGCATTTCATCCCGATAGTTCGGTATCTTAAAAGGTGTTGTCCGAACGGTAGGCTACGCCAATCGGGAAGGCCGCACACTTGCGGGAGTGATCTTCGGATCGGTTAACTCCGCCTCGTACCGGATATTGGTTTAGGTCTAAGTGCATTGTCTAGTGTGTGTTTGCATTAGTCGGTTTGTCTTGTCTCTTGTCATCATGCCCATCTTGTAGTTCCGAGTTTCTCATGGAGTCCCAATCACTTGGGCAATATGGCCGTTGGTCTACCCATGGGCTTGGCAACCATCCTCTCCCCTTCCGTAGGCCCGAAGCCTCAGATTTTTATGGCTCTAATGACCCGGGTGACTACCTCAATTGGGAGGCCACCATGGACAAATATTTTGAATGTTACACCATGTCCGATGCCATGCAAGTTAGTTTTGCCCGAGAGAGGCTTGTCCACAAAGCCGCCTGGAAATGGGAGAGCATTGAGCGCATGAGAGAGGTTAGGAGGCAAAGGCCCATCGAGTCGTGGCATGAGATGAAGGACGAACTTAGGAAGGTCTAACTACCCGGTCCGGTCACCTCCAACCGACCCCACCCAATCACATCCACCCAAGGGGGCCATAATCGGAGGCAACGCGCCGCGCATGTAGAAGAGCCTAGGTCCACGACTAAGCCGAGTTCATATGGGAGAGTCCACCACATTACTCCTACTCCACACCCCACCATTGCCGAACTCTTCCAAATCATTTTGGATAAAGTGGATAGGAAGTGTGATTATATTGAATCCCTACTTCCCCCTTGCCTACCTCCTAGCCGAGATAGAACCAAGCATGAGCCTAAGGAGGTAGCCGCCGGTAGTCCCAACTCAGTGCCATCTATGGCTCCATCCCAAGGTCCTCTCCCCATCGTAGTGGATCCTCTTTCCCCACCCACGAGAGCTCCATTGCCTACACCCCATGTCCGTCAGGAGGATAAGGGTAAGGGTCTGCTTATTAAGGAGCGAAGAGGATCACGACAGCAGTGTTATCGCTGCCAAGGGTTTGGCCACTTTGCCAGACAGTGTCCCACTCGGACATCTCTTGCCCTAGGGGACAAAAGGGTTGGAGAAGCCTCACTCTCCGATATTTATTTGGAGCCTTCTCAGCCAGAGCTACCCGTGTTTCTAACGGGAAAGCTACTCATAGCCGAGCCACTCTTTAGCTGGCTTAGGATAGGTTTGGTCCCATCTCCCCTCCCATCTATGGACCCTATCCTACCTCTGGTGCCAATCCATTCATTTCACACAACTTTCTGGTCTAGTCACTATGTGGATATATTAGATGACCTTCTCAAAGGGTTAGACCGTCAATTAACTTTTATGCACCTGTTGGCTCCAGGCTTTGACCAACCTATAGGTCATAGCTTCACACATCCATCCTTAGGGTCTATCACCTCCGTGTACACCGTGGGTCATGTTACCACGGAGGTTCTTCTACTCCTCCCTATGCCGGCCGAGCCCGACTTCATTCCCATTTGCCCAAGGGAGGAATCTTACTTTCTACCTATGACTATCGTCCCACCTCTCACAATGAATGAAGGTGATCATTTACACCTCCAAGATTTCCAAATGTGGGACATCGATTTGTGGAATCCTAGTCCGAGGGGTCATACCTTCTTTGATCCCTTCGACCCATTCTTTTGTGGACCCCGTGACCCACCATATTTACTCCACCCCTTTGAGAGAGTCCACCATCATACCCCCACCGTCTCATCTCCCTTCATGGATGAAGGAGATCAACAACACCGTCTAGACTTCCACACCTGGGATCTTGAGATTAGGGAATCCATATCAAGGGGTCACACATTCTTTGATCCCTTCGATCCCTTTCTTCATGGGCCCCTTGGCCCACAATCTCCATTCCACTTCTTTAGGGGAGGTCACCATTATACCCCTCCCCCATGGGCCGGGCCATCGGCACCCACCGAGTCCGTTCACGGGCAAGAGACACCCGACCCTCCTATCCCACCCAAACCTCCCAAATCCAAAGGACCGTCTTATGGTTGTACCGACATTCGGTCACACTTAGGGTGTGCATGGCACACATTCGGATGTCCTGGACCACCTTGCATATGATTGGGTCGGACTAACTGTAGGGTTGTTTAGGGTCGTGTGTGCATCTGTGTGTTTTTTTCTTTTTGTTAGGCATGTTAGGAGTCTACATGACGACGTCCGTCGTCACAGTAAGGCCAGCAATGCACGGTACAAGGAGTTATCCGGTGCCCATAGACACCACCGAGAGTTCCAAGAGGGCGAATATGTCATGATCAGGGTAAGACCTGAACGGTTTCCCTCTGGAACTGTTAAGAAGTTGCAAGCTCGCGGAGTCGGTCCCTTTAGAGTGTTGAAACGCGTTGCATCCAATGCGTATGTTGTGGACCTGCCCGAGGAATATGGTATAAGCTCTACCTTCAATGTATAGGATCTTATTGCATATAGGGACCCAGCGGTGAACCTTAGTGAGCCTTTTGAGCCATCTCCTCCCCTTGAGAGTGATCCCACACCTGAGTGTCCACTTCCACCTCCAGCCTCTTTTTCACGGCAGCGTGAGCATATAGATCGTATATTGGACGAGCAAGTGACAGTTACCAGGAGTGGATCTTACCCGCGCTACCTAGTGCGATGGAGAGGACGGCCCTGAGGACACATGGATCACACATGGCGAGTTGCAGCGGATTGATCCAGACATTTTGGAGCGATACAGGAGCGATGCAGACCCTTACTCGATAGGGTCGAGTTTCTCCCACCCGGGGAGAATTGGTGCGGACACCCGAGCAGCTGATCGGCACGATACGCCGAGCCACCGGTACCGCACGCGGAGCACGACACGAGCCACCTCAGCGTCCATCTGGCTCGGAGACAGCCTGGAGACTCCGCCTTGAGCCTCCCCATTTATTATATTTAGTTAGACTTTATGTGTGTTTAATTTATGTTTATTTCGTTGCATTCGGTTTGCCATTTTGTTTGTAATAGGGGCTTAGGTGCAATTCGGACCCCGTGGGCCCCACGGGCCCCCCAGGCCCCACCCCATTGGGCCACCTCAGCCTAGGGTCCCACGTGGGGTCAGTCAACATGCCACATGGGGCATCTAGAAGTTTGAATGGTCAATTGTCCACATGGGGGACAACGGACCAAAATAGTCAACATTTCCAACCAACACCCACCTACCATGTCAAGCTTGTTCCCCCCTAGTCAATAGGCTGTCCCCCCCTTATTTTTTTAATTGTATTTTTGTGGAATGGTCACAAGCCATCCCAACCCTCCATCTCACACCCCTAGATCCAACGGTGGAGGATGGATTAGATGGGTGACCTATATATGCTTGTATTTTCCCATTTTGATGAATTAATGCCATTTGGAATCAAAGAAATTGTTGGAGCTCCAGCTTGGTGCGCCCCTCTCTCCCCCCTTGCAGCTGTGAAGGTTGCCTCTGGAGGTGTGACTCCTCCCCTATCAGTTCCGATCATCCTCGCCGCCGCCACGAGCCGCCACCGCACCGCCATCGTCTTCATCGGAGTTCTACCCGCGCAGTACCACATCAACTCCCATGAAATTCCCAACTCAGCCAAGAGCTCTGATCGACCTGGGGATTTTACTGGAGGTTCCATAAGTGACAAGAATGTCCCAAAAAAATTGGTTTGTCATTCAGATCCCGTTTCATAATTTTTGATTTTTGTTCCCTCTTTCATTCCAGTTCTGCCAGCAGTCTGTCCAGATTCATCTCCGCCCTAAGTTATAGGTCTTAGGTCCACTTTTTGATTTTTTTTAGTCCCACAAATTTAACTGGAGTTTCCTTCCATCCACCCATTCGTCAATTTTTTTTTAATTTCTAGTTCGTCCATTTCATATTTTCTAAAAATCATTCTCAGTCCCAGCTACAGTTCTGTTCCCCAGTTCCCAGATCCGACCACCCGACACTCCAAAAATCTTATAAAATCATCACAACCTCCAAATCCAATTCTAAAAATTGTCCCAGTTTCGTGGTTTGATGATATACAACTTTGAAGAAGAGCTTGAAGTCTGAATCACACTGTAAGTAGGCGGTCAACGGCCGTTTATAGGGAACTGATGTGCTGATCTAAGAGTTCTGGAACTATGTAGCAGAGAATTGAAAATTAGTTAAGGTCCAGGTCCGCATAGGTTCAGAGGAATCCACTGGCACTAGGTTGGAGGATTTTGAGTCCTCTTTCCAACGGCGCTAGTTTCATCCCATTCCGGTGACGGGGCTGATCACAGCGGCCATTTTCGTCGGAGCGCGCACCTAAAAATAGCAATTAGAAATCCGTGGGCAGCATTCCAAAAGCTTGGAGATCGGAGTTGTTCGGCCACCGGTCGGTGTTCCCGGACGACCGCCTTCCGTGGAGGAGTGCCACCAGGGGTCCCCATCACAGTGGGACCCACTCCTGCAGATCCGGAGGCCAGCGCCACCCGTGGGCCCCACGGGCCCGCAGAACCCGCCGTTCGGAAAGCACTAAAACGCGGAGTTCGGCACCGCCGGGCGACATCAAGATGCTGCCCGTCAACCCAATTAGCGTGATTCCCGGGCCCTGCATGTGACCTTTTACCTCCCTGCGTGGAGTGGGTCAAATTGTTGTATTTCTGTAAAATTGTGTTAACCGGGAGTCCGTGATTGGCCGGGGTTATCTTCGCCACGCCGGGTGCGTGGAGGTAATGATCCGAACTTCTTGGCGTTACATTGCTTAGCTAGTATACGGTCTTAGGCCGCTGCCGAGAGTGTAGGTACTAGCCCGTGTGTCCATGTCACCGCTGTGAGAGTGAGAGTGACCCGTCCCGCGACTCGATCCGAGTCTGGAAGTTGAGTCGGACTACCCTTGACCTCCGCCGGTTTCTTAACCGCGCACGGTCCGCGCTTTCCCTCGCTTGGGACGACGAGTGAGCTTCTACTTCTGTTAGCGACGTTTTGCCACTAGGAGCTCGTAGTGTCGGGTTTAGTGTCTCCCTAGTGTGTATTGCTGGTCGCGTCTTCATCTAGAGTCCGAGGGTGGCACGTAATAGTGTCGTCTCCCGTGTCCGTCCCGCATCACACATATTCGGGTGTCCTGGTCCGCTACCACACCCCTTCCCCACGGGCCGGGTCGTCTATGCCCACCAAGCCCGTACCCTTACAAGATACACCAACATCTAGGGGAGATACTCTTGACCCTCCCACATCCCATATGCATGCATGGCCCACCTTAGGAGGTCTAGGATTTCCGCATGATGTCAACCACCGGTTACGTCAGATGCATGTATGACACACGTTCGGGTGTCCTGGTCCGCCGTCATCCATGTACGGGTCGGACTAACATTAGGAGTGTCTAGGGTCATTGTTGAGTCAATGTGCTTTTTCTTTGTGTGGTTTGTTTGCATGGTTTGTGTGTCGTTTGTTTGTCTGCATGTGTCTTGTGTCAGCTCGTTGTCATTCTCTTTTGAGTAAGAGGTGATTGGACTCATTCGATGAGTATGGGATCGGTTCTACATCTATACCCGAATCAGTCACCTACAGGGACTCAGCGGTGATTCCTAGTGAGTCTTCGAGCTGCTTCCTTCCCTTTGAGAGTGCCCCACCCGGAGTGTCCACCTCTAGCCCATGGCAGCTTGCGCATATCGAGTATATATGGAATGAGCAGGTGACGGTCACTTGGAGTGGAGCATACCCGCGTTACTTGGCACGGTGACGGATCCGCTGGAGTACTCGAGCATCCAGACCCCTACTCGACGGGGTCGAGTTCCTCCCACCCGGGGAGAGTTGATGGGAATCGACGCCGAGCATGTACATTTACTATTGCATTTATATCCTTTAGTTTATTTTTATATCCACGGGAAAGTATATGCGCAATTGTACGGCTTTATAAGCCAATGCGTCATTCCCACGGATTGTTTGGGTTTCTTTGTAATTTGTCAGTAGGACCAGCAAGGGGGCCCTCAGCCCTTTCCCATTGGTCCATGTCACTCATGTGGGGCTAGTCAACCATCCTAGGTGGTCATCTAGAAGGGTAGAATGTCAAATGCCACATGGATAGACAAGTGGTTAAATTGGTCCAAGGTAGGTCACCTACCTTCACCTATCCATTCAACCCTTACATATGGTCAAGGGGGCGCCCCATTCCACTAGGCATATTTTAATATTTTGTGTGTGTTTATCACACTTAATCCCAGCCTTTCATCCCCCATCCCTAGATCCAAGGGTGTACAATTGATTAGATACCTAGCATATAAAAGGTTGTATTTTCCATTTGTTAGCATTAATGAAGAGAAAATTGTTAGAAAATCAAGAGTGTTCTTGAGCCCCTCCTCTCTCCCTCTGGTTTCTCTCCTCCAACCTCCAGTTCTAGAGTGATTTTACCTTCTATCCCCTCCCCTCTATCTCCGGTGATCATCTGTGCCGCCGCTGCTACCGTTCGTGCCGCCTTCGAGCCGCCGCGGAGTCGTCTTCAAGTTTCTGTCCTACTGGAAAGAGGTGTAGTTCGTGAATTCTTGCTGTCAACCACTAGCTCAGATGGATTTAAAATTTTGAGGGTGTGTTCTTACTTTGAATCCCCACCTCCATCTAAATTTTTACGTCCAAACTCCTCCATTTAGTAATTTTTCATTTTCATTCATTTTGCATTCCCAGATCTATTTTGTCTCTATCTACAGTGACAACAGCTCTGAGTTTCCCATCTCCGACCAACTTTTTGAATTTTTCAAATCCTCCCAATTTTATGGGGAGTTCTGTCCATCATCCCCTACATCCACCATTTTTCCTGATTTTTGATCTGCCCTCTATCCATTTTTCAAAATTCGTGTTCTATCTCAGCTACAGTGCTTTCAGCCCATTTCCAGATCCGACCAACTGTTAGTGAAAAAATACTATCAATTCGTAGCCACATCCAAACTTGTCCAAAATAGTTTTTCCGTTTTTCTAGCTTGATGTCCTACAACTTTACTGAAGACCCCCACATCAGATTCGGACGTTCACATATCGGTCAAAGGCAATTCTCAGAGAATAGCCCTGCAGATCTGAGTGTTCGGCTACTGTACAACAAGAAGTTGTAAATTCATTAAAGCCCAGATCCAACGGTGCAGATCCAGGATAGATCTTCAAGCCTAGATTGAAGTATTTGAAGTTAGCTTTCCAACAGCGCCCGTTTCGTGTCGATCCGACATGGGGGCTGATCGCAGCGTCCGTTCTCGCCGGGACGCGCGCTGAAAACCAGAAGTTGCATATCCGTGGCCTGTTATTCCGACCGGTGCCGATCGGAGCCGCCCGGCCTCCGGCCGGCGAACCAGCGCGCCTCCACTCCAGGGAGCGCTCATCTAGGCATCCACCACCACAGCGGTGCCACCGGGTCCCACACGGTCCCCCCGGACAGCACGTGGGCCCCACCGTCACTAGTTCGGGTGTTGCCGAATCAACGCGAGAAGCCGCCCGTCAACCCGAATTCGATCCTCCCGGACCCCATTGTGTAGCCCTTTACCTCCCTGCGTGGAGTGGGCAACGAGTTGTATTGCTGTAATCTTGTGTATTATTGTTCCGGGGGTACGAGTTTCGGCCGGGCCCATATTCCCCACGCCGAGCGCGTGGAGGTATCGTTTCCGCTCCCTTCTCGGTATTTTGCTTACTTCATATATATTTGTTTATGTCGCTGCTTTTGACACCCGTTTTAGCCCACAAGTTGCATCGTTTCTCTTATTCATCATTTTTGATGTCCCGAATTAGCCATTATTTTGGAGCTTTCTTGGATGGATTTTGAGCCCATTTTTACCATTCCATATCTTTTGAGTCTTGGAGATCATGATTTCTTATAGCCCCGGAGCTTATCTTGTCAAATTCCCACTTTCAAATCAACTTTCGGCCCATTTAGGCCGACTCCCCTCAAGTAATCGGCTCTCTCTCACTGCGATGTCCTGAAAGTGGTTCTTTTTCACCCTCTTCCAATCCTATTTTCAAAAAGTTGTCTTCATCAAAGTTGTTCCTCTTTCAAAGATCTACAATTTCTTCTTCTACACCGTTGGCCGGTTCTGCCCCGATTGTGAGCTATTCGCATTTTTCTGGCATGCCGTGCTGTTCACCTACATTCTAGAATTTTCCTCTCTCTTCCAGCCCCATTTTCACCATCTTATAATCATTTTCTCAAATTTCTTTCTTCATGAAAGTTGTTCCTCTCTCAGTTATCTACAACTTTTATGTTTACCACTTTTTCTAATTCTCCACCATTTGAGAGATATGCTTCAATTTCTAAAGTCGCGCGCAGTCTGCTCGGAATCTGCCTTCATCAAAGTGACGGCCCTACATAGGTGCGTTACTTCGGTGTGACGGTCCTACGATAGACCGTCACACCGAAACTTGTCCGAAACACCCTGTTCAACACCCACAAAGTGACGGCCCTACATAGGTGCGTTACTTAAGTGTGACGGCCCTACGATAGACCGTCACACCGAAACTTGCCCGAAACACTCTGTTCAACCCCCAGAATGTGGCGGTCCTACCCTAGACCGTTACATGCACCAGAGAGTCCAATTCGTGCTGGACTCTGCTCCGTTTTTGTGCGCCATGGCCCTCTTGAAGAGTCCATAACTTCTTGACTTCTTATCCAAATTGATCCCCGTTTTTTCCTACTTCTAGCCCTTGGTATTATCTTGAATTTGGTTCATAAGAACTCCAAATTTTCATTGGCTATATCTCTTGGGATCTGGGTCGAAAGATCATGATTTATGTTTCCTAGTTCAACTCAAACTCTGCAGATAAGGCTCCGGGGCTGCCTTCCAAAAGACATATCTTCTAGAATCCTCCTCTGAATTGATCCCCGTTTGTTCCTATCTCTTGTCCTTAGTATTATCTCGAGTTTGATCCAAAGAACTCGATTTATCTTGGACTCTATCTCCGGGAATCGTGATAAGAAGATGAGGATTTCTTATAAAACTCTATATAAACTGCCCAGTTCGCAGTCGCGTTCGGGGGCTCTTTCCGGACGTGGGGCGAAGCCATGCTGCACCGCCGACTCAATCCTTCGACCCTATCTTGAAGAGGGAAGTATTGGCTTTCAATTTCATCCTTCTGGGCTTGATTTCATGGTCTACACTCTTAGTTCTAATCTCCTCAAAATCATAAATCATCACAGTTTCCTGCACTTTCTGCTACACATGCGTTTTTCTCCGTTTTGCATCATCGTTTTCTCTCTATTCTCTCAATCAAATCTCATGATTTCAAATCTCATGCATGCACAACACACACACCTATCTTTTCCACCCTTCCACAGGGGTTAAAAACCTCCCCCGGTGCGTTCTTCCTCAATTTCTAACACTATTTTATCATTGCGGGATTGATACTACACATGCATGTTCTAATGGGTGTTTTGTCCTTGTTTGATCTTTGTTTTGTAGGAGAGCATGAATACAACGTGAGGCCCTCTTCCTCTAGCCGGCTGGAAGGAGAGGAGGTTTGAATCCACAAGTTCCCCGCACCCCGTTTCAAGTGCGATCAAGTCTTTAAGTTCCAAGGTACATGGCGCCATTCTTTACGCTTCTTCATCCTTTGGCGTTGTTAATCCTTGGTGGCGATCACGGTTAGTATTTCCATCCTTTCATCCCCTCGTCTTTGATTCACATGTTTATGCATGTATGTATTTAAAGGGGGCGGGATAGGAAGCTAATCTAATTAAAGAAAACAAATCAACAGTTTTTTGGCGATCACGGTGGGACACCAATGCCCATCACGCTTGTTTTCATGCTCTTTTGTAGGTTGGGTGGGTGCATGTTCATGTTTAGGTGATATTTCTTCGATTATCCAACTATTTTTGGTGTTTTAAGGGCTTTGGTTGTGTGACGGTCCTGCAGTAGACCGTCACATGCATGTAACGGTCCTTTGGTAGACCGTTACACGGCTTCTGGCAGTCTTGCGTGCATGCTCACGTGGTCGTGTTCATCGAGGCATAACTTTTGATCCCGGAGTCCGATTGAGCTGATTCTTGTTGCGTTGGATAGCCCTTTGTATTGTCTTTCCATCCATATATCATTTGCATCATTTGGTTAACATTTGTATATTCTAATCTTGTCCAACTTTTTGAGTTTTGTGCATAAGTTCTGCAGGCAGGCTCAGGGACAGGTTCACAGGTACATCTTTAATGAGTGATTTGACTGCCTTCCCGATGTCTGATTACACTGATTTTTGATCCATTGGATAGTCCTTTGTATTGTCTTTCCATCCATAGCTTATTTGCATCATTTGGGTCTCATTTGCTTAGTTAAAAATTGTCATCATTTTAGCATTTTGTCCATAAAATCTGCATGTGGTCTGCGCATAGGTTCACGGGGGCATCTTTGCTTAGTGATTTGATTGACCTCCCGGGGTCAGATTGATCTGTTCTTGGGGCCGTTGTGCAGATCTTTGTATTGTCTTCCCATCCATATACTATTTGTTTTTGTTGGATCATGTTTGCATAGTTTAATCTAGTCTTGATTTTCTAGTTTTAAGCTAGAATTTGCATGCACTCCGGTGCACATAGGGCCATACATTGCATATCATAGTTGCATTTCCTACCTTGGTGCGTGGACCTCTCGTCTCCATATTCCTTGGAGTCGACCAGGAAAACACATCAAGGACCTCCATAAGTCCCCGTGAGCCGTGGATTCCCACACGGACGCCGGGCCTGTTGTATCTTTCCACCCCTTTAGGCTTGCATTTGCATAAGTGTGAGGGAGTTAACCTTAGTCAACCCAAAGTTTGGACCTTATTCCCATGAGATTCCTATCTTGAGGGAATTGTTATTAATTCAAATCATTAAAAGGTCTATTGAAACCCCTAAAAGATTTCCCATCATGATAACTTGTTTGACTTGGGTGAAAACTCTCACATTGCATTGTTCGTGTTGATTGGGCTTGTCCAAGCTCATTAGTGATTTTTGTGTTGCATTCTTTCATCATCCACATATTTTGTTGTTGTTAGGCCCATTTAGTTTAGGCCATTTTGTGTGTCCATTGTCTAGTCCATTGTCCCGTGGTCCGTTGTCCATTCATCTTTGCATTAGTGGGTCAGTCCCCTCTTGTCCTCGAGCCCATTAAGCCATTGCTTCCCCATTTGTATTGTCCTTGATCTCCATGTATTAAGTCTCCATTTTCCCTCATGGAGCAATATTCTAACCCCTTGTATCATTCTTTTTCCCAATCTGCTTCCTATTCCCACGTGGAATCCTCTTCTCGCGTGGGTCCATCTTCTCGTGGTCCCCCTGACCCATCTGAGGAACATGCTAATCTCATGGCCCGTATTTCAAGCCTTGTTTGCCAAATGGACCCGGCCCAGGCCCAACGTCTTATTGCATCTCATCTTCATGGGCCTTCTTCTCATAATGGGCCATCTTCTATTCATGGGCCTCCTCCTTCTCCTTCATATGTTGCTGGCCCAATTACTAATGGGACTTATTCTCCTAATGGGCCTCATCCTTCTGCCCATGTTGTTGCCAGCCCAATGGGTCCTTATGCTCATGCTTCTTCCAGGCCCACATATCCTTCCATTCCCGGAATGGGCCCTTCTTATTCCCAACCTGAATCCTCTTATTCGGCCAAATATCAATCTCCTAGTCCTAATTCACACCCTCTTGCTCAAGTTGGCCCATATCCTTCTCGATCTCTCCCTACCCAGGAGATGATTGCTCAAACCCAACGCCAACTTGATGAGCTTCAACGCCGGATCGATCCCAAATCCTCCTTAAGTGTTCCGTTCGCATTTCAAGGTCTTCGGCTTCCGTCTCCATCACTAATTCCCACATATCACCGTTATAGTGGAGTCGGTGACCCGTATGTGCACTTGAAGGAGTTCGTTTATGAGTCGGCCCAATTTCGACATGACCAACACTTGATGGCTTATCTGTTTGGTCTGTCATTGGAAGGCCCGGCTCGGGATTGGTTCTTCTCTCTTCCGCAAGAGCAAGTTGTGAGTTTTCATACCGTTCAATAAAAGTTTATTCAGCAGTATCAAGACCAGGTTGGGCCCAAGTATTCTATCGCGGATCTGGCCCAAGAGATGATGAAGCCCGAAGAGGATTTCTGCACCTTTGCCGACCGCTGGCGTCACCTTGCCGCGCAAGTCCCGGGGCACATTCCAGAAAGAGAGCAAATCAAGATGCTGATATCTAATGCCACGCCCGAGTATCGGTTCATCTTAGCCCTCAACAACATCACCTCCTGGTAGCAATTATACAGCCGAGCCCGCTTCATTCGCCAACAAATCCAAGATTTCCTTGACCTCGAGTCTCCACCATCCACCTCCACATATCAACCTTCACCCTCCACATGTCAACCCTACGCTCCCATGAGTCAGTCGGCCATGAGTCAGCCTTCCGCCACATATCCCTCCATGAGCCAACCTCCCGCCTCTACGTACCTATACGCCTCAGCATATCAACCTTCCATGAGTCAGCCTCCCGCATCCACATACCCGTCTCCATCTCCACTTCCGGTCAAGGGAACACCACATCCCGAGCAAGTAGATGCCGTCTACATACCCCCTCATCCTGTTCCACACATGCCATCACCAAAGCCCTCCACCACTAGCCACGCACTCCTGCCTACGCAACCTCCACTTCCGGCTCCACAACCTTCTCCACCATTACATATCCCTCGACATCCACCTTGCCCGAAGCAGGCTCCTCATCTTCCTTTGCCGGAGTGTTTCACCGATATATTTCGAGCTTTGATGGCCACTCACGCGTTGCCGTTCTCTACGGTTGTGCCTTACCGACCCGCGGTCGGGGATATGCTTCAGTTCTGTGATTTCCACCGTCAGCAGGGGCATTTGGTTGAGAATTGCCCCGAGTTCCGGGATTATGTTTATAATCTGGAAGCTAAGAAAAGGATTGATTGGGCCGCCATGCATAAAGTTATTTTACATCTTCGCAACCAACAACAGTAGCAAGAAGTGCCACCCGGGCAGCCGTCTCTGTTACTTCAAGGTCAGGGGCACCCCTGTGATTCCTCGTCTAGTGCTACACTCGCTCTGTCACCTACCCCATTACCTCCGCCATCTCTTACTCTGGCTCCATCGCCGCCACAAACCCAATCCTCTACTCAGGCTAGTGCCTCCTCTTCTTCTCCCACCGTCACTACCACTACTTCTACCCTTAACACCGCTCGACGCGTTGTGTCGACACGTCGACGGTGGACACCACAACCTCCCTCTTCACCCTCTCCACCTCCATGTCCACTACCCCCATCGCCTTCATCACTATCCTCACCATCTCCATTGCCATCACCATCATCTCCATCTCCACTACCAATGCTTCCATCACCACCTCCATCTCCACCCTCGCCTCCATCTCCGCCATCACCTTTGCCCGAGCCTGAGCAAGCCACACATTTGCCTTTACCTTTACCCTCAGCCACGCCTTCACCTTCACCTTTGTCACCACCTGAGCCTATCATCGCCACATCGCCTGCGCCTTCACTTTCCATTACCACTCCCGTTGGAGCCTCCATGCCTTCCAAACCTTCACATGTTCCACCGAAACATATTCCCTTTACTTCTCCAACCACTACCACCCCACGGAGCGGGTGTGCGCTTCCTTTGGTGCCCCTCGGGTCTAATCCCCAGGGAGACAATAAGTCAAGTCAGGATGATTCAGTGCCGGCAATGCATCTCAAGATTCAAGATTTTATCTGTCGGATGCCGGTTCGTGTCCTCGTCCCCGGTTATTTTGGGGATGATGTGCCTCTACTTTCAAAGATGACAGTTGCTAAGAAGAGTTCCCATGAGTTGATGCCAGTTTCTTCCCGAGCGAGGTCAGTGGCAATCTCTTTGCTCGCCGAAGAGTTCACCGTTGATGCTATTATTTCTCCTCGCTCTATTGCTGTTCAGATGACAGGCCAAGAAGGGTTCTCTACCCGCATTGTGCTAACACATATGGCCACCAAGCAGATTATGGGTTCTATGTTCAAGGGGTAATTGGCCGTATCTTCTACACTTTCCAAGGATATTCTGCACCTGTTATGTAATCTTCCTCGATTTATTAGCAAACCGGCCATGTCAACGCCGTGTATTACTCTCCCTCAGCTTCACCCGTCTCTTCTATCAAGGGAGTTGTGCTTCAAGACTGAGTTCCGAGTGGAGTTACCGAATCTCATGCTTCTAGTGCCGAGAGACAAAACCCCGTGGGTTTGTGATATTCATCACTATGAAGGGTTACTCGCTCAAGAGTGTTCGCATATTGCTAGCACCGGGTGTCTAGGGGCAACCGCACCGATGAAGTTGCATGTTCACAGTCGGGCCAGGTCATCTGCTAGGTGGGCCCGTTATTTGAGAAGGTATTACAGATTAAGAAGCCCGAAGGTCCAAGCCCGCACCAGGTGGGTCCATTTTCAAGAAATTTCTGCCAAGAAGAGGCGGCGACGTAAACTCAATGGCTATCGGTTGTGCATTCAGGGGTCCACCTCTTCCTCCTTTTCTTTTCATTCATCCTTCCTTCTACTCAGTTCCCACCCTTGGGTGGTGTATCTTCCTCCATCTGATCCTATCTCCATCATTTTCTCCTCCTTCCATATGTCCATGCGTCCCCATTCCTCTCTTTTTTCCCCGGATCCTCCAGATTTTCCCTCCTCTCACGATTCTAGGCCCTGGCCTATGTCATCATTCCATCCTAATCTCGGGACATCACCTGATTATTCTTCCCCGAGACTTCCAGGTGTTGCCTCTGATTCTTCCCCTCCGGTATCTCCAGGTTCTTCTTATTCCCCGACCTTGGCGGGTGTCTCCCATTCTCCTTCTCTGGCACTGTCGGATGATTCTCGTCCCTCTTCTCCGACCACGTCGGATGATTCTTCTTATCATCTTTCTACTCTTTCCTCTTCACCCTTTCGGGGTCTTCGCCCTTTCTCTTGCTATTTTCGAGGCTTTAGTCCGCCTTGATCTCGGCTAATCTGGTTTCTTCTGTAATTGGTTCCTTGTTATCAGGGTCTCGGCACCTTAACGAGGGAGTTCTAGCCCTCGTCTCTCTTCCTTTTTATCCTCCTTCGTCCAGTTTGATGTCTGCCGCTCCTCCGTGTCAAGGAATCTTTAATCCTTTTGTATCCTCTCCCTTTCGTCCTGTCAAGCAAGGAATACGAAGCTCGTGCTGCGCGAAGCTCGATGATCACGATGCTTCAGGATGCTAGTTTCATCGCTGGATTTGCAAGGTATCTTTATTTTGTGCAAAGAACATGCTATTATTATCACTTATTTACTCTGCACATGTTAATAAATGCTTGTTCCTCACATGGTTAAGTGGCTTTTAGAAATTTGCTTAGTTCATTTAAAATGAGTTCACTTCTGCAGCATCCTTAGGCTGGTGATAGCTCCGTGCTAGGAGTCCAGTTCATTCCCGGATCGTTGAGGGTGACCTTTGAGCATGGGTTTTTCACACACTACACAGCAAGCCATAGCCAATCTCTCTAGTGCAACACCGTTGCTGCTTTGGCCATACCATGGGTATGCACAAAGGTCTTTTTCTTTTCTCCACTCGGCCAAGTGCAGGGGCAAGAGATGGATGGATGAGATGACCGACCTAGGTACTCCCTAATACGAAGGAGGTCTCAAATAGGGGCAGTCTTGACCCTCGAAAGTGAGCTTTCATGCAATATCTAGCCAATAAGGGCTGTCAAAATCATATATGGATGAATCAATGATGAATCAATGCAACATTATGAAAATCCAAGGCATGGCAAGAGTGGCGAAGCCCCGCGGGACGTCATGAGCCTGGTCACATGCGTGCCTGATAAATATGGGTCTCAAAATCAAAGACACAAAGCCCCAACGCAACAGACTATCTCTTTGAGGGGTGGTGCCCTGGAAGGAATTCAAATCCTGATGTCTCCCATCCTGCATAAAACTTGTCTCCAATTTTCTTCTATCTCCCTCTTAGGCTGGGTTGTATCCCGGGTATGGCCTTAGTAGGGGCACCGTTCTTTAGAGGCGGTTGGCTATGGTAAGCCACCCTCACATGCACGCCCTGCTTAAGGGAAGCTTTTAATGAGAGGGGAGGGACGGCGATCCCTGGCCAGTAGTTCGAGCCCGTCTTTGGGTGTTGCAGATTGATATGTCAAAATCCAAAAAAATGAAATATAGTTCGAAATCCAAAAAAATCAAATATGTCGAAGTTCTGAAAAAAAAAAGAAATATTGTCAAAATTCCAAAAAAAAAATTCAATATGTCAAAAAAATAATAAAAATTTGAATATGGCAAAAAAAAAATCAGAAATACAAAAATCTAAAAATACTTCTCTTTTGTTCCTTTTATTTTTTATCTTGAGGACATATACGTAATCTATTTGCTAAGTGTGCAGGCTGCAGGTTGCAGGTTCAAGCTTTCCTTGCTCTATCATTCGCTCTGTCTCCTGCTCACATTCTTCGATCTGTTCTCATCTCTTCAATATCTGTTCTGAAGCTCACGACTTTCTCAGCTTTTGCTTATTTGCTTAATCATGTTTTCATGAGTGGGCAATATCTCACGGTTTTGAACCTGGCGGTTCCGCTTCATTTGATCTTGGGTTTTGATTGAAGGAAGTGTTTATTGTCTTTATCATGTCTATGTCCTGCATGTCTTTTATCCTGATGTGTCCTTGTCATATGTGTCTATGGTCCTCCGTGTCCCTATCCCGCCGTGTCATTCATCACACGTGTCTTTGTCCTCCGTGGTATTGTCATCCCACGTGTCTTTGTCCCACCATGTCCTTATACCACTGCGTGTGCTGTCCCGCCGTGTGCGTATTTTCTTGTCCCACCGTGCCTTTAGTCGCTTGCATGCTTGCCATTTGTTTGTGTGTTATGTTTCATCCATCTTCGTTATGTTATGTTGTGCCATGTTTCGTTCATATTTCTCTTACTATGTTATGTTCATGTTATGCTTGTTTATATTCGTTCATGTTCACATCATGTCATGTCATGTGGTTGTTGTCTTATGATGAAAATCCATAAAAAGCAGAAATCAAAAATTCTCAAAAAGATGCCATGTCGCTTGGCAGGTAAGTCAGGTATGGCTCTCTATTCCTGCTCATTGTTGCATTACTATATGGTATCTACATTATTATAACCTCTCAAGGACCGGCTGGTTGCCCGTGTGTTCTGGGATCTGATGTTCCCCTTTAACAAAAACGATGATGATCTAGGAGCATACGGTTAATCGTTGGATAGGCCGCTCGGTTGAGTCGGGTGGGGGACGATGGACTTTGTCTCGCACGCCGTGGTTGCAGAAGATTCTTGACCCCGTCTTGGCTCAGTCTACTAATATTATCCTTGAGTACTTTCTATTTTATCTTTCTTTGCATTCGTTTTAATGATTTCTTTATTTCAGCCCAGCATGCATCATGTCATTTTGAGCAGTCACGTCTCGTGATCCGTTCAAGGATTTCTCCTCAACAATGGTTAATTGCACTCAGTTCTCTTGGATAAGAGATTCTTCATTCCACTCCGAATTTGAACGATTTCTCTGATCTTGCCGCTTGGTCTAATTGGCCAGTGTGATTCCTGTCTGGATTTTATCTCAGTCTTATCTCTCCTTTCCAGCACTTATGCTGTGTTCCTTCCGACCCACTCATTGTCCGTGGATTGTGTCCCCGATGAGGCTGGTCGTGTTTCCTTTTTCCTCCTTTAGTTTAGTTCTCCAGACATGTCTCATCCTTGTCAATCATTTCAGGTGGTTAGTTCGGCATTTTCGGGAGAATTCCTGTCGCTTGTTGGTTGTAACGGGTGTCTTTTTTGGCCTTGATGCCCGCTTATCAGTTCTCTCCACTTCATCTCCGCTTCATCTCCATTTCACGTCGCTGTCGCTTTTGCTCCACCTCCTTTCCATTTCGCCTCCACGTCCACTTTCGCTCGTTCCCTTACAAAGCGGACATCAAGGAGGGGCATCTGTTGACACCCGTTTTAGCCCACAAGTTGCGTCGTTTCTCTTATTCATCATTTTTGATGTCCCGAATTAGCCATTATTTTGGAGCTTTCTTGGATGGATTTTGAGCCCATTTTTACCATTCCATATCTTTTGAGTCTTGGAGATCATGATTTCTTATAGCCCCGGAGCTTATCTTGTCAAATTCCCACTTTCAAATCAACTTTCGGCCCATTTAGGCCGACTCCCCTCAAGTAATCGGCTCTCTCTCACTGCGCTATCCTGAAAGTCGTTCTTTTTCACCCTCTTCCAATCCTCTTTTCAAAAAGTTGTCTTCATCAAAGTTGTTCCTCTTTCAAAGATCTACAATTTCTTCTTCTACACCGTTGGCCGGTTCTGCCCCGATTGTGAGCTATTCGCATTTTTCTGGCATGCCGTGCTGTTCACCTACATTCCATAATTTTCCTCTCTCTTCCAGCCCCATTTTCACCATCTTATAATCATTTTCTCAAATTTCTTTCTTCATGAACGTTGTTCCTCTCTTAGTTATCTACAACTTTTATGTTTACCACTTTCTCTAATTCTCCACCGTTTGAGAGATATGGTTCAATTTCTAAAGTCGCGCGCAGTCTGCTCGGAATCTGCCTTCATCAAAGTGACGGCCCTACATAGGTGCGTTACTTCGGTGTGACGGTCCTACAATAGACCGTCACACCGAAACTTGCCCGAAACACCCTGTTCAACACCCACAAAGTGACGGCCCTACATAGGTGCGTTACTTAAGTGTGACGGCCCTACGATAGACCGTCACACCGAAACTTGCCCGAAACACTCTGTTCAACCCCCAGAATGTGGCGGTCCTACCCTAGACCGTTACATGCACCAGAGAGTCAAATTCATGCTGGACTCTGCTCCATTTTTGTGCGCCATGGCCCTCTTGAAGAGTCCATAACTTCTTGACTTCTTATCCAAATTGATCCCCGTTTTTTCCTACTTCTAGCCCTTGGTATTATCTTGAATTTGGTTCATAAGAACTCTAAATTTTCATTGGCTATATCTCTTGGGATCTGGGTCGAAAGATCATGATTTATGTTTCCTAGTTCAACTCAAACTCTGCAGATAAGGCTCCGGGGCTGCCTTCCAAAAGACATATCTTCTAGAATCCTCCTCTGAATTGATCCCCGTTTGTTCCTATCTCTTGTCCTTAGTATTATCTCGAGTTTGATCCAAAGAACTCGATTTATCTTGGACTCTATCTCTGGGAATCGTGATAAGAAGATGAGGATTTCTTACAAAACTCTATATAAACTGCCCAGTTCGCAGTCGCGACGGGGGGCTCTTTCCGGACGTGGGGCGAAGCCATGCTGCACCGCCGACTCAATCCTTCGACCCTATCTTGAAGAGGGAAGTATTGGCTTTCAATTTCATCCTTCTGGGCTTGATTTCATGGTCTACACTCTTAGTTCTAATCTCCTCAAAATCATAAATCATCACAGTTTCCTGCACTTTCTGCTACACATGCGTTTTTCTCCGTTTTGCATCATCGTTTTCTCTCTATTCTCTCAATCAAATCTCATGATTTCAAATCTCATGCATGCACAACACACACACCTATCTTTTCCACCCTTCCACAGGGGTTAAAAACCTCCCCCGGTGCGTTCTTCCTCAATTTCTAACACTATTTTATCATTGCGGGATTGATACTACACATGCATGTTCTAATGGGTGTTTTGTCCTTGTTTGATCTTTGTTTTGCAGGAGAGCATGAATACAACGTGAGGCCCTCTTCCTCTAGCCGGCTGGAAGGAGAGGAGGTTTGAATCCACAAGTTCCCCGCACCCCGTTTCAAGCGCGATCAAGTCTTTAAGTTCCAAGGTACACGGCGCCGTTCTTTACGCTTCTTCATCCATTGGCGTTGTTAATCCTTGGTGGCGATCACGGTTAGTATTTCCATCCTTTCATCCCCTCGTCTTTGATTCACATGTTTATGCATGTATGTATTTAAAGGGGGCGGGATAGGAAGCTAATCTAATTAAAGAAAACAAATCAACAGCTACTAGAGAGCATGTGTAGGGATATCTAGCTCGCTTTATATGTTCATTACCGCTGCTGCGAGAGAGTACGTGACCGTCCCGTGACCCGATCCGGGCACAAAATAGAGCCGATCACCCTAGCTCATTGCCGGTTTCTCAACCGCGCACATCTGACGCTTCCCTCGTTAAGGGGCAATCACGAGCTTGTCGTGTCCGTGTCTCGTCCCGCATCAATTTGGTATCAGTGCGAGTTGAGTCTAGGGTGTCCAAAAAAAAAGTGTGTCATTTAAGTCTAAGTGTCTAAGTCGGTCTTAGGAGTTGCATTTGCATACCATTAATCGGTATATAAAAAGGTGTTGTCCGAACGTTAGGCTACGCCTATCGGGAAGGCCGCACACTTGCGCGAGTGATCTTCGGATCGATTAACTCCGCCACGTACCGAGTCTTGGTGTCTTGTCCTTAGTGTGCATGCATCCCAAACCGTGCATAGTCGGTCTAGTGTCTTGTCTAAATGGCCTTGCATACCCATTCCCAGGGATCCATTCCCATCTTTTCGGCACCAATGGCCAACCCATGTCGACCCGTCCAAGGTGATAGGTCCGTGTCCGAGTACATCCAGGACTATAATAAGTACCGGTTGGAATATGGCTTGGGAGAGGAGAGCACCACGACCGCATTTCAGTTCCGGAGAGGTTTGCGGTTTCACTTCCAACTTGAATGTCTTGTCCGCGACGCGTTCTCGCTGGCGCAATCTTATAATGTCGCTCTAGAGGTTGAGCCCTTTGAGTCTCATTTTTCTCGCTCTAGAGGTCAAACCCTTTGGCAAACATCTACCTCCCAATCGAGTCTCGAGCCGATCGGACTACCTAACCCAATTCCTTCACCACCGGAGAGTGCTCCATTGTCACCCTCACCTTCCGATCTTAATTCAGAACCCTCTCATTTGGAGCCACCCAAGCCCCAGCCACCCGTGTTTCTAACGGGTACGCTTTTCATCGCCGAGCCGCTTCTTAGTTGGCTCAAGGATGGCTTGGTCCCACATCCCCTCTCATCCATGGACCCCACCTTACCTTTAGTGCCGGTCAACTCATTCCATACCACATTTCGATCTAGTCACCATGTTGACACATTAGACGATCTTGTCATGGGATTAGATTCACAATGGAAGTTGACACATCTTTTGGCGCGAGGCTTTGACCAACCCGCTAGTCTTAGCTTCACCCATCCGGCCTTCGGGTCCATTACCTCTGAGTGCACCGTGGGTTGTGTCACCACGGAGGTTCTTCTACTTCTTCCGCTACCGGACGAGCCCGAATTCATACCCTTTTGTCCGAGGGAGGAATCATACTTCTTGCCTACAATCCCCGTCCCACCCGTCACAATTCAAGAAGGTGACTATCCACACCTTCAAAACTTCTACACGTGGGACCGTGACTTGTGGGAACTCACCATAAGGGGTCATACCTTCTTTGATTCCTTTGACCCATTCCCTAGTGGATCCTTAGACCCTTCATATTCACTTCACTTCTTCGAGGGAGTCCGCTACCACACCCCTTCCCCACGGGCTGGGTCGTCTATGCCCACCAAGCCCGTACCCTTACAAGATACACCATCATCTAGGGAAGATACTCTTGACCCTCCCACATCCACATCCCATATGCATGCATGGCCCACCTTAGGAGGGCTAGGATTTTCGCATGATGTCAACCACCGATTACGTCAGATGCATGCATGGCACACGTTCGGGTGTCCTGGTCCACCGTCATCCATGTACGGGTCGGACTAACATTAGGAGTGTCTAGGGTCATTGTTGAGTCAATGTGCTTTTTCTTTGTGTGGTTTGTTTGCATGGTTTGTGTGTCGTTTGTTTGTCTGCATGTGTCTTGTGTCAGCTCGTTGTCATTCTCTTATGAGTAAGAGGCGATTGGACTCATTCGATGAGTATGGGATCGGTTCTACATCTATACCCAGATCAGTCACCTACAGGGACTCAGCGGTGATTCCTAGTGAGTCTTCGAGCTACTTCCTTCCCTTTGAGAGTGCCCCACCCGAAGTGTCCACCTCTAGCCCATGGCAGCTTGCGCATATCGAGTATATATGGAATGAGCAGGTGACGGTCACTTGGAGTGGAGCATAACCGCGTTACTTGGCACGGTGATGGATCCGCCGGAGTACTCGAGCATCCATACCCCTACTCGACGGGGTCGAGTTCCTCCCACCCGGAGAGAGTTGATGGGAATCGACGCCGAGCATGTACATTTACTATTGCATTTATATCCTTTAGTTTATTTTTATAACCACGGGAAAGTATATGCACAATTGTACGGCTTTATAAGTCAATACGTCATTCCCTCGGATTGTTTGGGTTTCTTTGTAATTTGTCAGTAGGACCAGCAAGGGGGCCCTCAGCCCTTTCCCATTGGTCCATGCACTCATGTGGGGCTGGTCAACCATCCTAGGTGGCCATCTAGAAGGGTTGAATGTCAAATGCCACATGGGTAGACAAGTGGTTAAATTGGTCCAAGGTAGGTCACCTACATTCACCTACCCATTCAACCCTTACATATGGTCAAGGGGGCGCCCCATTCCACTAGGCATATTTTAATATTTTTTATGTGTTTATCACATTTAATCCCAGCCTTTCATCCCCCATCCCTAGATCCAAGGGTGTACAATTGATTAGATACATAGCATATAAAAGGTTGTATTTTCCATTTGTTAGCATTAATGAAGAGAAAATTGTTGGAAAATCAAGAGTGTTCTTGAGCCCCTCCTCTCTCCCTCTGGTTTCTCTCCTCCAACCTCCAGTTCAAGAGTGATTCTACCTTCTATCCCCTCCCCTCTATCTCCGGTGATCATCTGTGCCGCCGCTGCCGCCGTTCGTGCCGCCTTCGAGTCGCCGCGGAGCCGTCTTCAAGTTTCTGTCCTACTGGATAGAGGTGTAGTTCGTTAATTCTTGCTGCCAGCCACGAGCTCAAATGAATTTGAAATTTTGAGGGTGTGTTCTTACCTTGAATCCCCACCTCCACCTAAATTTTCACGTCCAAACTCCTCCATTTAGTAATTTTTCATTTTCGTTCATTTTGCATTCCCAGATTTGTTTTGTCTTTGTCTACAGTGACAACAGCTCTGAATTTCCCATCTCCGACCACCTTTTTGAATTTTTCAAACCCTCCCAATTTTATTGGGAGTTTTGTCTAGCATCCCGTACATCCATCATTTTTCCTGATTTTTGATCTTCTCTCTGTCTATTTTTCAAAATTTGTGTTCTATCTCAGCTACAGTGCTTTCAGCCCATTTCTAGATCTGACCCACTGTTAGTGCAAAAATATTATCAATTCGTAGCCACATCCAAACTTGTCCAAACCTATTTTTTCATTTTCCTAGCTTGATGTCCTACAACTTTACTGAAGACCACTACTTCAGATTCGGACGTTGACATATCGGTCAAAGGCAGTTCTAAGAGAATAGCCCTGCAGATCTGATTGTTCGGCTACTGTACACCAAGAAGTTGTAAATTCATTAAAGCCCAGATTCGTTGAGATACAGGATAGATCTTCAATCCTAGATTGAAGTATTTGAAGTTAGCTTTCCAACGGCGCCCGTTTCGTGTCAATCCGACATCGGGGCTGATCGCAGCGTCCGTTCTCGCCAGGACCCGCGCTGAAAACCAGAAGTTGCAGATCCGTGGCCGGTTATTCCGACCGGTGCCGATCGGAGCCGCCCGGCCTCCGGCCGGCGAACCAGCGCGCCTCCACTCTAGGGAGCGCTCATCCAGGCATCGACCACCACAGCGGTGCCATCGGGTCCCACACGGCCCCTCCGAATAGCACGTGGGCCCCACCGTCACTAGTTCCGGTGTTGCCGAATCAACGCGAGAAGCCGCCCGTCAACCCGAATTCGGTCCTCCCGGACACCATTGTGTAGCCCTTTACCTCCCTGCGTGGAGTGGGCAGCGAGTTGTATTGCTGTAATCTTGTGTATTATTGTTCCGGGGGTACGAGTTTCGGCCGGGCCCATCTTCCCCACGCCGAGCGCGTGGAGGTATCGTTTCCGCTCCCTTCTCGGCATTTTGCTTACTTCATATATATTTGTTTATGCCGCTGCTAGAGAGCATGTGTAGGGATATCTAGCTCGCTTTATATGTTCATTACCGCTGCTGCGAGAGAGTATGTGACCGTCCCGTGACCCGATCCGGGCACAAAAGAGAGCCGATCACCCAAGCTCATTGCCGGTTTCTCAACCGCGCACATCCGACGCTTCCCTCGTTAAGGGGCAGTCACGAGCTTGTTGTGTCCGTGGTCCGTCCCGCATCAATTAAATTGATGCGGGATGAGACACGGACACGACAAGCTCGTGATTGCCCCTTAACGAGGGAAGCGTCGGACGTGCACGGTTGAGCAACCGGCGAGAGCTAGGGTGGTCAATTCACACTTTCGTGCCCGGATCGGGTCACGGGACGGTAACGCTCTCTCTCGCAGCAGCGGTGATATGAATATAAAACAAGTTAGATCCTAAAGTATGCTCTCTAGCAGCGGCATAAATAAATATATATAAAGTATGCAAAATGCCAAGTAAGGGAGCGAATGCGATACCTCCACGCGCTCGGCGTGGGGATGACGGACCCGGTCGAAACTCGTACTCCCGGAACAATAATACACAATATTACAGCAATACACGTCACTGCCCACTCCACGCAGGGAGGTAAAGGGCTACACAATGGGGTCCGGGAGGACCGAATTCGGGTTGACGGGCGGCTTCTCGCGTTGATTCGGCAACACCCGAACTAGTGACGGTGGGGCCCACGTGCTGTCCGGAGGGGCCGTGTGGGACCCGGTGGCAGCGCTGTAGTGGGGACACTTAGGGAAGCGCTCCCCGGGCTGGCGGCACGCTGGTTCACCGTCCGGAGGCCGGGCGGCTCCGTTTGGCGCCGGTCGGAATAATCGGCCACGGATCTGTAGCTTCTGGTTTTCAGCACGCGATCCAGCGAGAATGGACGCTGCGATCAGCCCCGACTTCGGAATGCGACGAAACTGGCGCCGTTGGAAAGATACTTCGAAGGGCTTCAACCTAAGGGGGTTAAATAAAAACAATCAAGCCTGTACTTCTGATTGGCGAATTTTGAAGGTTGCTGTTGTACAGTGTCTGAACTCTCAGACTAGCAGGGAACTTTCCTGAGAGTTGCCTTTGACCGATATGTGAACGTCCGAATCTGAGGTTATGGTCTTCAGTAAAGTTGTTGGAAATCAAGCTAGAAAATCAGGACTAGTTTTGGATCTTGATTTGGGAAAGGCTACGAATTTCTATGCTGTTTGCACTAGGAGTGGGTCGGATCTGGAATCTGGCTGACAACACTGTAGCTGAGGAAGAACACGAATTTTGAAAAATAGATAGATGGCGGATAAAAAATCAAAAAAAATGGTGGATGTAGGGGATGATGGACAGAACTCCCAGTAAAATTGGGAGGGTTTGAAAATTTCAAAGAGGTGGTCGGAGATGGGAAACTCAGAGCTGTTGTCACTGTAGACAGAGATAAAACAAATCTGAGAATGCAAAATGAACGAAAATGGAAAATAACAAAATGGAGAAGTTTGGATGTGAAAATTTAGGTGGAGGTGGGGATTCAAGGTAAGAACACACCCTCAAAATTTCAAATCTATCTGAGCTCGTGGATGATAGCAAGAATTCGTGGAAGTCACCTCTGTCCAGCAGGACAGAACCTTGACGATGGCTCCGTGGCGGCTCGTAGGCAGCACGAACGGCGGCGGCGGCGGCACAGATGATCACCGGAGATAGAGGGGAGGGGATAGGAGGTATAAACCACTCTAGAACTGGAGGTTGGAGAAGGAAGAACACCAGAAGAGAAGAAGGGGGCGCAATATGCTCCAAGCTTCAACACAATTTTTTGATTTTTTCATTAATTTCCACATGAAAATACACACTTTTATATGCTAGGTATCTAATCTAATCTAGACCCTTGGATCTTGGGATGGGGGATTGAAGGGCTGGGATTAAGTGTGAAACACACATAAAAATTAATACAATAATAAGGGGAGAGGGGCGCCCCCTTGACCAAGGTTAATGGGTTGAATGGGGTAGGTGACCTATCTTGGACCAATTTAACCACTTGTCTACCCATGTGGCATTTGACATTCAACCCTTTTAGATGGCCACCTAGGATGGTTGACCAGCCCCACATGAGTGACATGGACCAATGGGAAAGGGTTGAGGGCCCCCTTGCTGGTCCTACTGACAAATTACAAAGAAACTCAAACAATCTGTGGGAATGACGCATTAGCTTATAAAGCCGTACAATTGCGCATATACTTTCCCGTGGATATAAAAATAAACTAAAGGATATAAATGCAATATGAAAAGTACTTACTCGGCGTCGATTCCCATCAACTCTCCCCGGGTGGGAGGAACTCGACCCCGTCGAGTAGGGGTAGGGATGCGCGAGTACTCAGGCGGATCCGTCACCGTGCCAAGTAACGCGGGTATGCTCCGCTCCAAGTGATCGTCACCTGCTCATTCCATATATACTCGATATGAGCAAGCTGCCATGGGCTAGAGGTGGACACTCCGGGTGGGGCACTCTCAAAGGGAAGGAAGCAGCTCGAAGACTCACTAGGAATCACCGCTGAGTCCCTATAGGTGACTGATCCGGGTATAGATGTGGAACCGATCCCATACTCATCGAATGAGTCCACTCGCCTCTTACGCATAAGAGAACGACAACGAGCTTGCACAAGACACAAGCAGACTCACCAAACACTAACACACATATGCAAACAACACAAATAAGAAACGGACTCATGCATGACTCTAGACAAAACTAGTGTTAGTCAGACCCGTACATGGATGACGGCGGACCAGGACACCCGAATATGTGTCATACATGCATTTGACGTAACCGGAGATGGGTGGCATGGGGTACACCTAAATATCCAAGTATGACCCAGTCCTGCATAGACGGCCCTTTAGATTTAGGAGACTTGAGTGGGCTAGGAAAGCAGGGTGTGGAAGAGCCGGGTGTAGGTGTATCGTGGACGGGCTTGGTGGGTATGGAGGACCCGACCCGTAGGAAAGGGGTATGAAGGTGGACTTCCCCGAAGAAGTGAAGGGAATATGAAGGGTCTAGGGATCCACTAGGGAAGGGGTCAAAGGGATCAAAGAAGGTATGACCCATTATGGTGGGTTCCAACATGACATGGTCCCAATCATGAAATTCTTGAAGGTGCGGGTGGTCACCTTCCTCCGTCATGGTAGATGGGACCGTGTATAGAAAATATGACTCCTCCCTCGGAAGCAAAGTCATGAAGTCGGGCTCATCCGGTAGTGGGAGAAGTAGAAGAACCTCCGTGGTGATACAACCCACGGTGCACTCAGAGGTAATGGACCTGAAGGCCGGATGGGTGAAGCTACGACTCGTGGGTTGGTCGAAGTCTCGGGCCAACATATGTGTCAACTTCCATTGCGTGTCTAGTCCCATAACAAGATCGTCCAACGTGTCAACATGGTGCCTACATCGAAACGTGGTATGGAAGGAGTTGACCGACACTAGAAGTAGGATGGGGTCCATGGATGAGAAGGGAGGTGGGACCAAGCCATCCTTGAGCCAACTAAGAAGCGGCTCGGCTATGTATAGTGTACCCGTTAAAAACACGGGTGGCTCGGGCTTTGGTGGTTCCAAATGAGAGGATTCCGAATCGAATTCGGAAATAGAGGGGGATGACATTGGAACTCTCTCGAGTGGTGAAGGCCATGGTGTAGGCGGCTGGGAGGTAGATGCTTGTCTAAAGCCACCATACCGAGAAAAGTGTGACTCAAATGGTTCGACCACTAGAGTGACCGTATAGGATTCCGCTAGAGAGAATGCATTGCGGATATGACATTCCAACTGGAAGTGAAGGCGCAAACCTCTCCGGAACTGAAATGCGGCCGTGTTGCTCTCCTCTCCCAAGCCATGTTCCAACCAATACTTATGATATGCCCGAATGTACTCGAACACGGACCTATCACCTTGGACGGGTCGACATGAGTTGGCCATAATTGCCAAAATACGGGAATGGATCCCTAGGAATGGATATGCAAGGCCATTTGGACAAGACACTAGACACGACCCGAAGTAATGCAAAGTTGGAATGCATGCACACTAAGGACCCTAGACGTAAACCAAGACACGGTACGTGGCGGAGATAACCGACCCGAAGGTCACTCGCGCAAGTGTGCGGCCTTCCCGATAGGCGTAGCCTAACGTTCGGACAACACCTTTTGATATACCGAGTAAAGGGATGTAAATGCAAAAAGACACTTTTTTTTGGACACCCTGGACTCAACTCGCTCTGATACCAAATTGATGTGGGACGGACCACGGACACGACAAGCTCGTGACTGTCCCTTAACGAGGAAAGCGTCGGACGTGCACGGTTGAGAAACCGGCGAGAGCTAGGGTGGTCAATTCACACTTTCGTGCCCGGATCAGGTCACGGGACGGTAACGCTCTCTCTCGCAGCAGCGGTGATAAGAATATAAAGCGAGCTAGATCCTAAAGCATGCTCTCTAGCAGCGGCATAAACACATATATATGACGTAAGTAAAATGCCAAGTAAGGGAGTGAATGCGATACCTCCACGCGCTCGGCGTGACCCGGCCGAAACTCGTACTCCCGGAACAATAATACACAATATTACAGCAATACACGTCGCTGCCCACTCCACGCAGGGAGGTAAAGGGCTACACAATGGGGTCCGGGAGGACCGAATTTGGGTTGACGGGCGGCTTCTCGCGTTGATTCGGCAACACCCGAACTAGTGACGGTGGGGCCCACGTGCTGTCCGGAGGGGTCGTGTGGGACCCGGTGGCAGCGCTGTAGTGGGGACACTTAGGGAAGCGCTCCCCGGGCTGGCGACACACTGGTTCGCTGGCCGGAGGTCGGGCGGCTCTGTTCGGCGCCGGTCGGAATAATCGGCCACGGATCTGCAGCTTCTGGTTTTCAGCGCGCGCTCCGGCGAGAATGGACGCTGCGATCAGCCCCACGTCGGAATGCAACGAAACTGGCGCCGTTGGAAAGATGCTTCAAAGGGCTTCAACCCAAGGGGATTACAGAAAAATAATCAAGCCTGTACTTCTGATTGGCGAATTTTGAAGGTTGCTGTTGTACAGTGTCTGAACTCTCAGACTAGCATGGAACTTTCCTGAGAGTTGACTTTGACCGATATGTTAACGTCCGAATCTGAGGTTATGGTCTTCAGAAAAGTTGTTGGAAATCAAGCTAGAAAATCAGGACTAGTTTTGGATCTTGATTTGGGAAAGGCTACGAATTTCTATGATTTTTTCACTAGCAGTGGGTCGGATCTGGAATTTGGCTGACAACACTGTAGCTGAGAAAGAACACGGATTTTGAAAAATGGATAGATGGCGGATAAAAAATCAAGAAAAATGGTGGATGTAGGGGATGATGGACAGAACTCCCAGTAAAATTGGGAGGGTTTGAAAAATTCAAAAAGGTGGTCGAAGTTGGGAAACTCAGAGCTGTTGTCACTGTAGACAGAGACAAAACAGATCTGGGAATGCAAAATGAACGAAAATGAGAAATTACTAAATGGAGGAGTTTGGATGTAAAAATTTAGTTGGAGGTGGGGCTTCAAGGTAAGAACACACCCTCAAAATTTCAAATCCATCTGAGCTCGTGGCGGACAGAAAGAATTCGTGGAAGTCACCTCTGTCCAGCAAGACAGAACCTTGACGATGGCTCCGTGGCGGCTCGTAGGCGGCACGAACGGCGGCGGCACAGATGATCACCGGAGATAGAGGGGAGGGGATATGAGGTAGAAATCACTCTAGAACTGGAGGTTACAGAAGGAAGAACACCAAGAGAGAGGAAGGGGGCGCAATATGCTCCAAGCTTCAACACAATTTTCTGATTTTTTTCATTAATTTCCACATGAAAATACACACTTTTATATGCTAGGTATCTAATCTAATCTAGACCCTTGGATCTAGGGATGGGGGATTGAAGGGCTGGGATTAAGTGTGAAACACACACAAAAATTAATACAATAATAAGGGGAGAGGGGCGCCCCCTTGACCAAGGTTAATGGGTTGAATGGGGTAGGTGAAGGTAGGTGACCTACCTTGGACCAATTTAACCACTTGTCTACCCATGTGGCATTTGACATTCAACCCTTCTAGATGGCCACCTAGGATGGTTGACCAGCCCCACATGAGTGACATGGACCAATGGGAAAGGGTTGAGGGCCCCCTTTCTGGTCATACTGACAAATTATAAAGAAACCCAAACAATCCATGGGAATGGCGCATTGGCTTATAAAGCCGTACAATTGCGCATATACTTTTCCGTGGATATAAAAATAAACTAAAAGATATAAATGCAATATGAAAAGTACTTGCCCGGCGTCGATTCCCATCACCCTGATCAAGAGAAAGCTTCGCCATACCACCAAGTCAGGTCGGCCTGATTTCTTGGTGATATGGTACTGTACCAGTTTGTGCTGATCTGACTCGGCTTTTGTAGCTTTTTTTTTGTCTCTCCCTTAAAAGGACGACCCGTACTATATAGCAACCCACTGACCCGAGTTTTCCTATGTATAGTATAAGTCGCACTAAAAGAACAAGAGGCTATAGTTACGACACGTACAGACGTGGCGCTCCTGTGTTGGACCGTTAGAGTGCGGTGATGGTCGAGGCTTAGACCGTTACAGACTGGGACGGCCCAAGGTTAGACCGTCAGGCTCTGTGTGGTGCCGAGATGAGTTTTCGTGTTCTCCGCGATCGTTGCGCATTGTGTCGGTCCCTAGTCGACCCGGTCGTGACCCAGTGGTCGACTTGCGGTCTTGTGAGTGCCCCAGACACCCGTGCGATTCTGTGTCCGTGTCTTGAGGGTGTCGGGAGGACCGTGCTACCTCGTTTAGCGTGCCCATGGGTTTAAGAGTCCGGGTGACTTCTCACGTGTCGGGCTTTCGTGTTACGCTAGACCGAGTCACCGTGTGTCGGTGGGGGTGCGGTGGGGTCTCCCCCGCATGATGTGAGTTTTCCTGGAAGATGATTCCCGAGTGGGTCATGTGTTTGGCCTTGGACTGTGAGTCCTGCTATCAGCATGGCAGCTTGTGCGTTGCCCTGGGAATCATGCTTCTGTGCTTTCCGCGTGGGCCATGCAGGTGGCCTTGGACTGCGAGTCCAGTGGCTAGCCTGGGGCTGGAGGGTTCCCGCCTTTCCCTGAGAGTGGGATTTGGTTTGGCGGCCTGTGAGTTGGTTTGGGAACCGTGTTTCTCTGTGTCTGCGTGGCCAAGTGTGCGGCCCGTAGGCGGTGAGTCCCGTTTCTTCTCCGACTGTGGTCACCGTGCGACGGTGTTGGTACGTGGGATGGTCCCCGTACGTCGTCGGGTTCGGACGTTATTTTCCGTTGAGTTGAGAGTCTACTCTCTGAGTGACCCTCCACTAGTCGTAGCCTGCTTACACGTGTGTTGTCCCACCAGGGAGGGGTGGAGAGGCTACCCTTAGAGACGATTTGTGGGCCAGTTTCCGTCGGGCCCCGCGTCTAGCATCCAGAGTCAGGCTGAGGGGAAAACCGGTCAGAGGATCAGACCAGGGACGCACAGTCTGTGTGTGCACACGTGGTTGGGGGCGGTTGGACCCACATCTATGGGCGTGACCCCAGCTAGTCACTTGTTTGTGGTTACTTGTACGGTGTCTTAGTTCCCGCTGGGCCGGAGGGAGACACCTGAGGTGCGGACTAAGACGTCAGTGGACGCATTCGGCCTTGCTTCTAGTGGGAGGTACTCCTCTTCTAGATAGAGAGTGACAGACTGTCAGTTTCCGTGACTTCAACCTTCAGATTTCGGTCGCGTTGACCGTTGAGTTCCAGGTGTTTCACCGTGGCACGTGTGTCGGCTCTCGCGCCGTGAGACTAGTGCTAGTGGCTTTACCGAGGTTGCGTCTTGTTGTGTGGTACCCGCGACCGGATGGTCGGGGTTGCACTTTGGACTGTGTGTCCAGGTCGGCCGTGTCCGGGGAGACATGCCTCTACGGCATGGTTGCCGTGGGTTTTTACTTCGGTAAGCGGTACTAGTGCAGTTCGGTAGCCTCGACTGCGAGATCGGGGTGTGTTTCTGGTACAGTAGGAGTAGTTGTAGCGCCGGGCTTCGACCGGCCACCGGGTTTACTGTTCCTGCTGTTGCGGTTGCTCTTGTAGCCTTCCTTTCTGCTACCGCCGTTGTTTCCGGTTGGGGTCCCGCGGGATCCCTGCTGAGTCTCTGTTTTGGAGAGTCATTCCCTACTTTTCAGGTGAGGCGGTTCTTCTTCCTCGAGGTTCGAGGGCGCGATGCGGAGGTTCTCAGCTGCCAGCTCGCCGGGCCGCGTGTTCACTCGGCATGTGGTACATTTTTATTGCTTTAGACTATACTTTCTGTTGGATTGGACTCTGTTGTACTTGTAGTTGTTTATTTATTTCTGTTATTTATTGTCCTGCTTTATTTCCTATTTCTTTGTGCCTCCACACTCCTTTTAGCCCTTCCGAGCCCTCCCGGCTCGTGGGCGGCGGTTCGAGTCTCGGGTTATCGGGCCTTCCCGGTAATCGGATTCTCGGGTCGTTACAGCTGGTATCAGAGCAGTGGTTGTGGACGTACATAGGAATTCAAAATATTGCAGTGATCAAAGTCTATAAGGTTTAGTACAATCAGCAGCTGGCTTAGGATTTTGTGTTCGCTTTCTGCGTAGTTTCTCGCTTGAGAGCTTGAGTGCGCTGTGCGGCGCTGTGAAGGTGGTTGTTATTCGCGGCTTCCGTGCCAGCATGGGGTCTAAGGATCGAGGTCGAGGGCTTTCTCCCTTATCGGTGATGACCCCAGTTGTGCTGCGTTGGGCAGAGGTTGCCGACAGGTGCGTTGTTGTGGTGTTGTGTTTGAGGTATTTGCCGCGAGGGTAGGTGGCTGGTGCGGATTGTTCGTGGTTAAGTGGCCGTAAGTGTGCTCCGAGGGAGCTGTTGTTGAGTCTGGCCACTCTAACTTAAGGTTTATCCAGCCCCTGAGGCGCTGAGGTTGAGGTTTGAGGCGTTGGAGCGGGTGCTCTGGTCGAGAAGTGTGCTCGGGTGAGCGGAGGATCTTCTCAGTGAGCTGCTGTTTTGTCGAGCCTGACGTTCTTGTCGTGCTCTATCGTGTCAGAAATGACGTGTCGGTCCCGGTTATTCTTGCAGATTTCAAGGCAAGATTGGGCTGTGGTGTCCCAGTAAGTCTTGCTCCTGCGCTCTTGTGTGCGAATGAGTTGTGTTCTCCTTGGTTTTGGTTTAGGTTGTGAAGGTTCTGCGGTGAGTTCCGAGACTCGAGGATGAGCGTTGACGATTGTCGATTATGGCTCGTGTTGCGGCTCTTGGCGTGGCGTGTTGTAGTTCGAGGGATTACAACGGTGGTGCATCGAGAGATGCTGTGATTGTGGTCCGACGTGACACTCACCGAGTGTGTCGGAGGCGTTGACCTGATGGAAGCGATGGTTTTCCTTGGTGCTGGATGGTGTTATTTCCAGCATGCGCGAGGTTCGAGATCAGGTCGAGCGTGGAGTTCTTCCGTTGGTCGGAAGTGCGTTTGGGTTCTCCTTTGGTTGGAGAGATTGTATTTGGCTAGGATTGCCGTCTTGCATTGTGTGCCCGGATTGGTTGGCCTTGTGTGCCATGAAGTTCGTGCGAGACGTGCTCCTTGTCTTGGCAAGGTGGTTATCTGTGAAAAGTTGTGCCCATTCCCTTGTCGTGTGAGGGTGTGCTGGCGCTGTTCCGGAAGGACGAGTGCCGGTTGGGCGGTGTTTGCTTTCTCGGCTGTGCGCGCGTGGATCAGAGTGCGCAGCGGAAGCGTGGTGGGCTTGTGACTCACTGGTTCAAGATCGTAGCGTTGGTTACTACGGGCGGATTTCCTGAGTTTGCGTTGAGCATTGGAGGATTGGTTCCTCGGTGTGAAACGTGTTGTTGCCGTGGCATTGCTCGAGGTATTATGGTTCTTGACACTAGCATAATGGAGTGTTGGGGACTGTGCTGGCTAGTGCGCCGCATGAGTACGTTGTTCCTGTGATGGAAGCCATGTCATGCGTCGGTGTTGGACCCGGATGGGGTTGTTGAGGATGTCGCCTGACGGAGACGAAGGATTTGATGAGACCAGACGGAAGAACGACGCCTGTGGGCGGAAATCTCTTAGGGAGGTTGGCGTCGGAGTGGTGGTCCTTAGCGGGACGTTGGTGTCACATGGTTATCCCTGGTTTGGTGACCAGCATGGGATGGTTCCCCTGTAAGTCTGAGTCGAGTGAAGCGATGACTGAAGACACCAGGATCTTGTCATTTGGTTTCATCGTGCTCCCCGAGAGGGTCGAGTTGGCGCGATGATCGAGCTCGGATGCGGAGTCAGAGAGGAGTGTAGCTCGAGATGTGGCATCGGTCTATGTGTGAGTCAGCGGATGACCTGCTGTGGGGCTGGATCGTGCCCTTTGGGCCGGTGGAGGTTTCCCGTTGACGTGTATCTGGCGACCAGTGGATGGTCTTTTCACAGGCAGAAGGTGCTGTTGGTTGTGCTTCGTGAACGGTGTTGAGCCGATGTTCTGGTTGCGGTCTGTTGAGATGGCTGCGTGAGCCGATGGAGGTTCTGTGTTGGTTGTTCACTTGCGAAGGGTGTGCGACCTGTCAGCTGGTTGTGAAGCTGATGTATGTTTTATCTGCCGACCATAGGATGGATCGGTAGCTGTTTCTCGTGTCGAGGGTGTGTTTCCTCGGTGGGCGAGATGGTGGCAGCGGTGCCATGATTGGTTTTCGTGGTGTCTGAGGTGAAGCCGGACTGCGTTTGTTGGTGTACCTGCTCTGATGGCCGGTGTGCGCGGCGCGCGGAGCGAGGTGTTGTTTGTGATTGTAAGTCTGGCTGCGTCCCTCGGGTCCGAAGCTTCTCGTGCGAATCGAGGTTTTTTGTGCTGGGGCTCTGATTGCGTTGTCAGTTGGTTTAGTGTTCTTCCCCTGTGTCCTGGTGCTAGTGCCGAATTTCTAGGACGAAATTCCTTTAAGGAGGGAGGGCTGTAATGCCCCAGGTTTTTTTTTCGGATTTTTTAGTGGGTCTCGGAGTGTATTTTGTGCTTTACACGTGTTTTTCCTTGATGTGCCTTTGGAACTCTGTGCAGGACGAACCGTGGCGTTCCCCGACTCCGGGACAGTACTACTGCGTTGTGTTCCTTCCGAGGATCGCGGAGGTAATTTGTCGTATTTTTTTGAATTTCTACAATTTTTGGATTTTTCTATATATATTAACCCTTTTCTCTCTCCCCCTCTCATTCTCTCTTTCTCACTCTCTCTCATCTCTTTCTCTCCCCCTCTCCCCGGGCGACCGACGGTGGCAGAGGAGGGCGAGGCGGCGATGGCGGGAGGCGAGGAACGGGTCGAGGATCGAGGGCCGGTGACGCGTGGAAGTTCGGCCGCAGGTTCGTGGAGCGGCGAGGGTTTCACGGCGTTTTCTTCGTGGATCGGCGTCCACGACGCGTCGTTTCTTCGGTGGAGGTAGGGAGATGGACCCCCAGCTCGTGCATTCCCTTTCCCGCGAGTTTTGTAGGCCGTGGCGAGCCGAGCAGGTTTATTTTCGCATTTTATGAAAAATTCTTATTTTTGGGGAGTGAGCCGGATCTCTTGTTTTACGACATTTTTGGCCGATCCGGGGGTTTAGATGCATGCCTAGGGGCTTGGGGATGGATTCCTCTTTGTTTCCCCATCACCCGGGGGTGATCGGGGCGTGGATCGGATTTTTGGGCTGTTTCCCGCCGTTTCGCGCTCGGACGGGTGTGACGGTCCTTCCAGTGACCGTCACAGCCTGTGACGCCCCAGTGTGGATGCGTCACAGGGCCCGTTAGCCTTTTGGTGGTTTGTGGGTGTGACGGTCCCTCGATAGACCTCCACGGCGCTGTGACGCGCCTAGGTTCGACCGCTACGTGCCTTCTCGTGTTTTCAGACCGTTGGGGTCACGAGTCTTCTGACTCGCCTAGGTAGGACCGTCAGAGACTGTGACGTGCCCGAGTGGGAGCGTCAGAGCTGACGCAGCCCATTCTTCTGACGCGCCCAGGTAGGACCGTCAGACGCTGCGACGCGCCGAGGGGTGAGCGTCACAGCCTGTGTTGTTTCGTCTTCTAACGCACCAGGCTTGGTCCGTTAGAGACTGTGACGCCCCAGGGTGGGTGCGTCACAGCCGTTGTTTCCCCTCTCGTGTGGCGCTCCTGTGTTGGACCGTTAGAGTGCGGTGACGGTCGAGGCTTAGACCGTTACAGACTGGGACGGCCCAAGGTTAGACCGTCAGGCTCTGTGTGGTGCCGAGATGAGTTTTCGTGTTCTCCGCAATCGTTGCGCGTTGTGTCGGTCCCTAGTCGACCCGGTCGTGACCCAGTGGTTGACTTGCAGTCTTGTGAGTGCCCCAGACACCCGTGAGATTCTGTGTCCGTGTCTTGAGGGTGTCGGGAGGACCGTGCTACCTCATTTAGCGTGCCCATGGGTTTAAGAGTCCGGGTGACTTCTCGCGTGTTGGGCTTTCGTGTTACGCTAGACGGAGTCACCGTGTGTCGGTGGGGGTGCGGTGGGGTCTCCCCCGCATGCCGTGAGTTTTCCTGGAAGATGATTCCCGAGTGGGTCATGTGTTTGGCCTTGGACTGTGAGTCCTGCTATCAGCGTGGCAGCTTGTGCGTTGCCCTGGGAATCATGCTTCTGTGCTTTCCGCGTGGGCCATGCAGGTGGCCTTGGACTGCGAGTCCAGTGGCTAGCCTGGGGCTGGAGGGTTCCCGCCTTTCCCTGAGAGTGGGATTTGGTTTGGCGGCCTGTGAGCTACTTTGGGAACCGTGTTTCTATGTGTCTGTGTGGCCAAGTGTGCGGCCCGTAGGCGGTGAGTCCCGTTTCTTCTCCGACTGTGGTCACCGTGCGACGGTGTTGGTACGTGGGATGGTCCCCGTACGTCGTCGGGTTCGGACGTTGTTTTCCGTTGAGTTGAGAGTCTACTCTCTCAGTGACCCTCCACTAGTCGTAGCCTGCTTACACGCGTGTTGTCCCACCAGGGAGTGGTGGAGAGGCTACCCTTAGAGACGGTTTGTGGACCAGTTTTCGTCTGTCCCCGCGTCTAGCATCCATAGTCCGGCTGAGGGGAAAACCGGTCATAGGATCAGACCAGGGACGCACGGTCTGTGTGTGTACACGTGGTTGGGGGCGGTTGGACCCACGTCGACGGGCGTGACCCCAGCTAGTCATTTGTTTGTGGTTACTTGTACGGTGTCTCAGTTTCCGCTGGGCCGGAGGGAGACACCTGAGGTGCGGACTAAGACGTCAGTGGACGTATTCGGCCTTGCTTCTAGTGGGAGGTACTCCTGTTCTAGACAGAGAGTGACAGACTGTTAGTTTCCGTGACTTCGACCTTCGGGTTTCGGCCGCGTTGACCGTTGAGTTCCAGGTGTTCACCATGGCACGTGTGTCGGCTCTCGCGCCGTGAGACTAGTGCTTGTGGCTTTACCGAGGTTGCGTCTTGTTGTGTGGTACCCGCGACCGGATGGTCGGGGTTGCACTTTGGACTATGTGTCCAGGTCGGCCGTGTCCGGGGAGACAGGCCTCTACGGCGTGATTGCCGTGGGTTTTTACTTCGGTAAGCGATACTAGTGCAGTTCGGTAGCCTCGACTGCAAGATCGGGGTGTGTTTCTGGTACAGTAGGAGTAGTTGTAGCGCCGGGCTTCGACCGGCCACCGGGTTTACTGTTCCTGCTGTTGCGGTTGCTCTTGTAGCCTTCCTTTCTGCTACCGCCGTTGTTTCCGGTTGGGGTTCCGCGGGATCCCTGCTGAGTCTCTGTTTTGGAGAGTCATTCCCTGCTTTTCAGGTGAGGCGGTTCTTCTTCCTCAAGGTTCGAGGGTGCGATGCGGAGGTTCTCAGCTGCCAGCTCGCCGGGTCGGGTGTTCACTCGGCATGTGGTACATTTTTATTGCTTTAGACTGTACTTTCTGTTGGATTGGACTCTATTGTACTTGTAGTTGTTTATTTATTTCTGTTAATTGTTGTCCTGCTTTATTTCCTATTTCTTTGTGCCTCCACACTCCTTTTAGCCCTTCCAAGCCCTCCCGGCTCGTGGGCGGCGGTTCGAGTCTCGGGTTATCGGGCCTTCCCGGTAATCGGATTCTCGGGTCGTTACACCCTGGCACCGAGCACCTCCACTGCCACAGCCTCAAGGTCATGCGTCTTCACCACTGCAACCACACCATCATCCACCGCACCACCCCCTGCCTCCTCGGCATGCTCAACCAGGTCAAGAGGCCTTGTGCAACACTAGGAAGGAGGATGAGGAGGTATGCACGGCCCTCCACCCACTGATCGTTGTTAACCACCAGTCCCAAATACCTTCCACAGACTTAAGTTCTGCATAGTGACCCTAAGGCTAGCCATGTCTCCTATCTCGGTGGTTATCCTCTTGTCCTCTGATTTATAGGTTTGAAGATTTAGGTCATTGCATGTAGTCAAGAGGCGTTATATTTGTGATGTCATTTTGACTAATTTCCTCTTCAGGTGTTTCTGCCCCTGATCTAGCTATTCTTCTCCATAGGGCCTTGCAAAAGAAAAAAGAAAAAAGTCAGCATACTCCTCATTTGTTGTTTGTTTGGTAGTTTTGGAGCATGAACATGATCATTTTTCGTATTCTGAGTTTCTTCTAAAATTTTTTTAATAGATAAATGGTGAAGAATTTAGTTTATGATTTTTTTTCTTTTCCAATGTGTAGTTTATTAAAGAAATAACAGCTCTTTTATTCCCTATTTTTTATCTTAGGGCAATGTTAGTGAGCATGTCAAACAAAACCATGTTGGCCTTGTATATTTTGATTTGAGTAATATTTTGTGCACCGAATCCGATGCATAAAACCATGTCAAAATATAACATTTGTTCTCGTTGGCCCCAAAAAGGTGAAAGGGTCATTTCTGGGTAGAAAACGATACCCTGCGTCAAAATTGTATGGCTTGTTTTTTTGCGCATTAAAGACGGAGTGCACTCGACGGGAAAGAGCATGATTGAAATATTTTGTAGGAATGAAATATTTTACATATGAATGAAACATTTTGTTACAAAAATAAAAAAAATATTTGGCTTTAGAAAAAAATCAATGAAACATTTTGTACAAATGAAAAATATTTTGTTACATGAACAAAATACTTGTTATAAGGATAAAATATTACATAAATGAAATATTTTATCATAAGATTGAAACATCAAAAAATATTTCAATTCTATACCAAATGTTTCATTCACGTAAGAAAATATTTCATTTTATTATAAAATATTTCATTCCTATATTTTCCCGTCGACTACACTTCGTGTTTAATACATGAAAATACACGCCGTATGGGTCTAATGCGGGACATCCTTTTCTGGATAGAAATCATCATTTTACCTTTTTTGGGGCCAATGAGAACAAAGGTTGCAAGTTGACGTGACTTTGTGCACTAGATTCGGTGCACAAAATATTACTCTTGTGATTTTAGTTCATAACAATTGTTTCAAAAGGGGCTTCTGAAACTTTTATGCAGTCCTGCATATTCTTGTTAAATATTAGTTTTTTTCTCACATTTCCTTTTTGATTTTGACAATAGAAATTCAATTTGCAGTTGGGTGCAAGGCTCAGAGGGAGAGGCTAGAGGAATACGGTCCCTAATGGAAGCCGCACTCAAGCTAGGTTTGACATTAAGATTTTTAGCAGAATCTTAAATGTGTCAGAACATTCCAGTTCAACAATTCTGCAAGTATCCTGATCTCAGGAATGCCCAAAGCGTGAAGTGAATTTTGTGGCTTGCTCTAAAAGAAGGTGGAAGTCTTTTAGGTTGGGCATTGCCTTGCATATGTTTTGAAGAAACTTATTTGCAGAATGTTTCATAAGAATCCTTTTTAATGCTATAACATTATCAGAGGGGACAAACAATTCAGTTTCTTCTTTTCTAAAAGCTGGAGCTGTGCCTTTCAGTCCCTTATAATATTCAATAGAATGTTTTTTTGGGGTATTTGGATGTGTACAAATAGTTTCAGAGCCAATAGCTATTGAAGTTGCTAAACTCTTCCACTGCAGAGGGAATAAAATAGATGTACCTGCGATTCATTTTTATGTTGATACATATTCATTGATGACTTATGTCTCACTCAATTTTGGTTGGATGTCTGTTTAAATAAATGAGGTCATGAACAACTGAAGGACCTCAAAGTTTATCAGTCCAAACTGAGAGCAAATTTCATCTATTTTTCCCTTCTTGGAGAAATGTTGGACTAGCAAAGAATTTCATTATTGAGGATGATTCTAGGTATTACTTAATCTTATAGAATCAAAAATAAGAGGTCAAATACATTCTTTTGGTAGATCATAACCACCCAGACAAATTGTCTTTGTGATTCTACTCTCATATATATGAAAAAATATTAAAACTAACTTCATTATTGAAGGAATAAAGTTAAATTTCTTTTGATTTATATATATTTACTGGGAAGCCATTCTTAGTATAGTTTTCTCAGCTGGAACTTTGGTCTGAGTAAAGTTGCAGAAATCCAATGCTCAAGTTTTTGTTGGCTTTCACCGAAAGATATATGCCACACTTTTTTTTTTTTTTTGGTGACGAGGAACCTGGTGAACCAGAAAACCCCTTGCTTCTTGATAGTGTATTATGATAAGTTTCTATTCCTCGAGTGACATTTCACTTTAACAAATGAAAACTCATTATGGCTATAATTTTGCTACCTTTTGACTGTCAAGCAGCAAAGCCATACTTTCACACGTTTGTACTTGACAGCATTGATATTTCATGATTGTTATCTTGAGAAGCATTCTTTGAATTAAATAGGCATGTTTTTGGTTGAAACATTGTGCTATTTTTTTCTGGGTAGACTGGGTGTCCATGTTTTAGATCTGAACAATTTAGTTGGACTGGTGGCTTTCTCAGCATTTGACAAGGATGTAGACCTTAATGTTCTTGACCATCCTCTTCTGAGCTTTGCCTATTACATGGTAAGAACTGCGTCAAAACAGCCCAATGCCTCGTTGATTCTATCTACAGTAAATTGTTGTGATCATTGTGGCTTTATATAATATGTTCCTTTTAACTATCTGCATTCCCTAGTTGGTGGAGGTCATTCCATCAGCTCTTGTGCTCTTCATACTTGAAAAGCTACAGCCAAGATGTGTCTCAGACTAGTATCAACCCGGCCATTAGCTGAAGTTGATCCCAAGCAAGAATCATTTAGATGACTACTCTTTGGGGATTCGGCAAACTTAATTTTGAAACTTTAGGGCATTGAGAAGTCTCTATGTCTGCGGCATGGCTGAAGAGAAGTGTTAAAGTCCTATTTTCTTTCATCCAAGGCAGAGGTGTCTTCAATGTTTCCATGCTGCCATCTGCACAAATACTTGGATAGGTATGTACATAATAAGGTTGCCACAGCAAAGTGTCATTCACCTTCTTCTGGAATTTGAGACATGCTATGAATTTGTTTCTGTCTCGGTAATATAACCTTTGTTTAACTCACTTTTCCTGATTTCTGAATTTCAATTCCTTGGAGAAGGGGCACCCTTATACATTTTGTGTGGGTTCTGATCAAGTATAATGTTGCTCCAGACCCAGCTTGTTTAGCAGAGTTTGGTATAGAGTACTTGGAAGCTCCAGTTATCTGCATATGTGCTTGGAGAGCCTTGTGCAGTAATTATGCTCGGTTTTGATTTGCTTATTATTTCCATTTGGTAGTTACAATGTAAGGTGGTATAGAGTAACTAGGAGATGGTAATTAATACTTAAGAATCCTTTGTTGAAGTTTATGCAATCATCATTTCATATTATACTATGAGAAAGGCAGTGACTACTTAAATTACTGACACCCAATTGCTTTTTATTTTGCAGTTACTTTCCGATGTCTCGAGGAGCAATTTTCTCACTTGATGACCCATGAGTTCTCTCTCATGTTTTTGGTGGTAATCTTTATTTTGTTAGATTTTGTTGATGACATGTTGATGACAAAACACTATTTTTTGATTATGTATTAACAAAAAGACTATGTGGTGGCATGTTTTTTGTTCCTCTTTATTTTAGTGAATGGAGACATATATAGCACATTATATACTTTGCCGTACAATGTGTTACTATGGATGTAAATATTTTATTTGAGTGCAAAGGTGTTATGATGTAAATATTTTGCATAGAATGAAAATGAGATTTTTTTATTAATCTATGATCAATATGGATGTGAGTAAGCATATTTGATGTGTTTCTATGTGTACGTGTATGTGTGAATGTGTATTATGTGTGGATGTGTGGACCTATAGTTACAGGTTAATTATACCTATGGAGTGCATGTTACCTATGGAATATAGTTGTGTATGTTCGGGATACCTACGGACTACATGTTACCTACAGAGTAAAATATAGTTATCTATGGAGTATGTCGCAGTTTACCTACGAGTATACGGGTTACCTATGGAATATATATGTCACAGTTTACCTACGGAGTATGTCAAAGGGTATCTACGGAGTATATTACACTAGCTATAGCTATGTCACAGTTTACCTATGGTGTATGTGGGTTACCTACGGAGTATGTCAGAGTGTATCTACGGAGTATATTACACTAGCTACAGCTAAGTATTGTGTGTAAAGCTTTCGTACAACGTAGCAATAGACATGTCTAACACTACAACATTTGCGGTATTTACTGACGCAGTTTCTACAATCCACATGTCATGATCATAACGAGAATAGTAGGTAAGTCCCATAACTATGATTTTTTGGGCCTTTACCTATGACATGCGTCGTAGATATAGCCTCTTCGATCTTGTAGTTTCGGATCGACTCACAACAGTACGATACAAGTCTATACAAACCATGATCAAGAGGAAGAGAGTTGAGATTGGATGCAAATGTATTAAAAAATCTCTATTTACATATATAATAGAATGTTAAGCATATTTTTGACACTAATTGAGAATTGTAACGATATGGAAGTATTGAACGGTTTTTTTGACAATTCATGAGTGTTAGGAGTATGTGTGGAAATACGTTAGATTATAAGATATATGTAAAAGTCCATGAAGATATATTAGAAGCCCCCTTAATATTCAACAGTATGTGTATCAGTATGTGTAGAGGTGTTCTTGTGAACTCGCGCATCAAAACAAACCATCATTCATCACTTTGGTGGCACTTGGAAGTTGCACGATCAGGCTCACGAATTCAGAAAACATTTGCATTTCCTTGGGGGCATTAAGCTTCGATTCCGGCAGACTGATCACAGCAACAGCAAGACCTCTGTACAGACTGCTTAATTAGACGAATTCATATTACCCAGTAGACAGACTATCTAGCTAATGGTGAAACATATATAAATAGATTAGCCACTGCATGTGTCCTCTACAAACTGGGGACGTTCGCATAGTAGGGAAACCAGTTTTCCAGCCACGGGCTGCCCAGCTGCGTCAGGAAGGGATCCTGCGACCAGTCGAATCCAAAGCTGGGGGGTACTTGCAGCATCTCCAGCCCCGGCGTTATCCTCTTCCCCCCGGTGTCCAAACCCAGTGGAACGGACGTGATCCCGGCCTCCTCCTCTGTCTCCAACTTTATCTTCATCTCCCTCATCCTCGCGTCCGTCTCCGCCAGCAGTGGAAGCACGGGCGCCTTCTGCAGGGAGATCTGCTTGTTGGATGAGCAGGAAGAGGAGGAAGAGGAAGAGTTGTCATCCGCGGAGGCGCTGTACTGCGGGGCACTGGCGTCCTTATCCATGGCCGTCCGCTGCTCCAGCTCCTTCATGGACGTCGCCTTGCGATAGACCTTGCACAGCACTATGTCCTCCTGCAAGAACAGCAGGATTCACTCATCTTAGCCCATAATGCTGCATCGACTGATAAGACGACAGATCAAGTTGGGGCTATACTGTAAGTACACATATATATAGAGACGGCAACCCATCACAGCAAGCAGCAGAGACTTGCGCATGTGGATGGTACGGCGTTCTCTCTAAACTGGAGGAAAGAGCTTTGGTAGGCAGGAGCCCCACCTTGGGCCGTGACGCAGAGGTGGTGTTGTCTTCGGGAAGCCTGTATTCGTTCATGACCCAGTCGGTCCTGGTGCCGCGGGGAGCGCGGCCCTTGTAGAACACCAGCGTCTTCTTCACTCCGATCACCCGGCCGGGGTCGGAGGCGCAGCGGATGCGACGGTCGGAGCCGGTGGCCTTCCAGAAACCGCGCTCCGTCGTCCGGTTCGGCCTCCCTCTGTTGCTGCCCCTCCTGTCCCTAGGCACCAAGAAGTACCACTCCCTCTCCCCGATCCCCGCCATCCCTACAAAAAGGTAGCAGCCGGCCAGAACAAGCCATTGCATCAATCACTAGCTCCCACCGGTGAACACACGATAATTAATGAGCAGCAGAAGGGGAAATTCATTAAGGAGAAACCGTTTCACGCGCAGGAGTTACTACTCACCAGGGAGCTCCCAGGGGTCGTGGCGGTAGATGTTGAGGGTTTGGATGATCTGGTTCTGCAACTTCTTGCCGTGGACGGCACCCTTGAGGTAGAAGTCGAGGAGCTCCTCCTCGGTGGGGTGGAATCTGAAGCCCGGCAGGTCCATCCCCGACCACCTCCTCTCCATGTCTCCGCTGCCCACCGCTGTGCAAACCGGGAAGTTTTAGAAACCAACCTATATTGCTTCCTCCCCCACACAAAATCTCTCACTCTCTCTCTCTCTCTCTCCTGCGATGCTGGGTTAGTGCAATCAATGGCTCCTCCCCATTGCAACGGAGTTCACCATTATATGCATGTTCGCCTGTACTGTATCGTTTCTCTGCATAGGAAGATAGGCGGGGTGCGTCAGTCTTGTGGTGGACCCGGGAATCTACCAGGGATGGTTCCGGTCCCCACGCGGCATTTGGACTAAGGAGCATGTCGCATGGACTAGACGGGGACGGGTCTTCTCAGCGGCGACGCGGACTCGTCGAGGAATTGCACGGAAGGACCGGGTGAGGAAAGCCGCACGCTACCTTCCTTTGTTTCACAACACTGGGAGAGATAAAAGCGATCGTAGGAAGTTAAGATCACGAGTAACTTTTATAGGAGAATCAAGGGAGCTTTAAGCTAATCTAGATTAATCTTAGTAGATCAATTAACATGACACGGCAAGGGATGTCCACCATCTCATTCAATTCGTTTTATCAGGTAGAATTTTGAAGACATTAATCTATATGTTTTTTGAACCAATTTTTGATCGGATGGACGAGAGTAGGTAGATAAGTAGGTCTCAATATTTAGGAACGCGTTGGGAAACGACGACGAGTTTTGACATTTTTTTTTAAAATCTATGTAGAGAGGAGAAGATTATTTAGAGGAGTTTTTGGGGGTTTTTGAAAAGTGACACTAATTTTTATTTTTAGGTCTCCCTAAAATTAAAAATAATAATTTTTGAAAAACTCAACATGGCGTTGAGTCATATATTTTAATTTTTGAGCTAGGGTGAAACTTTGTACGTCAAAAATCTCCTTCAATAATTAATATCAAATACGGCCAAGTATATATTAAACAAAGATCGACACTGACTCCAAGGATGAACAGCTAGATTAGTCTTATGTAGTTGTCTTGATGTCTTGTACTTTTGGCGAGTTTGATAACCGATTAGGTTAGGGGCGGGTGATCTATCCGGGGTGACCCACCCGACCCCTAATCTTAATTGGGGTGAATTAACGCATTCCACATATTTCTTAAGAACGAGTTAATCCACTTTAACCTTATCCGATTTCGATTAAAAAAAATATCAAACAAGGAATAACCCATATGACCCCGGTTAACCTACTCTACTCGGGCTTAACCGGTTGTCAAACATGCCCGTAAACGGTTTTAATTCTATCCTACCACAAAAAAAAAGAAACAGACACCAGGAAGTGTCCTCAGTTTGCCATCTCTAGTTCAACAAGCTCTTAGCATCCTCGCATTCAGTAAGAACTTGGATTAGTCACTACTTACCCATGCTCACGATTGTACCACAGTTAAAAGTTGCTACCCTTGAACGTGGATGGTTAACTAATTGCGCCGCACTCCCTTTCTGTAACTCAGTATGGTGGCTATCAATTTTCTTATTGTGAAAAGGGTAGTGTTTTGTATTGCGGAAAGAGAGGACACAGCTAAGATAGTGTAAGCAGAGATGACCCAACTTATGGATGTAAAATGGGTATCTACAAATGCCCCTCTTTGTTATCCCCTTTGCAAGGGAGCGAGTGGAGATAGAGTAGAGGTGACATGAAAAAGGAAGATGAAGCGAAGGTGAAGCGGAGCGAAATAAAAAGTGGATATCAAGGAAAAAGACACCCATTATAACCAACAAGTGATAAGAATAATGAATAAAACTCCGAACTAACCACAAAAAACTAGGATGAATAACTCTTATATGGAATGACAAAGAAAGGAAACAAAAAAGACAATAGAGACGATCAACCTCCGACCAAGGGAGGTACCCTATCCTGATTGGCGTGTAGGTTTCACTCATTAGAGGAGTTGTCAATAGCCCACAGCCCGACGGAAATCGATATGATCGTGCGGTTCACAACTAATGACCGGATCAAAAGGAGAAATTAATTGATTAACTAGCTAGATGAATGGGGAAGGAAATTCCAAATAGGAATATGTTGATTATCAAGACCAAGTAGTCGGCCCAAAGGAAACATTTAAATTCGGAATGGAATAAAGATCTCTTAACCAAGGAATCAAGCATGATTGACCAAAGCTAGAGGGATTTTTATAGCGAGTCATAAGATGTGAATGCTTAAAATGACATGATGCATACTGGGGTAAAATAAAATAAATCATCAAAATGAATGCAAAGAAAGAGAAAATAAAAAATAAAAAATACTCAAGGATAATATTACTAAACTAAATAAACCAGGGTTGAGAGTCTTCCCGCAATCATGACGTGCGAGATAGAATCTGTCATTCCCTGACTTACTTAACCTAGCTAACAACCTATCTAGCGATTAACTGTATGCCCCTAAATCATTATCATTTTTATTGAAGGGGAATATTAGATCCCAGAACACACGGAGAACTAGCCGATCCTTGAGATAATATAATAGTGTAGATTAACAAATAGTAATGCAAGGAGAGATAGGGATAAATAGTACTTACCTGACTCACCTGTGCAGGTGGCGCTCTAATTCCTTTTTTTTAGAAAATAAATTATACCATAACATAAAACATGTTACTTAAAAAACACAAACTAATAGTGCAAATAGTACGGAGAAACTACGAAAATCAAATGGGAAATCTGAACTGCAAAATGAGGTGACCCAAGCAACTGAACAGAGCTAGAGTGGTTCTCGCAGGGATTGCGACCTAATGAACACGGTCCCTGTAGAGACTGCGATCGCGCTCAACTGTTCAAAAACCAAAACGTCCTATTGAAACTCATTTAAACCTCATTTTTCCTTTCCCCTTTCCTTCCCAAAGCAAGAAACCCTGTGAGTAGTACGCCGACGACGTGTGGAGGAAGAAGCTGTAGTAATAGAGCCTATGGCGCAAAGTCAAGAAGAAGAAGGAGGAGAAGAAGCATCAGCGTGGGGAAATGAAGCGGCGGCGGTGGCACAGGAGGGAGAAGGCGTGGAGGCGGCGACAACATCGGTGGTAGGTGGCAGAGAAGGAGAAGAGGCTGTAGAGGAAGCCACGATGGCAAGAGAAGAGGCCGGCGCCATAGCAGAGCATCACACGCCCGAGGTAGGCCCTAGAAATCTAAAAAAATGAGATTTTAATTCCATGGAATGATAGAAAAGAGGGAGAGGAAGGATTATCGTGATGCTCTGCTCATGACTGTAGGGCAAGATTGTCCCTGGACAACCCTCCAAAGACAAAGACGACCGTCCGTCAATGCATCTGAGAACACGGTCGCCACAGGCACCATGTTCTTCAGAGCGCGGTGCCTGGGTGCACAACCCTACCTTGTTAACTTTTCTTTTAGCTTTGATTTTTGGAATTAACACATTTTTGCTCTAAATTGCTTAAGTATTTTGCAGGGAGCTACTCGGACACCAATTTCATGGACGTTGATTGAGGCAGTGTACCTTGCACTACCAGAGTTCCAAAGGGCCAAGCTGGAGAGAATGGGATTTGAGGAGTTCTTGGGAATGGATGTCCTGCAGATTGATGTGGCTTTAGTGCTAGCACTAAAGACCAGATGGGATGACATGAGCATGGCATTCATCTTCCTTTGGGGTCACATGATTCTCACCTTGGAGGACGTGGTTCGTATTACGGGGTTGTGAATCCACTGGATAACAGTGAGTAGATTTACCTATGCCAATTAGAGAGAGATGGCCCAGAAACTGATGGGATTGAGGTTACAGGGAGAGGGGCGGTCATCCCTGATCTCAAGAGTGAGACACCAACAAAGCCTGAGGCTGAGGAACACGGGAGTGGAGGTAGGGGAGACCCCGAAGGCCACAAGAAAATATCGTAGGGGCATAGATTAAATGAAGGGCAGGACCCTCCTTATTATACATAATCAAGCCCAAGAAACAAACAGAGAATCTAAATTATAGGACTATGCGGCAATTACAAAAAAAGGCTAAAGTGGAGAAAATCATCTCTAATATTTATCGAGAGGGGGGACCCTCCCATGAAGTACTATGACATAGTAGAGATAGAGGACGAAGACCCGGACATTGTGATTAATTAGTGCTCTTCTTCCTCATCCGGATCCGACTCCTTAGCTGGATAGTCACTGACCCAAATCTTATGTGCACCATTGGAAGGGTATGCACCAGTAGGGCCCCTTAACATGCTACCTCATGGAGTTCTCAAAAAAATTAGAAGTCGTCGAATTTGTTCCCTGGACAATAGTTGGAGCAGTGCCAGTACATGACTTGAAGACTCTGGTGATCGAACTCGAGGGACAGGCAGGCGAACCTTAACTGCTCCTTTGTAACTGGGGCGGGAAATGTACATTCGACAAGCCGACGATGATGTTAAAGAATTGTCCATCAGATATGATTTCTAAAATAGGGTTACACTAAATCTGTCCATAGATTTGAAGTGATTTGTTAATGGATCTATGATGTCTAAAGCACCACTTGAATCTATTGAGCCATCTATTGTCAAACTTCTACAATCTATCAATAGGCTTTTTCTTTGCTAATTTTTGAAGGTAAGGCACATTGTCAAGTTACCCAAGTCTTGAATCCAAGTTTGAGTTGCCTTGCGAGCCACACGGCTATGGGAAAGAAATCCACATCTTCTGCAAGTAGCAATTCCTACCCTAATGGTGGGAGTAGCCAAGCCAAAGCAGGGTGATCTCTAATGATTTTTTTGGAAACATAGGCTTTCATTCATATTATACGATAGTCATAATACATGGAGAGCAGAGACACCCAAACATAGATGGCAACCCAGTCGGCATAGCGACGTACAAGAGGAAAGTAGAAACCCCAAACCAAACGGGAAAGCCCATACTGACCCATTTTGTCACTGGAGCGACGAACAAACATAGATGGAAACGAGGAGGGGTGAAGAGCCACACCAACCACCAGCGGTGGGAAACTCCAGGGGGTCGGAAGACGAGCCAGTCGATGTTGAAGGTGACCGTAAACTTCCTCGAGGCGCACATGGTAGCCGAACCGCTGTAGCACTGAGCGGAGAGAAGAGAACGCTCGGGAGGCCAATATCCTATTGGATACGGGAGGAATGCACTATATCTCCGAGCTTCTTCGAATCCGAGGAAATAGAACTGTAACCTGCGTCACAAGGACTGGACCCAGACTCCAACGATGCCCGAGAGAGAGCCCAAGCCGACGGGGGGGGGGGGGGGGGGTGGCAAGAGTCGGTGGGCTTCAAAATGGTGAGGGGGGGGGGAGGTAGGAGGCGGGGGTGGGGGACAGCGAACGGCGAGGGAGGAGAAGGTGGGGGGAGGCGGGGCCGAGGAATTTGGGGAAAGGGGTGGAGGGCGGCGGAGGGCCGGCGGAGGAAGAGGGAGGAGGTGAGGGGAAACCGGGGGAAGGAGGGGGGTGGGTTGGTGGTCGGCGGCTGGAACGGTAACAGGAGGGGGGGGGGGGCGAGGGCCGGGAGGGAAAGAGGGAGGGAGAGGGAGAAGGGGCCGGACAGGGCGGAGGACGGCGGGAGGGGGGGAGGACGGCGGGAGGGGGGGGGGCGTCAGGGAAGGAGGGGGGGAGGGGCAAAGGGGCGGCAACCGGAGAAAGGGGTCGGGGAGGGGATGAGGGCCGCAGGGAGGGGGGAAGAAAGGGGGGAAGAGGAGAGAAGGGCGGGGAAGGGGAGAGGGTCGGCGGGGGCGGAGGTCGGCGGCGAAGGGGACGTACCTGGAGAGAGAGGGGAGGGGGGTGTCCCCTACGGGGGCTCCCCCCCGCCCAATGGACCACCGGGGCGAGGCCGCCGGTGACGTTTCCGTCGGACGAAGCCGGCGACGGTTCCACCACCGAGGGGTGGTGAGGGTTCCTCCCCACGGGAGAGAGAGTATCACTCTGGCGAAGGCCTCCTGCAGAGGAGAGGGAGGAGGGGGGGGGGAGATCCCGACGGGAGCTCCCCCCCACCCAACGATCCGTCGGGGGAGACCCCCGCGACCGGGTGATCTCTAATGATAGTAGTATGTAGCAAGGCATCGAAGATGACCACGGCTTGCACAAGAGGCCATGGATCCTTGCTATGAGTTTTGTCTATGTTCGTATCCACGCCATCCAATGAAGTGGTGTGCATATTTTGGTTCAAACTGAAAAATTATGATGTATTTAAATATATTTTTTTATTAAAATTTGATATATATAACATATATTATAGATACTCTCAATTTGAAATTTACATTTATCCACATCAATGTATGTACAATAATAACACATTAAATTTCAGTTTGAACAATAGCAAATGATCATGTTTTTTTGGCTCGGTTAGACTCAATATCTAATCTCTAGTCGGTTGGGGTTGCTTTACATTTTTTTTTCCTCCAAAACCAAATCGTGCACAACTCTAAACCAAAGTGATTTATTTTTGTACGACATGAGAAATTTGTTTGTTTTTAACTTTTATATTTGACATGAATATCTTCTAAAAGGATCTCAACTATTTTTGCAGTATTTTTTGAGATACAATCTTCAGCTTTCTTAATTAATCTCTCCGTCACAAAACAAAACCCTCAAAAATTGAAAATCATAGACTTCAAACTAGAAGAATGCCACGCCTTATTGCAAAAGACTATCCAGATAAGATTCAATAATATAATTCAGAAGAATCCAAATTTTACTAATTTCCATTTGATGGGCATCGAGTCCTTTCCTAGTCGATGATCCATTACAGTTCGTTTGTGAAATCATGTGCTATTCCAATATAAGTGGGAAAACATTGACTCGGTCTCCCACACGAGAAGAGTAATGCGTTGTGCACCAAATCTGGTGTACAATGTCACGTCAATTTATAACTATTATTTTTATTACTTAAAAAAGGTGAAATGACTATTTCTACGTAGAAAAGGACGTTCCACGTTAGACCCGTACGACGCATATTTTCGCGCATTAAACACGGAGTTCACTCGGCGGAAAAACACATGAATGAAATATTTTGTAGAAGAATGAAATATTTTGATACAAAAATGAAACATTTGAATTAGAATTGAAACATTTTATTAGGCTTTGTTCTTATAACAAAATGTTTCATTTCTGTAGTATTTTATCCTTATAACAAATATTTCGTTCATGTAACAAAATATTTCATTTGTATAAAATATTTCATTAGTTTATTTCTGAAGTCAAATAAAATATTTTATTCTTATAACAAAATACTTCATTCAAATGTAAAATATTTTAATTTTACAAAATATTCTAGTCATGTACTTTCCTACAAAGTGTGTTCCGTCTTTAATGTGTGAAAAAGTGGGCCGTACGGTTCTGACGCAGGGTGTCCTTTTCTACATATAAACGATCGTTTCACCTTATTTTGGATCAATGATAACAAAGATTACATTTTGAATTCGGTGCACCAAATATTAATCGTACGAAAATAAGAGAAGAGAAAAAGTAGGAAAATGTTTTGCAAACGCACCGTTCTAATAAATTCATGGAAGCTAAAACTGCAAAAAATTACCACATGCTTGTGTATATGAGACGTCATCACGTGTTAGAATAGTCTTAAGTCAAGTATAAATAAAAGCGAAGTAATACTACGACGAGGTGAAGCTCTCTATTTAAAGATCAAAACTCACGATCATGTTCTATCCTGTGCAACCGATATTTTATGATTCTCGGGATGACCGGGTCTATGTTGAACTACATATGAGGAGACATGTAAACATAATCTTTACATCAGTGGAAGGCAGAAGTGAACAAAACATCTCCTTCTTAATTTCCCCAAGAAAATGTTCCCCTAAGATGAAAAACAAAAACGTTGACTTCAGAAGAAACAAGAAGACCTACAGAGGTCGGGACGGAGACAGAGACTTGGAAAGAAAAAAATTCCGCAAGAGCCGAAACTTGGTGGGGACTGTTATTGGAGAATACTTTGTTTCTGTTCTTATTTTTATTTTTTATTTCTCACTCATGACCAACTGGGTCAACCCATGTGATCCAACCTGAGACATATTGGGCCATCGTGTCACTTTGATCGGCCCACTAAGCTGGACGTACCGGGAAGACTTGGAGTGCGGCCCATCAAGTCAACTCCACTCGGACAAAAAGCCAATCAGAAAGACCTGTCTTTTGACTACATTCCCAAACTCTAAAGATGGTAACAGCTGGCAGATTCCAGAGGTAGGTTCCTTCCTCCTCGTAAAAAGTAGAGTTTGGCTTACCGCACATCGGGGGTGTGCTTCACATTATAGGCGTACAAGGTCTTTAAATTTTTTATTTTTTAAAAAAAATAAAGTGACCCTCAAAATATCTTAATTTGGGATGTAAATCATATCACTATTCAATTATCTAACAAAATTAAAAATAAAATGAGCCACTTTTTAAAAGAATAGTCCATTAATGTGACACTCAGAGTGCCATCCAGGTTAAAGATAAGATGTGTCGTGTAAAACACATTGATGTCAGGTAACATTTCGTTCGAGAAATAATTACTGAAGGTAAAATTGTTGTGAAGAAGATCGTTACAAAAGACAATCTAGTTTACATGTTGACAAAGTCTCTCTTCCAATAGCTAAGTTGAAGCATTGGTTGAACTTCATTCAAATTTTTAGCACTTGACGATGCCCTTTGGGATTTTTGAAGATCAACATTTTCTACTATATGTGTTTATGAGAATCTTATTTCACGGGGAATTATTGTGGGAGAGATTAAGGGTGCAAATGACTCTTAAGTTGAGTGCTTCGTCCCTTCAAATCTTGTAATCCTATTCTAGTTTGCATAGTGGAATTTTGATGATCTTCGTTTTTAGATGCAGGGGGTTCACTCTGAACCTCTAAACGGCGACGTAAATCTGTCTTGTGTTCTTTCTCTTCCCTTACTTCTTCTCAATTACTTTCTTTATGCACGGTGGCTTACTTGTGTTTGTTTTCGCTACGACGCTAATGTTCTTCGATGGCCATCCCCAACCGACAACTTCTAGAATTAGAAATGACCTATGTCACTTGCCAAATTGTACACACTTCCTTTGACAAATAGAAATTATTAGAGGACCCTGAGTGCGTCGACTGATAAGAATCTTACCTCATGATAGAGAGGTCTCAGGTTCGAATGAGGCGGGGAGATTTATTTGACTCACATTTAATTCTCGAGGGATGTGAGCCAGTGAGTGACTAATGTTAGGAAAAAAGGATGCACATGAGTTGGATGTCTCTAGATTTAAACTTAGATTTCTCACACTTCGTGTAGACCCGAGTATCACCATACTAAATTCCCATCATCAAAAAAAGAAATTACTTGTGAATTAACAACATTTCCTATGTTGGAGGTAGTAACCAACTGTGCTCTACGTGGGGGAAGTTTCACTAAACATGCACTTGCTATTTAAGCACTCATCATCTTCGTATATGTCTTCACAAGTATTATCTCATCAATTAGATAAACTAATGGAGTGTGAAGAAGATTCAGCGAGTCCTTACCATCAATTGTATCCCATATATATACTTCAGTCCTCACGAAGCGGTGTTCAACAAGGCGTTCTCCCGAAGCACGTTAAAAAGCTTATCTTATGAAAGTCAAGAAGTCCTCTGTTTCGCGTCGAGAGCTCCGATGGTTAAAAATATAATATTTGCCGCAAATTTTATTTGCAGTTTTGTTACACTAATAAATCCTATTTTTAACATGGAGTTTATAGGAAGAATATTAAGTAGCTGATCTCTCTATATGAGCTAATAAACTTCAAATTTGCGATACTTACTACAAACCTAAGTTGACAATTACTCATAGATAGATAAGTAACTCAAGAATTTACAATTGTCCTAAAAGAGAGTTCAAGTTAGCACATGTACTTAATAATTTTCCGTTAATATATAGAAAAAAATTTTAAATCTAGACATGCTAAATAATTTATGCTTGTAAGAATTCATCTTGCAGGATGACTACTCAGACAAGGAATCAAAGTGACACAAGCAATAAAACTCTCTAATTTTCAAGAGAAAATTGACTATATATGCCCCATGTCAGAATTCCCTCCTCTATAATTACCTCCTGTCAATTTCTCTGACAAGGAGTCATCTTCATTGGAAGATTTATATTCAACCATTTCTCCACAGTTGTTGCTAATGTCTTGACCTATTAATGTAGTAAGACTGTGAGTTATGAAGGGAATAAGCTAATAGCACAGTATAATGTAATAATGAAGTAAGATAATCCATAGTAGTGGATTAAAATAATCACATAATAATGTACTAAAGTATAAAGAGATTATATTAATTATTATGTTCTTTTCGGTAAGTACGTCGATTGTATTAATGTAGACTGTGGCCCTGTTTGATAACGGGTTAATTAGCCCGGGTAAGATAGGTTAACCGGGGTTGGGTGGACTGTTTATTGTTTGATATTTTTTTCTTAATCGGGGTCGGATATGATTAAAGTGGATTAACTCATTCTTAGAAAATAGGTGGAATGAATTAATCCACCCCAGTTAATTAAGATTAATGGTCGGATGGGTCACCCCAAATAGATCACCTGCCCCTAACCCACTCCGTTATCGAACTCGCCCTAAAAAATTTACACAAGGAGGCAATGCTGGGACATGCTCGAGCTACTTGTCTCTAAGCACACAACGAAAGAGAATCATGACCACACAAGTTATGTCCATAAATATGCAAGAAGACGGCCACTCTCTGATTGCCAAGTCAACCATCTGTTCATCCAATGTTTAACCACTGGACGTACATATATATATATTCTAGGTGGCACACAAGACTCATCACTCTTATTCACAATCTTAATTGCTTCTTCTTCTTTTGGGTTATCGATCGGACAGCATCTCCGATCGGATCAAACAGCGAAACCACCCCTCTGTACAGACTGGTTCAGGAGAACTCAGTAGATTGGAGATTTGTTTGTTGTGATCCTGATCTAGAAGTACTTGAGGACGTTGGCATAGTAGGGTGACCAGTTGTCCAGCCACGGGCTGCGGAGCGGCGTCATCAGGAAGGAGTCGTGCGCCCAGTCGAACCCCAGCCTGGGGGGCACCTGTAACATCTCCAGCTCCGGCGGCGGCATCCTGTTCCGGGGTGTCTCCAAGCCCACCGCGTCGGAAGTCACCTCCGCCGCCTCCGTCTCCGTCTCCATCTCCGCCTTCATCTCCCTCACTACCCCCACGTCCGTCTCCACCGGCACTGGAACCGTGGGAGACTTGTGCAGGGAGGTCTCCTGGTCGTCGTCGGAGGAGGAGGAGTTGTCAGCAGCCGTGGAGGCGCCGCACTGCGCGGCCCTGGAGTCCTTATCCATGGCCGCCCGCTGCTCCAGCTCCTTCATCGGCGTCGCCTTGCGGTAGATCTTGCACAGCACTATGTCCTCCTGCAATAACTAACATCGATCAGAACTCACTGGTGATCTTAATTAACCCAAGATCGAGTCTTGCATCAACTACAACACTGCGCAAGCATGTGCTGTCTTGGTGATACGTACTTGTGGAAGTCAATTAATGCATGCAGTGAATTAACAAAGATGTGACAGTTCATTAAGATACATGATCACGTTAACTAGGTTCTCTAATTTAATGGATCAGGAATGATTAGATAGCTAGCTAGCGAGTGAGGAGCCACACGCACACACACACACACACCCTGGGTGGTGACGCAGAGAAGTTGTCTTCGGGGAGCCTGTACTCGTTCATGACCCAGTCGGTCCTGGTGCCGCGGGGAGCGCGGCCGTTGTAGAACACCAGCGTCTTCTTCAGGCCGATCTTCCGCTTGGGGTCAGAGACGCTGCGGATGGACCGGTCGGAGCCAGTGGCCTTCCAGAAACCCCCGTCCGTCGTCCGGTTCGGCCGCCCGCCGTTGTTGTTCCTCCGGTCCCTCGGCACGAAGAAGTACCACTCCCTCTCCCCGACCCTCGCCATCCCTGCAACAAAGTTTATCCACCCAACCAACTAATTAATCGCTCATCTGGGTGATGGAGCACACAGGAAATAAAACGATCGAGCAGCTAGCAGCAGGAGAGATCAAGGGAACGATCGACTTCCGGAAGGACGACTTCTATATATAGAGAGCACACCTGGGAGCTCCCAGGGAGCGTAGCGGTAGAGGTTGAGGGTCTGGATGATCTCGGGCTGGAGCTTCTTGCCGCGGACGGCCCCCTTGAGGTAGAAGTCGAAGAGCTCCTCTTCGGTGGGGTGGAATCGGAAGCCTGGCAGGTCCATCTCCGACCAGCTCTTCTCCATGTCTCCGCTGTCCACTGGGGAGGGGGGGAGGGTTACCGCAGGCTGACGCCTCTCGCTGCCTCCCCACTCCAACGCCGCCGCACACGTACACCGGAGACTATGCGGGGTTGGCGTACGGTGCTTCTGCCGGGCCTCCTCCTTTAACTGCTCTTCCCCATCTGGCCGCGGGGGCGCGCCCCTATATATATAAATAATAAACGCGCGGGGGTGAGGTGGGCACTCCCGTCGCTACTGCCTCTGTGGGGCCCAGCGTCTCGCGGGAGCGCTGGCTACCCACCTGCTGGGCCCCACGCGGCTTTTGGACGATGGACTGCGAAGAAGGGTGGTCGTCTTCCCGACGGTGACGAGGGCTCGTCGAGGAATTGGACGGGGTGGGGGTGGGGGAGCGTGGATTTGACGGCGCACCTTCCACCTCGTCCTTCCATTGCGATTGCAGGGGGAGAGGTAAGCGATGGCAGGAAGCTAAGCAATTAAGGGAACCAGACGACCTGGCTGCTGCTTTTACCTGGGGAATGGGAAGAGACTAAAATGTCGTTTTAGGTGCGTTCGCATTGTTTAATGGCGAGGGTTTGTTAGCCGGATGCACGTTGAATTGGAATGTCTATTGGACACGAACTCAAACTTCTCATATTCTTTAGCCGTTTGATATCGGGTTAGAGGGGGGATATCTCCGCTCTAATCTCATTCTACATTTGATTGTTGAATCCATAAAATTACGATCTTGAGATACAAGGGCCCAGAGTCATAAGCACATGAACCACAATTCCATTAACCAATACGGGACTATTACTCAGGGGACTATGCCCAAATATTCTAACACTCCCCCTCACGGCCAAGATGGACCGTGGATATTAATTGGGTGGAGGTGGCAAGAGGAGTTGGGTCATTTGGCCTGCTCTGATACCATGTTCAATCCACAAAATCACGGTGTTGAGATACAAGGGCCCAGGGCCATAAGCACATGAGCCACAACTCAATTAACTAATACGGGACTATTGCCCAGGGGACTATGCTCAAATATTCCAACATTGATATGACTAAAACGGGCGTGGATAAGCTGGGTTAAGGGAAATAGGGTTAACCCCGTTTTTTGAGTTAGAAACGGGGATAAGTCATTTCAACCATTTTTCTAACCGCATTTCACCCCTTGTGTACCAAACGTACATGAGAATAAGACTAGACATAAATTATCCTAGAATGACTTACACCTATTCTCCTCAACTTTTATCCCGATACCAAACATCAAGGGATCACTTCGGTAGAAGGGTAAGTCGAGTTAAGATTAATTATCCGGGGTGAGATAACTTAATCTTGATTTTACTCTTTTTATCTTAACCGGAGTTGATTAGGGACAAATTTAGATTTTTTTCACTCCAACTAAAAAGGCGGAATCAATAAATCACCCGAGGTGGATTAGGGTTGGACCATCAGGGGTGACTTACTCACCCTTTATCCTCTCTTTTATCAAAGTGGCCTTAAACCTCGGAACATCGATAAGCTAAGTCTTTTATCTTTAAAATAAATAAATAAAACTACATGTGTCCGTACGTACAAATTGGGGGAGCTGCTATAACGACCGTATACGACATATTGCAGCCTTGCCGGCTAAAAGGTGGTGTCCTGAGGGTGCTGCCGTTCTTTAATTACCTCTGCAGCAGTGTCATCAGAATCGGATCGGATCGGTCGGTCGGACCGGTCCGACAGTGAACTGATCCGATTAAGGTCGGTCTGGTCTAATGTTAAAGAACCGGATGAATCGGACGAACCGCGGTTCGACCGGTGAACTGGTCCGAACCGGTCTGACCCGATTCATCCTTTAAAATAAAAAAATAAATATAAAAATATTTATATATTTAAAATGATATTTACGTGTGAATAAAATTATTTTTTTATTATTAATTTGTTATTATTTATCATTTTATTTTAGATATATTTGAATTTTAAATGTTTAAAAGAGTATAGATGTCAATTGTGAAGAGTAAAGACTCATGAAATATTACAAAATTTTAATGTCAGTTTATTTAACCATGTTATTGTTATTTTTTTACTTGTATAGTTATATAATTATGACTAATAATTATACATGTATGTTTTTATTTTGATCATTATATCTTATTTCTTATTATCTTGGGTTATAGAATCGGGTCAGATCATGTATCATTATTACGATGACGTCACGGTTCAAACCAGTTCGATTGAACGGTTCAACCGGTTCGAACCGAACTAGTTCATTGACCGGTTCAGACACCGGTTCGAACCGAACTAGCTCATCGACTGGTTCAGACACCGATTCGATTCTGATAACATTGTTCTGCATAATGCAATTTTTTTTCTGCGATCTGGCATGATGAAAGTTTGTAAGATTTTCAGAAGTTGCTATGAATGATTTATGATCGTGGATGGTTGGTTAATTAATTCATCAGGTGAAATCCGTATGCTGCTGGGCTCCGGTTAGACAGATAATTAGCTGCCGCAACATTGGTTACTTTCCAACTTCGCTCCAGGTTATATATGGTGGCTGGATTTCGCACGCAATATAATATCACAGCGTACGAATTGACGTCGATACGGGTGAAAGTACAGAAGAACAGAGGAAGATGGAGAAGAGCAGAGTCTCGCAGGTTATCTGTTCTCATCCCTGCGCTGCCTGTTTCACATATAAATGGATAGAGTACAATGGTTACAACAGTTCCCACACTAAATGGGTTTCTTCAGAGCAGCACCACCGTAACAACGGGATGGAATGATCACGGGAAACTAATCATCTACACATATACATCTGCGCTAATAGTATTACGGTTTCTGCGTCCGTGGATAATCACTGATACGCCCCCTCACGCTGATGTGGGAAACAACATTAAGCTTGTCGCGAAGACATGCAAAGCGAGTTTTTGACAAGGTCTTAGTAAGATCATCGGCAAGTTGATCTTTGGTGGAGACAAAGGAAACGATCAACTGCTTCAAGGCCACTTGCTCACGGATAAATTGAAAATCAATTTTAATGTGTTTGGTCTGCCCATGAAAGATCGGGTTGGCCGCAAGAGACGTCGCACCAATGTTGTCACACCACAGGATGGGAGGAGACGGCTGTCGGAGACCCAGCTCGTGAAGAAGCAAACGGAGCCAAATAAGTTCGGCAATGGCATTAGCGAGTGACTTGTACTTAGACTCAGTGCTGGAGTGTGCCACGGTGGACTGTTTCTTAGCACTCCACGAGATGATGTTGCACCCAAGAAAAATGACAACCACGGGTCGAGCGGCAATCTTTAGGAGAGCCGGCCCAATCGGCATCGCTGAAGGCACTGAGCTGAAGGGAGGATGCACGACGTAGGAGAAGCCCATGACCGGCCGTTCCTTTGAGGTAGCGCAATAGTCGTTTGACAACAGCCCAATTCGCCTGAGTCGGGACATGCATAAACTGACAAGCCCGATTGACCGCAAAGGCAATGTCGGGCCGGGAGATCGTGAGGTACTACGACGCGCCAACGATGCTCCGATATAGAGAAGGATCCATCATAGGAGCAGAGTCGCTGGTGGTCAACGGCGTGACAGATGTCCCGATAGGCTTGGAAATGGGCTTAGCCATATCCATCTTGGCACAGCGCAGAAGATCTACAGTGTACCTGGATCGAGAGAGAACGCAGCCTTCAGGGTGAGGCTGAAGATCAATGCCCCAAAAATAGTGGGCCAGACCCAGATCTCGAACAACAAAGTCCTTTTTAAGTGATTGGAGCAGCTGGTCCACGCCCCCTGCATCAGAGACCATAACTAGAATATTATCCACATAGATCAAGATATAGAGTCTGGATGATCCCGAGATCTTGTAGAATAACGAGGGATCCATTTTGGATCTGAGGAACCCAATCTCCTGGAAGCGCGAGCTTAGGCACATGAACCAAGCCCGAGATGCCTAGCGAAGCCCATAGATCGACCTGTGGAGGCGACACATGTGACGCGGAAAGAGAGGATGGGAAAAGTCGGGCGGTTGCTCCATGAAGATTATCTCATCTAGGAAGTCGTGGAGGAAGGCCTTGGAGACGTGGAGCTGCTGAATCGGCCAGCCGCAGCTAACCGCAACAGCAAGCAGGAGATGAACTGTGGTGACTTTAATTACCGGGTTGAAGGTATCAAAGAAGTCGATCACGGGCTGCTGACGAAAACCTTTGGTAACTAGTTGCGCCTTGTGCCAATCAATGGAGCCGCCGACTTTATGTTTTAGCTTGAACACCCACTTGCAATTGACGACATTCATTCTTGGCTGTCAAGGAACGAGGGTCCAGGTGCCGTTGTGTAAGGGGGCATCAAACTCACTGGCCATGGCCGCCTACCAAGCCGGATCCTTGAAGGCATGAGTGAAGCACATAGGCTCTCAGGTAGAAGTGATGGCGGTGAAGCAGGCCGGCAGAGAATGACGATGGGTGACCAGTGCCTAGGGCTTAGCCGAGGCAGTGGTATCATAGAGATCGACTAGAGTACGGGTGCACCGGGGGGCCGACTTGGAGAATGGAGACGCTAGCGGCTGGGGCGAGGCGGCATGGTCTGGTGTAGTAGCATCATATGTATCCTCCTGAAGCATAGGAGGAGAGGCATCCGAGGGAGGTGGGCTTTGCGGTGGCGACGGTGGTGGCTGGGCAAGGGCGGAGAAGCTTGGCAGCGGCCCAAGTATGCCCGGCATGCTGGACGACGGAGTGGGTGCGGGTGGAGCACCGAATACTGGTTCGGCAAAGGGAAAGATAGATTCGTTGAAAATAACATGACGAGAGACATGGAGGCGCCCAGTGGAGAGGGAAAGACAACGGTAGCCATGATGCATGCCATTGTAGCTTAAGAAGATGCAGCGATCGGAGCATGGCGCCAGTTTGTGTGCAGTGTATGGGCGAAGATACGGGTAGCAGGCACATCTGAAGGTCCGGAGAAAAGAATAATCCGGAGGCTTGCCAAATAAATGCTCAAAGGGAGAGACTGAGCGAAGGACCAGAGTGGGGACACGGTTAATCTGGTAGATAGCTGTTGAGATGGCCTCGTCCCAGAATTTTTGAGGGAGGGCGGCGATGGGCAAGAGGGCCAGTGTCGTTTCCACAATGTGATGGTGTTTCCTTTTAGTAGTGCAATTTTGGTGGTGCTATTCGTGGATAGTCACTAATAATGGGATTGTGCAGTAAAGAATGTATGATTTAGCAGCACTAAAGCTCCCTCTCTCACTAAAAAGAAAATGTTTAGATCCTGAAAACGCTAAGATATCACCTAGGTCTAGGACCATCCGATGGCCTAACCTTTGACAAAGATGTTAGGATCTCGCAGTTATTTTGAGACCGTTCGATGGCCTGAAAATTAATGATAGAGAGAGAGAGTTGATTGTGTCTTAACCACAAATATCATCACTAGAAGAGAGCGTTGACGGTTGCCATAGTATATATTTCGATTTGTTTTTTCATGAAACTGGGTTATATGGCTTGAGCGAACTAGCTAGGATACAAAACCTGAAAAAAGGGGGAAGGAAGGCTAAAATACAAAGCGTGAAAAGTGGAGAATAGGGTCTCTACTAGTTGTGCTTTGAAACCAAGCTTCTAAGGGGCCACCAGAGTTGACAGCTGATCAGGTGACATCGGCCAGTAGTGTCTCCGAGCAAGCTCCACAATACTCATGTCTGATCAAGCTTATGTCCAGAGCCGAGGCTTGGAGGAACGTGAGGCCATGGGGTGGCCAAGCTAGAGGTCTCTGAACCTGGTAGGTGGAAGCTTGAGTGACGACTGCGTGTCAATTTTCTTGAAGGAAAGGCCTAGTTGGAGGCATTGGATGACAATGGTGAGTAGGGGCTGAGAGCCATGCCCTAGGGTGCATTTGGAGCTAGGTCCAACACAGGGGTTGTGCTACCATTGTGGGTGGTACTCCTGGAGACCTATGTTGGAGGGCCCTCTGAGGGTCGAGCCTTCATCGTCGGATGGAGATGGAGGCGCTTCATCACCGATGAAGTTGGGATTGGCGGCATAGGAACTTACGGCTGAGGTCATGAGAGGGTCTTACTGAGCTTCTCCTTTGGACCATCCAAGGTGGCCACTGTCATGAGAGGATCTTGTCGAATTCCATCTTACAAGAAAGAAAGTTATCATTGGGGTGAGGGTGTCGCGGAAGAACCCTCTGATGTCTGAGTCTATATGCGAATAGAAGAAATAAAAGAGTGCTCTCTAGAGTGGAGGGCACATAGAGCATCTAGAAGCAATCTGGCAAAGGAGAAGAGGGAGGGCTATTGCTATTGTAGCTTCACCCTATTCTCCCTAGGAGTTCTCCATCCTACTCCAAATTTTTCCTCTCTCTTTCACCTCTCTTTTTTTGTCTCCCCTCTTGCGTACTCGGAGGAGGCTAAGCAAACCATCTTTTATAGATGTAGAAATGTGTTGGTGGTGACAAGGGTTGCAAGCCTGAAGAGACTACACGGAGCGATGTAGCTGTCGAAGAAGTAAAGGTGCATGATGGATTTGCATATCGTATAGAAAATCAATTTGTTGATGTCGGCTGGCTATGATGGCACTTTGGTCCCTCGAAACCATGCGAGAGTCCCAGATTTGGTGGGATAAGGGACGCGTGACCAAGATCGATGCACTACACATGTCACTTTTGGGTGCGATGCACGACACGAGCCTTGGGCCAATGGTTGTACTTCTCGAGGGATATGCACCTGGCGGGGATTTTACTTTTAATGTAACGTCTCGTAATCTTTCGAATGGGATTTGCATGGGGAAAACAATTCTGAACGGAGCACTCATGCTTGCAATCATGGCTTCCACTATGGGAGCGTGATCGTTAACATAGGTCATGGCCTTTGCGGTCGATTTGTAAGCGATGAGCAGCCGTTAAAGATTTGGTGATGTAATGACCTCCTCTGTCAGTGCCGATGATCGGGCCTTACTTGGTTGAGCTATAGGCCGTCATTTGAGCTACGCGTACGGAGGCTGAGCTATAGGGTCATTGGCTGAACTAAAACTATGACGTCTTAGGACCGAGTGTGGACGCACTTCTCGTTCAGCCATCATTCTGGTTCGTCTGTTGGTCTTATTAAGTGCGTGGGCGTGCCAGTCACCGAAGTGATAATTTATTCGGGCCCCGAAGAGCCCATGGTGCGCTCGATCTGACTTCGTCAGATGATTGTGTGGTTCGTGTCGGGACCGAATCCCGTCGCGCCATAAAGATCACGACGTCATTTACATATCCCATACGAGGGAATACCCTTGATTAATTGCCGAAATTAGAGGCCCCGCGGCCGAAAAGAGTAATACTAATTATGCGAGAGAGATAGGGATAGGTCACACTGAAGGTTGTATTAAGGCCATAAACTGTCGGCCGTGTCGGCCACTCGTAGACCTTTTGTATTCGGACACAGGTCCGTGGCAGCGTCACAATGAGAAAACTGAGGTAGATCCCTTCAAATGTCTGCCGAGCATGCGGCGATTTTAATGGGGATTCGGAAGGTATCCGGAACGAGAAAACAAATCCGGTCCGATTAGGATGTCGGCCCGAGGTTAGATCAAAGCCTGGCCATATCGGGGTAATTCCCGAGACTCGAGCCCGACCTGAAAGGGCGGCGTTGTTATTCCCTTTTGCCCCGGGTCCCGGGGAGAGAGAGGGCTGCAGTGTGGGCATTAGCGTCTTTTATCTGGGGCTTTCTTAGTTATATCTTCTGGGATTTCTGATTTGATGTTTACCGTTTATTCGTGCCTTTGTCCGGGATGATTTCTCTTCTTTTATTCATGATTATTCTTGTTATTATCATTCGTTTGTTATTTTTTTTTATTACCCCCCCCCCCCCCGCCTCTTTATTGTGATTAATATTGCGCATTCGGAGTCCTTTAATTAGCGTAATTTTTATTAATTTATTTGCTATTGTTAATGCCTTTATCAGGCTGTATATGTGTATATGTATAGTGTGCCGGCGAAGAGAAGATAGGGGTGTACCGGTGAGGAGAGAAGTGTGCCGCTGGGCCTTTGAAAAGGAGTGTGCCGCTGGGGAAGAAAGTGTGCCGCTGGGCAAGGAAAAGGCGTACCGCTGAGGGTTTAAAAAACTGTGCCGGGGAAGGTGGGCACAAGTGTGCCGGCAAAGGGCTATTGAAGAGTGGAGGCCATGTGCCGATGAAGGGTCTTTGAAGCGTGCCGCTGGAGGCTGGGAAAAGTGCGCCGGCGAAAGAATTGGATGAGCGTACCGCTGAAAGGTTAGAGAAGTGTACCGGCTAAGGAGCCAATCAGGGCATGGGGGTGGATATAAAGTCTGTACATTCCCCCGGGCTCGAAGTCCATACGCTGCCAAGCCCAAAGTCCATACACTGGAGCAGAGTGGAGCAAAGTCTGCACGTTGTAATATGAAGTCTATACGTCGACTGGTCCGAAGTCCGTACACTGGCCGTCATGAAGTCTACACGCTGGCTGGCCCAAGTCTATACATTGGAACGTGAAGTCTGTACATTATCCCTTTGACTGCAGCTCGAAGTCTATACATTGCCAAGCCCAAAGTCTGTACATTGCAACGTGGAGTCTGTACATTGGCGGGCCCAAAGTCTGTACATTGGTCAAGTCTATACGTCGGCCAGCCCCAAGTCTATACACTGCAACGTGAAGTCTGTACATTGCCCCTTTGATTGCAGCTCGAAGTCTATACGTTGCCAAGCCCAGAGTCTGTACGTTGGATCCCGCTGAGACTGTGGCTGAGGGTGTACAGACGAAGGGAGGGAGCGTGCCGCTGAAAGGGGCCAAGGGAAACGTGCCGCTGAGGGCCAGTGGGAGTGGCGTACCGACGAAGGGCCAATTGAGGCGTGATGGTGGAGGTTCGATCAGTTTTCGATTATTTGTTTTGAGGCTTTTCTTTTCTTCTTATCTTAACTTTCGTGCAATTTTATATAAAATTCCTCCCTTTGTTCGTTCTCTTTGTTCGGTTCGGTCTCTTTTCTTGCGGGTCAGACGTTCGGGCTGCCGGGTGGTTAATTAGTTCGGTTCAGTTCTCGTTGTGGTGTCGGCAGCGGTTTGATGAGTTGGAAGGTTTCATTAATTATCATGCTCATTTATTGCTTCCTTTTGCCTCTTTTAATTGTTTATTAGTTTCTCACAAAAATTCGGCAGCATCTCCCCTTGACCCGGGGCGTAAAGGAAGATACAGGGAACGCGCCCACATGGAGTGGCGGAACCCGACAACTGGAGGTGGGCCCCCGGGGGAGCAACACCTTTATAGGGCCTCGGAAAACGCGAAGGAGAACAACGGGCTCGGGCTTGGCCAGCGGGTGTGCCGCTGAAGACCAGAAGAGTGTACCGCTGGGGCCAGCTGGGGGTGTACCGGTCAAGGGCCAAGGGCTGATGAGTGTGCCGGCCAGGAGCCCAACAGGGCGTACCGCTGGGGGAATGGCAAGGGGCCAAGGGACGGTCACTGGTAACTGGGTGTTCTGAGAGAGGGCAAGGGTCTCCCCCTCTCCTTAAGCTGGTGGGCACGGCAGGTGGCCATGGTGGGTGAAGAGCCCATGAGGGCCAAAACTCGCAAAGGAAGAATCATGTGACTGCGGGACCTCCAAGAATACCGGAGAAGGAAGGGACGGATGAATACATCATATACTGCGAGGACGGGAGTAAAATCGACGGGAAATGGCAGAAAAGACCCAAGAAGGGTGACTTTCATTCATGGGGAGCAAAGGGGCCGGAGCCCTACACATACATGACAAAAGAAAATGCCCACGACAAGGCCGTAGGCGGGAAACGGAAAGAAAGACAGCACAAGAAGGGGGAGGAACCGAGTACAAAGGAAAAAACCCCCAACTCTCTCCCCCCATTACATCGAGCTCTCTCTCTCTTACTCTTATTTCTTCCCGATGATCGCCGGAGGAAGCTCACGCCGGGACGCCTCTTCCGCTCTTCTCTCTTCTCCTCTGTGTGTCTGTCTGACCCTTTTTCGTACCTCTCCCTTCCTCCTCTCTCCCTCTTCTTTTTTTCTCTGTTGAAGCGGGAGTGGCTTTATATTCCCTGTTGCTGGAGCCTTCGAGCACGGCCGTCGAAGGCGGGAAGTGGTCTGTGATGATGGCGTTTGACCTGCCCTGTCCTGGGTGTCAGTGGGGTAGCCTACGTGGCTGTGGACATCGAAAATCGCACATCCAAATGTCATGCTCGGCCCAGCATCGACAACGGCGCCGAGTGAAGAAACCCCGGAGAAAACAAGCATAAAGGGCCCCACAGCCCGTGGGCCTCGAAGAAAATCAAATGGGCCACAACTCATGCTCACAATGGGCTCAAAATCACCCATTTAGCCCTTCAGCGGCACGCCCTCAACAGGCTTCAGCGGCACGCCCCTTGGGCAGCCTTCAGCGGCACGGCTTGCTCAGCCTTCAGCGGCACGCCCCTTGGGCAGCCTTCAGCGGCACGGCTTGCTCAGCCTTCAGCGGCACGGCTTGCTCAGCCTTCAGCGGCACGCCCCTTGGGCAGCCATCAGCGGCACGGCCCGTTCAGGCTTTCAGCGGCGCGCCCTCCAGGCCGTTCAGCGGACACGCCCATTTGGGGTTTCAGCGACACGCCCTCAACAGGCTTCAGCGGCACGCCCCTTGGGCAGCCTTCAGCGGCACGGCTTGCTCAGCCTTCAGCGGCACGGCCCTTGGGCAGCCTTCAGCGGCACGCCCCTTGGGCAGCCATCAGCGGCACGGCCCGTTCAGGCTTCAGCGGCGCGCCCTCAAGGCCGTTCAGCGGCACGCCCATTTGGGGTTTCAGCGACACGCCCTCAGGAGGCTCCAGCGGCACGCTTGTTCAGCCCGCCAGCGGCACAGCGTTGAAGCTTTTCAACGGCAAGACGACGTGCAGCCCATGCCCTACGCTTCCTTGGCGCGCAGTGAGCCGTCCGACGTGGCAACCGTCCATTGGGCCACGTGAGCTACCCCCTGACGACCCAGGACGGGGCAGGTCAAACGCCATCATCACCTACCGTTTCCAGCCTCCGACGGCCGGGCTCGAAGGCTTCCCGCTGCTGGGCGTATAAAAGACCCCGGCTTCGACAAAAAGAGGGGGGTCAGAAGGAGAAAAGGGAGAAGAGGAGACACGGAAGAGAGGATCCCACGCAGCCGGAGGCACAGAGAGGAAGGGAAGAGAGAATAGAAGAAGAAGAGCTCCAGCGAGCCTCCTCCGACGACCACCGGGAAGAGAGCAAGAGTAAGGGAGAGGGAGAGAGCTCAATGTAATGGGGGAGAGGGTTAGGGACAGTGGCCAGGGTTTTTGGGCCCCAATGCTTTCTTTCCTTTCGTATTCCATTCCTCCTCCTGTTCTTTGTTTTGGGTTTCTCTTTTCCTTTGTCCATGGCCTCGTCTTGGGCATTTCCTCTGTAATGTGCATATAGGGCTTTGGCCTTTGGCTCCCCATAAATGAAAATTACCCTCTTTGGGTTTCTCTATGAGTTTTATTGGCTTGCGCTAGCTCTCACGGTCTTTTTATGGGGTTGTTCGTTCTCCCTCCGTCTCCCCATTTCTCCGGTGTTTTTGGGGTCTTCATGTCGAGGTGATTTCTCCTATGAGCTTTGGCCTCATGAATCCTTCAAGCCCCTACATGGCCTTCCGTTGTGCTCACTGGCCCAGGGGAGGGGGAGACCCTTGCCCTCTCTTCGAATATCCAGTAACCAAGTGGCCTACCCCTGGCCTTGAATCCTCTTTCTTTTTCCTGAATGGCTTCTAAGGCCCCCAGTTTGCTTACACACTCTGTTTGGCCCCTCCAGCGATGCACCTTTCCGGCACTTGGCCGACACACCCAATGGCCTTCAGCGGCACACCCAGCTTTGGCCCTTAGCGGCACGCCCCATGTGCCCTCAGCGGCACACCCCTTTCTGCCCTCAGCGGCACACACACCCAATTAGCCATTGGCCGGCACACTTGTAGCCTTTGGCTCTTGGCCGGTACACCCCCCTGTTCAGCCCTTAGCGGCACACACTTTTCAGCCTTCAGCGGCACACTCTCCAGCCCCCCCCCTTTTCAGCGGCACGCTCCTTGGCCAGCCCCAGTCCATGCCCCTTTGAGGCCTTCAGTCTGTCGTTCTCCTTCGCGTTTTCCGAGGCTCTATAAAGGTGTTGCTCCCCCGGGGGCCCACCTCCAGTTGTCGGGTTCCGCCACTCCATGTGGGCGCGTTCCCTTTATCTCCCTTACGCCCCGGGTTAAGGGGAGATGCTGCCAAATTTTTGTGAGAAACTAATAAACAATTAAAAGAGGCAAAAGGAGGCAACAAACGAACAGGGTGATTAATGAAACCTTCCAACTCATCAAACCACTGCCGGCATCACGACGAGAACTGAACCGAACTAATTAGCTACCCGGCAGCCCGAACGTCCGACCCGCAAGACAAGAGACCGAACCGAGCAAAGAGAACAAAACAAGGGAGGAGTTTTATATAAAACTACACAAAAGTCAAGATAAGAAGAAAAGAAAAGCCTTAAAACAAATAATCGAAAACTGATCGAGCCTCCACCATCACGCCCCATTGGCCTTCAGCGGTACGCCCCATTGGCCTTCAGCGGCACGCCCTCATTGGCCTTCAGCGGCACGCTCCCTTGGCCTTCAGCGATACACCCCTTTCAACCTTCAGCGGTACGCCCCATTGGCCTTCAGCGGCACGCCCTCATTGGCCTTCAGCGGCACGCTCCCTTGGCCTTCAGCGATACACCCTTTTCAACCCTCAGCGGTACGTCCCTTGAACCTTCAGCGGTACACTCCCTTGAGCCCCAGCGGTACGCTCCTTTGGCCTCCAGCGGTACGCCCCCTTTTTGGCCTTCAGCGGCACGCCCTCTGGGCCTCTCAGCGGTACACTCTTACCTTCCCTTCGCCGGCACACTACATCTATGCACATATACAACCTGATAAGGGCATTAACAATAGCAAATAAATTAATAAAAAATACGCTAGTTAAAGGACTCCGAATGCGCAATATTAATCATAATAAAAGAGGCGGGAGGGGTAATAAAAAGATAAATAATAAACAAATGACAATAATAAGAATGATCATGAATAAAAGAAGAGAAATTATCCCGGACAAAGGCACGAATGAACAGTAAACATCAAATCAGAAATCCCAGAAGATATAACTAAGAAGGCCCCCCGATAAAAGACGCTAATGCCCACACTGCAGCCCTCTCTCTCCTCGGGACCCGGGGCAAAAGGGAATAGCAACGCCGCCCTTTCAGGTCGAGCCCGAGTCTCGGGAATCACCCCGATATGGCCAGGCTCTGATCTAACCTCGGGCCGACATCCTAATCGGACCGGATTTGTTTTCTCGTTCCGGATACCTTCCGAATCCTCATTAAAATTGCCGCATGCTCGGCAGACATTTGAAGGGATCTACCTCGGTTTTCTCATTGTGACTCTGCCACAGACCTGTGTCCGAATACGAAAAGGTCTACGAGTGGCCGACACAGCCGACAGTTTATGGCCTTAATACAACTTTCAGTGTGACCTATTCCTATCTCTCTCGCATAATTAGTATTACTCTTTTCGGCCGCGGGGCCCCTAATTTCGGCAATCAATCAAGGGTATTCCCTCGTATGGGGGATGTAAATGACGTCGTGACCTTCATGGTGCGACGGGATTCGGTCCCGATACGAACCACACAATCGTCTGACGAAGTCAGATCGAGCGCACCATGGGCTCTTCGGAGCCCGAATAAATCGTCACCTCGGTGACTGGCACGCCCACGCACTCAATTAAACGAATAAACAAAACGAAAGAATATAAACGAATAAAGCGCGTCCACAACTCTGGCACGCCCGGTGGGACCAATCCACCCTTCATCTCTTTGCCGAATTAGGGGCCCCGCGGCCCCCTTCTTGTAATACTAATTGTGCTACTTTCTTAAATGCAGAAAGAAGAGAAAGGCATCATGGAGCCGACAATGGCTGTTGTCTGCAGCCCTGAGGTTGTGGAGAATCATGTGCGAGGCGGCTACCTGGCGGTGCCCCTCACTTTCGGGAGCTTCCCTCCCACTGTGGGCTTCCCCAACTTCTTGGGGGTGGCCTTCGCCGAGATCCTCGACGTGGAAACACCCGAGAACGCCCAGATCAACGCCCCCGCCCCGGGGGTCATGGGAGCTGCTGCCGGCCGAGCTGTGGCCGAAGACAACAATAGCGTCCCCACAACGACGCTCAGCTGCAACGTGCACCACGTGCACCACACCACCGGCCCATCCCACCAGGGGTCGACATCCTACCGGAGAAGGCTCCGGAGAAACAACACCAGCGCCGGATCAGGGCGTCGCGCCTCCAACTCCGGGAAGTCCATGACAGTTGGGGCCCTCCGAGTCCGCCTAGACGGGCAGAGGTCCCAGGTGACACCGGACCGCATCGTCCCTACCATCCCAGTCCGCAACTCTTTCCACGGACTGGAGAAGCTGAAAGAGAGGGCAGTGCCCGCGACCCCAGCCGTGACGCCAAAGAGGACGCCGGTTCACAGGCCGGCTAAACTGAAGCAAGTCTGGGTACCTAGGGAGACCCAGCCCACTGCACCTGCCCAGGCAGGGCCCAGCACCTTCCGCCCCAGGAGGGCCCGACGCGATGACAAAGTCGAGGCAGTGACCCCCACTCTCGACCGGCACCTGTCATTCCGGTGCCGTCCGAGAATGTTCACCGCCATCGCCGAGGGCGCCGGCACAATGCCGCCCGCTCGGCTCGCACGGCCTACTCCCCTCCTGCCGCTGTCATCGACGCGCAACCCCAGGCCGCTCTCCCTGACCAGGAGTGGGAAGGGATTGAGCAGGCCATGAGGAACTACCTCCGAGGCCCGGGTAGCACCCCCGCTGGCCGCCAGAGACTACTGGGGGCAATGGCTTCCGCCTTCCAGGAAGAAAGGGGGGAACCTGCACCTAGCATGGAGTCGAGGACCCGCCCGGAGGAGCCGCGCCAGTCCCTTGTACGGGAGGAAGCGCCGCCCCGACGATCGGTCTTCAACAGACTGACATTCCCAGGAGGACCGTCCCGGAGGGCGTCAAGAAGAACTAAGAGTAAGAGATGGCAGACATTCACCTGCAACATGGCAGGAGTCCATGGTCGGTACGGGGCCTTACCCACCGACCCGGAAGAATTGGCTAGAATGGCCGCCAGGCCGGGACCCCTTACCAGAAGAAGGAGAGCGGCAGGCGGCACGACACCCACGGCCGCCGAAGGAACCTTACCCGAAGAGCCCCTTGCGGCCCTCACGGCCAATGTGGTTACTACCGGCGACACGAGTGGCGGACCCTCGACATCATCCGAGGACGCCCCGGCCGAAGAAACAGGGGGCATGCCCAGTCTCCCCACAGCTGACCCAGCAATGCTGCTCATGATGCAACGATTCCAGCAGGAAATCGAGTCACTCAAGAAGCAGCTAAGTGAGCGGGACGCACCGCCCCCGATGTCCTGGCAGACCGAGGTTATACCCGAAGTACCCAGGGACAGGGGGCAGTCTTCAGAGGCAGCTCTTCCAGCAACCCTCAATCCTCTCGGGGGCGCGCCCCCACAGCAGACACACTACGCAGCAGCGGCCCGGCCACAGGCTCCGCCTTCACAAGGGTCTCCCATGGCCCCCCGAGCGACCGTGATAGCCACTCCGAGCGCGCAGCCCGCTCATTTTTACCCGAGCCCAGTCGACCCGGCGGCAGTCAGCCGGTTGATGCTCGAACAGATGATAGAGATGAAGCTGGCCGAGAGGGGCGATGGGGAGCAGACGCCTTTCGACGTCTACCGGGTACCCTACCCGGCTCATTATGCTGCCAGGAAGTTGCCGGCTGGCGTCACCAAGCCGCCGAAATTTGAAAAGTTCAACGGGCAAGGATCCCCCAGGGAACATATTGCCTACTACGTAAACATCATGGGAGATTTAGCTGCTGATGAGGCCTATCTTCTGAAGTTCTTCGGCTCAACACTTACCGGACTCGCTTTTGAGTGGTACTCCAGCTTGCTACCCGGGTCCGTTGCTGACTGGCCTGACATGCAGAAGAAGTTCAAGGAGAGATTTTACGTCGCTGAAAGGGAAATCACTATGGCTGAACTCTATGCCACAAAGCAAAAGAATGATGAGTCGGCCCTCGACTACATCAAAAGATGGAGGAACCTTAGTATGAGGTGCAAACGCCCCCCGCATCAGGAGGACGCAGTTCAGATCTGCAAGCAAAACTTAAAGAAAGAAATCCTAGAAAGGATGATCGGCACTGAGGTCAAGACATTTGACCGTCTGAACAATGTGGTAGCGGAGATCGAGGCATTCTTGGCCCGATACTCCTCCACCCCAGCCATGTCAAGCCAGAGGGCCAGGCAGGCGGAAAAGAAGCCGGCTCCCCCGGAGGTGCATGCACTAGACTTCCAGGCTTTTGAAAAGCAGAAGGAGAAAGCCAAGGGAGCGGCCAACCCTCCGCCGCCTAGAACCACAGAGCGGCGGGAAGGCCCCTCGCTAAGGGAGAAGATGAGAAACAAGTTATATTCCTTCTCCCGGGACAAGTCCAAGCTCCTGTTTGAGTGGGCAACCGGCTACAATAAGATCACATTGCCAGAGCCGAAAAGGCCTGGCGACTCAAAGAAAAAGGATGACCCGCGCTTCTGCATGTACCACCGGGTGCTCGGGCATACTATTGAAGATTGCTACATCTTCAAGGATGTTATTGAGTCCTTAATTAGGGACGGGGAGCTGGACATGGGGGAGCATAAAGTAGACCCCCCGCAGCCACACGAACTGCCCAGCATAACCTCCTCCGTCAATATGATCTCACTATATCAGGAGTTGCCAGAAGAATGGGCGGAAGCCTGTGCCCGTACCACTTATGAGACCTTTATCATGGCCCCAGCTCAAGACCAAGAAGGGTGGCAGACTATACCCAGAAAAACTAGAAAGGCTCGCGCCTCTCGACCTACCCCAGGAATTCACTCGAGGGTAGCAGCGCCCCTGCCTGCACCGCCCCCGGTAAACCCGGTTTGCCACGACACGGCCCCTCGGCTGGTCATGAAAGAGCTCAGCCCCATTGCGGATGTACAAGAAGACTAGCCCGGCGGTTGAAAGACTCCAGGCTATTATTGACGGGCTTGAAGATTATGAGCAGCCCAAAATCCAGTCCGTCGAATTAAAAAAATATGTCCCCTGGGAGGAGTTCGAGTCACTTGAGCTGGCTCCAGGAACAGAAGCTGATGCAGATAAAGAGCCTCCCCTGTGGGGTGAACTTCCTCGAGAGCAGCCATCCGCTGCGACAGGCAAGAAGAAGAAGAAAAGAAGACCCAAGGGCAAGAAGAAGAAGGAGGTCGTCATGGCCTGCAACACCCTCTCGGCGCTGTTCGACACCGCTCTCTCCCTGGAAGAAAAAGAAGAAGAACCACCCCATGAGCCAGCAGAGGTGAACCAAGCTGAAGCGTCCACCTCCCAGCACGCCACCAGGTCAGGGAGGAAGTGGGGGCGCCCTCCTCAGGGCAGCCTCAACATCATGCTCAGGGGGGAACAACCATACCAGGTTCCCGACCCTGAGGTCCGAGGCACCGAGATCCCTCCCCCATCAGGTCTCTACCCCGGGGGTACCAAGAGTCAAGGCGCCCCGTCGTTCGCCGAGTTCCTGTCAGCTCGAGCAGGAAGGCGGGCGCACCCTCAGGGGTCCGCTGCGACCAGTAAAGCAAGCATTCCTCAAGCTCTACCAGCTACAGCTCCTGCCCAGCCAGAAGGAGAATTCAACGGCATCCCAGACCTCGCCGAATTCATGCGAGAAACAGAGGAAGCCCAGCAGGCCCCGCCAGCTCAACAGGCCGCAGCAGAGCCCACAAAGCAGGCATCCCTTGAGCTGGCACTCCAGCCTCAGGATGAGGGCAGACGCAGCAAGCCCGAAGAGATGAAATTGCTCAAGGTGCGGGCGGCCGAGCGAATAGTCAGACACCTCAAGAAAATCTCGACCCGGTTCACGGTGTGGGAGATGCTGTCCTTGAACGAAGAAACGCGGCAAGCCATCATCGCCGCACTCCAGACGCCAGCACACCTTGAAGCCTGTTTGGCAGAAACACCACCTGAAGTAGCAGTGGCTTTCACAGAAGATGACATGCTCCTACCGACTTGCAGCCATAACAGGCCCCTCTACATGAAAGGACAGCTGAACGGCCAGCCTATCAACAGGGTCTTGATCGACCCAGGGGCAGCAGTAAATATACTCCCGTACCGGGTATACCAGAAGCACTACTTTGACGTACACCTGGTCGAAGTTAAAAATGTCAAGATTGCCGGCTTTAACCAGAAATGTGAGGTTCCCATGGGGGTCGCAGAGTTCAACTTGACCTTTGACGACTTCACCTCCAAAGTCCAGTTCCACGTCATCAACTCCAACACGTCCTACAAGGCATTGCTCGGCCGGCCTTGGCTACACCAAAATAGGGTGGTGCCCTCCACCTTGCATCAATGCATCAAGTACCCCTGCGAGGGAAAGGAAGTCAGAATCTTCGCCGACCTCCACCCGTTCGAGGTGTTCGAGTGTCACCTGTCAGATGCTAATCTATACTTAGAAAAGGCGAAGCTAGCTCCCCAAGTCATCCAAGACAAGGGAAAGAAGAAAATGGAATCGGGAGGCTGGTTTCCTCCGCCGCCCCCAGGCTATGTGGCTCCCCCACATGTACCATTTATTGCACAAGAGGAAGGGGTATTTAGGGCAGCCCCTCTCCCTATCTACCCCACACCGGGGGCACCCTGCCTCGAAGACCTGCTAGAAGATGTCAGGGTCCCGCCAGGGATCGTCAAACCGATAGCGGAAATTGAATGCCAAGCGGCTGAACAACTGAGAACCTTCGAGGTGCCTAACCCCGAGGGGCCGCCCACTATCTTCTATGTGGCCGGGGAAAAGCCGGTCAGGGAAGACGACGATTGCCGGTTCCCTGACGAGTTGCATGACCCGCACGTCCCCATTACGGGACTTCCCCACATGACTGACCGGGCAGCCAGAATGGTCAGAAAGCAGAAGATTCCTCCCTACCAGCCCTCCAGCCGGAAGAAAATGTTTGAAAGAATGTGGAACCCACCAAACCTGGAGCGACGGTTGCTGAAAATCACTAAGCACCCCGGTTTGGGCTTTTCACTAGAAGATTACTACGAGACTGATGTCATATCGGTCTCAACATGGCCCGGCGATGACCCCGCGGAAGCTGCAAATTCGCGGGAAACCCACCAAGACACATGTCCCGGGGCCCCGGCCGAAGAGGCACAAGACGAAGAAGTATTCCTATGGAAGCCTCCCAGCCGCCGCGGCATGGGGAAGACCCCCTCCTTCTCCGAAGTGTCGACCTCGAAAGGGCACACCGGCGAGACACCTTCGCCCCGGCCGGCCGGCGAAGCGAGGAGCAGCAGCACGGGCCATGCTCCGAATTCCCCTCGATACGACCCCGTCATGTACGCCTTGTACCACAGGCAGCAACGGGAGATCGAGATGCTAAAAGCACGACTGGCGAAGTTGACCTCGCTAGTCGCCGACCTGATCCAGGGCTCCCTCCCCCCATGGGGTGGCCGGATGCCTCGGCCCCGAGGCACCAGTCCCAGCACCCCCGCTTTGTCAAGGCGGGAAATGAGAGACATGGCAAGCTCGCTGACCGAGCGGCCAACCAGGCAAGGGCTGACACTCCAAGAGAAGCTACAGAAGCCTTATTCCTTTCCGAGAGAGAAGACCCGGGGCATCTTCGACTGGGCTTGCCACTACGGCAAAGTCTCCCTTCCACGGTCCAAGAGGCCGCAAGACACCCGAAGAAGCGGGGACCCACTATTTTGCCCTTACCACCAGATGCTGGGTCACGCCATTGAAGACTGCTATGTCTTCAAAGACATTGCTCAAAGCCTCATCGACAGGGATGAGCTCAGAATGGGGGACTACGTGGTAGCCCCGCCACGCCCCCACGTGGCGGACAGCCCCAGGGCAGGAGCCTACACTGTGTCCGTCCAATGCCAGGCGCTTGAAGATGCGGCTACCCCGGCCCCCGCAGGAGCGGTCTATGATGAATACACAGAAGAGCCCGGGATGGACCTGTGCCCCTCCGAGCCAGCGGACCTCGCTTACCCGGCAGCTACAACCCAGGAGGAGTGCGAGGTGAATGCAGCCTCCATGGCCAGCCATGATGAACAAGAAGAGGGAGATGGCATCATCGAGCCCGAGGACGATGAAGACCAGGATTTCGTTGACTTGTCATCGGCCCCGCCAGAAATTGAAAAAGGCGGCCAGGCCACAGTCGACGAGTTGATTGAGATCAACCTTGGCACAGAAGAGGACCCCAGACCGACCTTCCTAAGCGCTCTCATGCCCCTGCAGGAGAGAGAGCAATACGCAAAGTTGCTGCAAGAGTTCCGGGATTGCTTTGCCTGGAATTACAAAGAAATGCCTGGGCTCAGCACCGAAGTGACTCAGCACATCCTGTCCATTGATCCCAAAGTGGAGCCAGTGAAGCAATCACCCCGGCGCATGAGGCCGGAATTAACCAGCCAGATCTGCAAGGAGGTCGACAAACTCATAGATGTCGGCTTCGTGGCGGAAAACCAATATACCACATGGTTGGCCAACATTGTACCAGTGAAGAAGAAGAATGGACAGATCAGGATTTGCGTGATTTCGCGACCTGAATAAAGCCTGCCCAAAAGATGACTTCCCGGTGCCTATCACCGAAGTGATGATCGATGCAACTACTGGCCATGAGGCCTTGTCCTTTATGGATGGGTCGTCCGGCTATAACCAAATCTGGATAGCCGACCACGACCGGATTCACACCGCCTTTAGGTCACCTAAAGGGATATTTCACTACAAGAGGATGCCCTTCGGCCTCAAGAATGCTGGTGCCACATATCAGCGGGCGATGACCAAGATCTTCGACGAGCTGCTATACAGCAAGGTCGAATGCTACATCGACGACCTGGTCGTCAAGACTAAAAAGAGGGATGAGCATCTGAATGACCTCAGGGTCGTCTTCCAAAGGCTCCGTCTGTACGGGCTGAAAATGAATCCCATGAAGTGCGCCTTTGGCGTGTCCAGTGGAAAGTTCCTCGGCTTCATTGTCCGACACAGAGGGATCGAGATCGACCCCTTTAAGATAAAAGCTATCCAGGAGCTGCCCCCTCCGAAGAATCTGGGAGAGCTGAGATCCCTACAGGGGCGTCTAGCTTACATCCGCAGGTTCATTTCCAACCTGTCGGGGCGCTGCCAGCCATTCCACAGACTAATGATGAAGAATACACCTTTCAGCTGGGGTCATGAATGCCAGCACGCGTTTGACCAGTTAAAGGAGTATCTGAAGACCCCGCCTGTTCTGGGGGCACCTGTCAAAGGTAGACCGCTTATTCTCTACATAGCAGCTACTGAATATTCACTGGGGGCAATGCTCGCCCAGAACAACGATGAAGGAAAAGAGCATGCTCTCTACTACCTTAGCCGGAGACTGGTAGGGGCGGAGGCCAAGTACACTCCAATAGAAAAAGTCTGCCTTGCTTTGGTCTTCGCAGTCAAGAAGATGAGGCACTACATGCTATCCCATGAAGTCAGTCTAATATCCAGAGCTGACCCCATCAGGCACATTCTCTCCCAGCCGGTCCCGAAGGGGCGCCTTGGCAAATGGGCCGTGCTACTCATGGAGTTTGATATTACCTACGTGCCGCAGAAGGCCGTTAAGGGACAAGCCGTCGCGGATTTCTTCGCAGCACACCCCGTGCCCGAAGACTCCCCGTTGGCCACAGAGCTGCCCGAGGATGAAACACTGGAGGTATACCACATACAACAAGCCATCTGGCAGCTGTATTTTGACAGAGCCTCAAGAACAGAAGCGACCCCGTCCGGACATACTAAGGTGCGGGCCGGAGCGGGCATCGTCCTCAAGTCTCCAGATGGAGAAGTGCTACACACTTCTTGTTGCATCAGCAAGCCCTGTACAAATAATGAGGCGGAGTATGAAGCTCTGATTATCGGCCTCCAGGTGGCCCTCCACATGGAGATCAAAATGCTCCAGGTATTCGGCGACTCGCTGCTAGTCGTCAAGCAGGTCCAGGGACAGTTTGATGTCCGGAAACCCGAGCTGCTCCCTTACCACGCTAAGGCGAAGGGGCTCATGGAGCGATTCTACCTCCTCGAAATAGGCCATGTGGCCCGAGGGGAGAACGCCCAGGCCGACGCCTTGGCAAAATTGGCAAGCTCATTAGCAGTGCCTCCAGATGGATCTCTCAGCATCCAAGTCATAAACCAACGCCAGATGCCCAGCATGGTAGAAGAGGAATCAGAAGAAGAAGACCTAGAGGTCACTACAGTGGAAGCCGTCAGCCTGCCCGACTGGAGAGACCCCTTGATGCAGTGGTTCAAACACCAGCGGTTGCCTGGCCGAAGAGAAGAAAAGATCAAGCTAGTCAGAACCAAGGACTCTTATGAGCTCCGAAGCGGAATATTATTCCGAATTGTGGCAGATGCCAGGCGGAAGCTGCTCCTCCGATGTTTGTCCACCGAAGAAGCTTGGAGGGTCATGAAGGAGGTCCATGCCGGGACGGCGGGTGCACACCAGGCGGGACCAAAAATGAAAATTGAGATCAAGAGACTTGGCTACTATTGGCCTGCAATGTTCGACGACTGCTGCAAATATGCTAAGTCATGTCAGAAATGTCAGGAGCATGCCGCCATACCCAGAAGGCCTCCCGTGCAATTGCACCCAACGGCGCCCAGCTGGCCGTTTGCCCAATGGGGAACAGACGTTGTTGGTCCCTTACCCGCGTCTTCCACAGGATGCAAGTACATTTTGGCGGCAACCGACTACTTCTCCCGTTGGGCAGAGGCTGTAGCCTTGCGGGAGGTCACCGGAGAAATCGTGGTCAGGTTTGCCCGCCGCAACATCATATTCCGGTTTGGCGTGCCCGACCGGATTGTGTCGGACAACGGCAGCCACTTCCGTAACCAGAAGGTTTACCGGCTAGCAGAAAAATACAGAATTGACTGGAGGACATCGACTCCTTACAACCCACAAGCCAATGGGCTGGCCGAAGCTTTCAATAAGACACTCTGCACTCTCCTGGCCAAGACCGTTAGCTCTAATAAAAGGGACTGGGAAGAAAAAATGTATGAAGCGCTTTGGGCGTACCGAACTGTATACAAGACCCCAACGGGCTGCTCGCCCTTCTCTCTCGTATACGGCTCGGAAGCAATCGTCCCCGTCGAACTGGAGATACCGTCCCTCAGGGTCGCCATTCAGCAGGGGCTTGTCCCCGAAGGGCAGACCAACACCGAGCGAAGGCTCGACGAACTCTCCAGTCTGGAAGGAAAGCGGCTTCAAGCCCAACAGAATATCTAGGTCTACCAGGCCTGGATTGCACGCGCCTTTGACAAACTCGTCAAGGAACGCGAATTCAAGAAGGGCGACCTTGTTATGGTCAAGAGAAGAGATCTCATGGCAGCCAACCCCAAGGGTAAGCTAAACGAGAACTGGCTCGGACCCTACGTAGTCCAAAAAGTCTACGAAGGTGGGGCCTATGTAATTGTCAACCACCGCGGGGAGGTTCAATTCCCGCCTCTTAATGGAAGGCACTTGAGAATATTGTACCACGCTCCGGCGCCCCCATTCAGGTAATAATATTACTCTTCGCCCCATTTTGGGGGCGGATTTGCGTGATTAATGTCCGAATGATTTGGCTACCAGCCGGGTTTCCAAAAAGGGAAAGAAAAAATAGAAAGAGAAAAAAGAGAAGAAACAAAAGAGAAAAAAAGAAGAAGAAAAAAATATATAGAAAGAGAAAAAAAAGAAGAAGCAAAAAAGAGAAAAAAAAGGAAGAAGCAAAAAAGAGAAAAAAAATAGAAAGAGAAAGAAGGAACAAGCAAAAATAATAATAAAAAAAGGAAAAAAAAGGAAAAAAAAAGAGAGAAAAGAAGAACCAGAAAAGGGGAACGCCCCCATTTCCAGTCGCCGCCCCGCATCAGCGGGGGTACTAGAAGTGGGCTAAACAAACTCTTCTCTCCGTCCTCCCCGGGCGGTGAGTACCCCTTTGGCTCGGACCTCCCGTCCGGGTCATTGACTAAACAAACTCTTCTCTCCGTCCTCCCCAGGCGGTGAGTACCCCTCTGGTTCGGACCTCCCGTCCGGGTCATTGACTGAACAAACTCTTCTCTCCGTCCTCCCCGAGCGGTGAGTACCCCTTTGGCTCGGACCTCCCGTCCGGGTCATTGACTAAACAAACTCTTCTCTCCGTCCTCCCCAGGCGGTGAGTACCCCTCTGGTTCGGACCTCCCGTCCGGGTCATTGACTAAACAAACTCTTCTCTCCGTCCTCCCCAGGCGGTGAGTACCCCTATGGCTCGGACCTCCCGTCTGAGTCACTGACTAAACAGATCCTTCTATCCGCCATCTCTAAACGGCGAAAAGGGTCTCTGGCCAAGTACCCCTCGCTCGAGACCAGCACGCGCTTCCAATATTACGGAAAAACCAGGGAGTTGCCCGTTCGGTATGGTGGAGTGGTCCCCTCGTCCTCCCCTTGGGAAGGCGAGCACTCTCCTGTACCCTGACATGGGTCCCTGCCTGGTCCTCCCAAAGCAAAGCCCCGCAGAGACTTGTACCCTGCCAATGGGTCTCTACACAAAAAATATACAAGAGCAAGGGAAGAGGAAGAAGAAAATAATATGCACGGAAGAGAAAAAAGGGTGAGAAAGTTCCCTCTGGGACAAATGCATACACCAAGAACGCGTAAAATCATAAATGCTTTGCTCTATTCAAAAGAGGATCAAATGACATGCGCTGCGGGGCATACCCCTGTGTTACATTCAAAAAAAAAGAGAAATTAAGGGATGCAGCGCTTAGTCGATGTCCCTGAAGATATCCTCGAGAGGGAGGATCCCGACGCAGGGGAAGTTTATCCTGTCGCGCAGTCGGCCCCTCAATCCCTCAAGACGAGCGAGCTCCGCTTCGACGGACACCGTTTCAACGTCGGCGACGGCAAGAGCTTCCCTCTCCTCTGCCACCGCCCTCTCCGCCTCGGCGAGGTCAAGCTTGGCCGCGGCAAGGTAGCCTTCCAACTCCTCGACCCGGCTCTCGAGGGAGCGAACGCTGCCTTCGCCCTCCTCTAAGGCCTTCTCGTGGCATTCCTTGTTACGGCGCCGGACCTCTAAGGCCTGTAGATACTCGCCTGCCTGGGCATCTAGAGCGGCGCGCTCATCGGGAGCTTGAGTCTCCAGGAATTCACGGCGTTTGACATACTTCAATAACAGCAAGACCCGCCGTGACCATTCCCCCAGCGGACAGCCTAACACTTGCAGCGCCCCAGTCAACTGCGTCACAATGGCATGCACCTCTCGATATGATAAAGACAGGTCGGCAGAAAGCATCGTCCGCAGCGTCACCAGCATCTGGCGGACTGGCGCTTCTGACGAGGTGTGACTAACCGAAGGCATGGCTGGGAGAGTGAACTCCACGGTGCTGTCCACCTCTGCCCACAAACCAGCATCCACCGCGACTGAAGAAGATGGAAGGACGAGGGTCAAGTCGCCCGGCCGGCATGGCTCGACAGAGGGTTCTTGGCCAACCACCGCTAAGGAAATGGCCGAGACCGGCGCCGAAGCATCTGGCGTCTCCATCATCCGCTGCTCCCCCGTCTCCTCTTCCCCGGCTCGGTCTGCTTTAGCCACTGGCTCGACAGGCGAGGGGGCAGGTGTCTCTACTCCGGCCGAAGGCGGAGCTTCGAGTAGAGCCGGACCCGAGAACGCCATCCACGAACTTCTCTCTCGCGTCTGGGATCCCTCCAGATGTGCCCGAAGCCCCGTAAATATTTGCCTCAGGAACGGGTCCTCCATCTGGGCCGGAAGCTTCGGGAAAGGCGGAAGTGGAACCATCAGTCGGGGTAGACGCCCCGCTTCCACTAGTGCAGCAAGACTCGCCGCCCCTAAGTCAGAGACGAGAGCCGGCCCCTCCACCGCTATCGGGGCGACGCTTGGTCGCCGCTTGGCCACGGCCTTTCGGACACGACCAGAGGCCTTCTCCGGTCCCGGCATCGCCTGACCATGTGGAGGGAAATCAGCCATTCGCCATCCAGAATAAATCATGCGAGGGCAGGAGGCGAAAAGAGATCTCGAAACCCGCATGCTTACCTCAGCCACTGACATGCCGCTTTCAGGCGCAATCTCCCCCTCCTCCAGAGGCTCGCCTGCCAAAGGTCCCAGCGATGCGTCCTCCTGAAGGGCCTCGAATAGAAGGGCCAGTTTGCCCATGCCAACAGCAACCCCCGCCGGGCGGTCAACTGGCGCAGTTGGAGCAGCCCCTCCTGCGGCCTCCGGCTTAACTGATTCCTGCAAAGAATCGACAAAAAAAAACGGCGTCAGTAGGCGACCACACAGGCGGCCCTGCGCCAATAAAGCCACGCCTACGGCAGCAGCCTCCATCGAGCCGAGCGACTTAGCAAATGAAGAAGCCTTAAAGGCCAGCTCGGACGGCCCGGTGCCTCAAGACGCTACCTCAGCGGGAGCCGCTTCGTCGGAAGAGTAGTCGTAGTCTACCTCTTCCCCAGTCGGAGACTCGACTGCCGCTGGCTCGGCCGGTGCCGGCAAAGGGGCCTCCACCTCGAGCTCGATAACCGGCGCCTCCTCTCGCGACTGGGTGAGGCTGGCAGCCCAGACTTCGGCCTCTTCCGCACATATAGCTGCGTCACCGGGGGGTGCATTCGGAGGCCAAATAGCCCGGTAACTGCTCCAGCTGCACCTGTCAAAAAAAAACGCGGGTCATGTCAGGCCCAATCGGCTCCCAAAGGATGAAAGAGGTAAAATAGGCCGACAAAGGCAAATACCTCCTTCGACCTCGGCAGACAAAGCCTTCTCCGGAGCCGCAGCCTCGCCCTCACCCGGGATCGGCACGGACGCCGTTCCCTCCACGCCGCCCTCAGAGAAGAAACGCATCGTCTCCGCGCGGGGACGCAAGGCCAACTCAGGAGGGAGATCCACCATGGACGACGTAGGCGACCGCCGAGCCTCACCAGTATCACGGCTCGGCCCGTCTGCATGGCCGCAAATGCCTCGAAGGACGGGATAGCGGCCGCCGGTGAGGCTACTGTCGTACCCAGGGCTTCCTTGGCCCGCCTCCGCTTGGCCGCCTGTTCCCCGGCCACCTTGGCAGCAGCCAACGCCTTCTGGACAGGCGACTTCGCTCGAGACCTTTCCCTGGCCTGCAGTGAGGGAGCCGGAGCCGCCACCGAGGCCGCCTTTGCTACGACCGCGGCCGCACCCATGACAGGCGCGGGCATAGGAGCCGACCCCTCCACATCAGGGACGGGCGCGGACACGGGCTCTTCCACAAGGGCTGAGACAAAAAAATACATTCAAGCGTCAAGGCCCTGCTTCAAAAATTATAAAAAAAAAAGAAGAGAGAAAACTTAAAAGAGGCGTCGACGGTCGAAGGCACTGACCGGCAGGCGGGCTGGGCTCGGGCCGAGCGACTTCAAATTCCTCGAAGGTTGGGACCCGAAGCACCGAAGGAACAGCGGTCGAGGCTTTGGCCGCCTCCGTCTTGCGTCGCTTCGTATCCCGCTGCTTGGCCGCCTTCGCGGCATCCATTGCTTTCTTCACGGGGGATTTCGCCTGGGGCCTCTTCGCGGCCTTGGGCAAAGGAGCCGTGGTCGGGGCCAGCGGCGCTGCTTCAAAATATGCAGGCTTCTTCACCAGCCGGAGGAGATTCCGGTACGTGGCCATCTGCGTGCTGTCGGGATGGTCTGCCAAGAAAAGAGGGGAAAGAATGAACATGCATATACCATTAGTACCTAACCCACCGCGAAGGCCGCAGCGCTAAGGGACAAAATCGAAGAGCAAGAGGGAACTGAGTACCATGAGGGCCAGTGTACAGCCGCAGCGTGATCGGCCAGTAGCTCAGGGACGTCTCCTTGTCCCGACGTGCCCCCTCCCGGACTAGCCAGCAAACGTCCTCAATAGTTTGACACCGGTCTGTGAGGTTGGCCAGATCCGCGTGCTTCTTGGAAGAAAAGTGGCAGAAAAGATTGAAGTGGTCTATGCCCCACCCATCAGCATAGTAATAGGGGATGTGCAGGCGCTTGCTCAGGATGGAGGCCGTCACATCTTCAATCTTCATCCCATTTACCCGGAGAAGGAGATATAGCCACGTGGTATCCTTATAGTTCTCGGGCCGCCTCTCCTCCCGCCTCATAAACGTGCGATGCGGGCAGGCCACGTCCCTCTCCGGGCGCCAGCTCTTGGCAGGAGTCCCCTCTTCCTCTATGGGGAATGGGTAGTTGATAAGCTCCAGACGGTCGCTCCCCACCCGGCACAAGTCCCGCAGCGTCTTCTCGTAGTCATCCTTAGCCACCGGGGGTAGCTCCACCTTCGGCGTCGGCCTCATGTCCCGGGCTTGCTTACGAGCTGCCATGTACGCTACCACCTCCTTCTCCTGCCTGTTCTTGAGCCGAAGAAGATGATTCGGCTCAATATCAAGCACTGGCACTGGCTGCCGACTAAGGAATCTCCTTTCGGCGCCATCCCAACAATCGGTCTTGTGCAACCGATAGAAAGCCGTCCGGGCATTCCACCACTTTATGTAATCTTGGGTCACTCGGGGAACACGACCCGGGGCCGGTACTCTGAAAGAGGCGGAGTCCGCTCGGTGGAAGAAGTCCCACCAGCTCCTGACGTGCTCAGGAACTGAGCCCCCCCGGACGCTCCGCGAGGGCAGGCCGAACTGTGCGTGATAAGCAGGGATATGCTGATCATACCCGAAATTGCGACCGAACCGGAAGAGGTAGTACGGCTCCAGCAACACGTGCTCCCCTTTCCTGAACACCAGCACACTCGGGCGAATTGACAACGCCCAATCCCTTAGCTCCGGCTCCAGCAGCAGGCGAATTACATTTTCCTGGCTGATAGAGTGGACATACCTCTCCACCTGGTCATCCTTGCATTCCCTCTTATTATTCACGAGGGGGCTGGAATGTGCGGCCAGCGTCCAGAAATGAATAGTACCGGCTGCATCCCGGGGAACCGTGGTCAACCGGCCCCGGATATCATACATCCGCATGGAGGTAGAAGCCGGCTCTGCACTCGCGAACTCCAGCATCCTCGGTATCAGCCCCCAATCCTGGAGAACTCGCGGGGCAAACTTCGGGAACAGCGAACAAACCCACGCGTTGAAGAAGTGCAGTGGGCACACATACCGGGCCTGCCGCGGAAACTGGTGCGTGCTAATATCCCCCAAGGCCTTGTAAATTAAGCAGAGGGTGGCCGGGCACAGAGAAAGCTTGATCCCCCACGCCATCTGGCACGCCGGGTAGATGGCATCCGGCCGGATAACTGTCTCGTCGCCGTACGGCATGGCAAATGAGCATAGTCAGTACGTGAGATAGGCGGCGCAGTGGGTCTGGGGATCCAAGCCCATCGGGTTAGGCCCGCTCCGACGCCCTCTGGACGGGATCTTCACGTCGAGCTTCGGCTTCGCGCGTTTCTTGGGAGCCACGGCAGTACCGACGCAGGGGAATTCCTCGTACCGCTTCGGCCCGTCGAAAAAATACTCCAGCCACAGGGGCATGCGCACCCTCTTCCTGTCCCCGCGGGCGGGCTGCTTCCCCTTGTGCGATGCCTGGTATAGTTCCCGGTACGCCTTCATCAGATACCGGTATGAGTATCCAAGAGAATAGTAGCCATCCCCGTTAGTCTCGTCCTTGATCAGGTCGGGGAGGCATACTTCCTCATAAGGCTCCCCGTCGATGGGCAGGCCGCTCAACTGGCTGAGACTCCATAAATCCAGAGAAGTCTCGCCCTCCGCCGTGTAGAAGGTGTTAGTCGCTGCGCTAAACACCTCTATCATGCCGCAACAGAGGCCCTTGGAAATGGGATAGCCATATCGGGAGGCGTACACGCTGTGATAAATGCCGACCCGGACCAGCAAAGGAGCATAGTTGAACATCACATGCTCCGTGAACTCCACCGCTCTCTCCCGGAAGGTGTGGGCATCCTGAAGCTTCATCTCCCCGAACCAGCCCAGTGATAAATCATACTTGAATCTGATGGCCAAACAGTCCAAGATGAAGGGCTCTTCTCTGTAGCCCCACTTCAGGGGAGCCAAGAATAGGCCGAACCGAGGCGCCTCGTTGTGCACCTTCCCGGCAGACAAGTCCCATCTTGCCGGAGTAAACTGAGGCGCCCGCACCAGCTTTTCTTCGGTCGGCAGCACCCCTTCGATCCCGAGGACTGGCTTCCACTCCCGGGCTTCTCCCACCAGGTACATCGGAATACTCCGGGGAACGCTGTACAATAAGCTATCCCGGGCCAGTAATATAGCCTGCTCGGCCTTCTTCACGACCCGGAAGTCTCGTCCTTCCCGCGAGCGAAAATGCTTCCGAAATCGAACCAGGTGTCTGTCCTTCGGGAAGTCCTTCCTGTACTCCTCGGTGACCCGGTCAAATGTGAAGCCGTTGTCAACTCTGGCAAGCCTCTGGAAGTCCATGGTCTCCCCGTCAGACTCAGATGACTCTGCCAAAGCGGCTATTTCTGCATGCTCCCGATCCAAGTCCTCTACATTTAACCAGGTAACTGCTGGTACCGGGTCCCGTGGGATAAGATCAGCACCAATAGCAGCAGCAGGAGCCGAGGAACCACTTGGGGCAGCCATTTATTTGCAAAGATACACAAATAGAAGATCAGAATAAGCCACATGCAAAAGGGAGTGAAAGACTGTAAAGGGGCTTTACTACAAGTCAAATGAACAAAATATTGCCAATTTCTGACGGAATTTCGACAGAGTTTCCCCTAGGCCAGACGCGTATGGGGAAAACACGGGTGCGCGTCCACAAGGAGTGACGGCCCCAACAAAGCATGGTGGGCCCCGAGAGGCAACACCAGAAGTCCGCCAAGCAAAAGTCTTCTCCCCTTGGCTTAAAGCCTCTTCACCGGTACGCTGCTCAGTGCCTTCCCCGACACACTCTGCAGCGGCCCTCACCGGCACAGCCCCCTTTCGTGTGCTCCCCGGTACACCCCACACAACCTTCGCCGGCACGCCCCCGAGGGCTTCGCCGGTACACCTCTCGGCCAGTTCCCCGGCACACCTAGACGGGTTTCCTCCCCGGCACACTTGGTGCCCGCTTCATCGGCACGCTCGGGCTCACCGCTCCCCGGCACACTCGTGCCCCGCGCTGCCTGGTACGCCCCATGGCGTCCTCCCCGGCACTCACTCATCAAGTCCCTCCCCGGCACGCTCGGTGCCTGGCTTCCCCGGCACACCCCTGGAGCTGGCTTCTCCGGCACACTCCGGAAGCGCCTCCCCGGCACGCCCTTAGGGCTCCTCCCCGACACGCCCTCAGGGCTCCTCCCCGACACGCCCTCTCTCCGGCACACTCCGCGAACGCCCCGCGGCACTGGTCGAGCCCCTCCGTCGGTGCTACCGGCGGTAGCAGGAAAAGAGAAGGGGAAAAGAGAAGAAGGAGAACGGGGGGGGGGGGGAGAGAAGAGAAGGAGACAGGAAGGGAAGAGATAGGGAGAGGGAGACGGAGGAGACAAGGGCCCCGGCCGCCGTCCGCGGTGAAGAAAGAAAAGGGGGAGGAAGAGAGAAAGATAGAGAAGGGGGGGAACCCCTCCGTGGCCGTCTTCTCACCCCGGCAACGAAAGAGACGACGACGACGGCAGTGGCGACAGTCGCGCTCGGAGGAGAAGAAGAGGAGAGGGACGGGGGGGAGTCCTGTCCGCTTGGTCGCCAAAGAGAGAGAAAGAGAGAAGAAAGGGGGGGGAATTCGAACGGAGTGACCGTTCGAAGCACCCCGCCCCCCTATTTATAAAAAAAAGGAGAGAGAAAAAGAGAAGAAAAAAAAAGAAAAAAGGAGGGGGAATAAGAAGAGAAAAACTACAGAAGGGGGAAAATAAAAGAAATAAAAGGGGGGGGGAGAAAATACAAAAAAAGAGAAGAAGAAGAAGAAAAGGAAGAGAAAATAGAAGGAGAGACAAAGGGAATAAAAAAAAGGGAAGAGAAAGGAAGGAAATAGAAGGAGAAAATAAAAGAAGAAAATAAAGGGAGGGAAAGCAAAAGAAAGTAAATATATGTAATATATATATTAAATAAATACATATATATATATATATATACATATATACCCATGTATGTACACACGTGTACATATCCATCCGCTCACATACGCGGAGGAGTAAGTCGACAGCACACAATAATAAATGCCCCCGGGGAAGACATTCCATCCCCACGATCCCAGTCAGATGAACGTCCACACTAGCAAAGACGACTCTACCTCTGTGGCTCTATCCTTGTCATAGTGTCACTACCCGACCACCAAAACAAGCCCGTCTCTAGCACATCGCCTCGGGCCTCAGCTACCACCCACGCCATACAATATCGCCATCACGGGCCTTACGCCTGGATTGGCAGAATCTCTACCCTTGCGCTGGCATTACCTTCTTGCCAACGAATAAGTCCCATTCCGACGCAAGGCCCCGTGCCCTAGCCACCCACTCTGCACAATATGGCCATTGCGGACTTTACGTCCGAATGGCACGAATTCTCCCGTTGCGTTGGCATTCTATTCTTGCCAACGAGTGCACCTTATCTTCCGGCGCAAGGCCTCGTGCCCTAGCCTACACGCGCACGTCCCTCACTCGTCAAAAAAAAAAGAGAAAATAAAGTGGGGTTAAAAATAGAGATACCCCGCCGGACTTTCCCCTACGTAGGGGCAAAAGGTAAAAATGGCAACAACCCGGCTATGGCGAAAACCCGAAGGGACGCCACAGGCAAAATTGGGTACCCCGCCACGTGAAAACCCGAGAGGGCGCGTGGGCAAAAGCAAGAGGGGGCCGGTACCGGCGAAAACCCGAAAGGGCGCTTGTATCGGTAATGTGGTACACAAAAAAGGAAGAGAAAGAGAAGAGACCAAGAGACCGGGTCAGTTCCCGGCATCCTGTCGGCACTGGCAAAGAAACAAAAAGACAACAAACTGCTACAGTCCCCGGCATCCTGTCGGCACTGATGAAGAGACTAAGAGATCAACAAAGCATGTCAGTCCCCGGCACCCTGTCGGCGCTGACGAAGAGACCAAGAGACTAAGAGATCAACAAACCAGGTCAGTTCCCGGCATCCTGTCGGCACTGACGAAGAGACCAAGAGACTAAAAGACCAACAAACTGCTTCAGTCCCCGACGTCCTGTCGGCACTGGCGAAGAGACCAAGAGACCAACAAGCCATGTCAGTTCCCGACATCCTGTCGGCACTGGCGAAGAGACTAAGAGATCAACAAAGCATGTCAGTTCCCGGCGTCCTGTCGGCACTGGCAAAGAGACCAAGGGACTAAGAGATCAACAAATCAGGTCAGTCCCCGACGTCCTGTCGGCATTGGCGAAGAGACCAAGAGACCAACAAGCCATGTCAGTTCCCGGCATCCTGTCGGCACTGGCGAAGAGACTAAGAGATCAACAAAGCATGTCAGTTCCCAGCGTCCTGTCGGCACTGACGAAGAGACCAAGAGACTAAGAGACCAACAAACTACTTCAGTTCCCGACACCCCTGTCGGCACTGATGAAGAGACAAAAAGACAACAGACTACTTCAGTTCCCGGCACCCTGTCGGCACTGCTGAAGAGACTAAGAGACCAACATACTACTTCAGTTCCCGACGCCACGTCGGTACTAACAAGGAGACCAACAAACAAACCAGGGCGGCTCTCGACACCTCGTCAGCATCGACAAAGAGAGAAGAGACGAAGACACCCACGGGCACCGCCCGGCTCATCCTTCGCCTGCGCTACCCGTGGGTGGGGGGCATTTGTGGACATCGAAAATCGCACATCCAAATGTCATGCTCGGCCCAGCATCGACAACGGCGCCGAGTGAAGAAACCCCGGAGAAAACAAGCATAAAAGGGCCCCACAGCCCGTGGGCCTCGAAGAAAATCAAATGGGCCACAACTCATGCTCACAATGGGCTCAAAATCGCCCATGTAGCCCTTCAGCGGCACGCCCTCAACAAGCTTCAGCGGCACGCCCCTTGGGCAGCCTTCAGCGGCACGGCTTGCTCAGCCTTCAGCGGCACGCCCCTTGGGCAGCCTTCAGCGGCACGGCTTGCTCAGCCTTCAGCGGCACGGCTTGCTTAGCCTTCAGCGGCACGCCCCTTGGGCAGCCTTCAGCGGCACGGCTTGCTCAGCCCTCAGCGGCACGGCTTGCTCAGCCTTCAGCGGCACGCCCCTTGGGCAGCCCTCAGCGGCACTGCCCGTTCAGGCTTCAGCGGCGCGCCCTCCAGGCCGTTCAGCGGCACGCCCATTTGGGGTTTCAGCGACACGCCCTCAGGAGGCTCCAGCGGCACGCTTGTTCAGCCCGCCAGCGGCACAGCGTTGAAGCTTTTCAACGGCAAGACGACGTGCAGCCCATGCCCTACGCTTCCTTGGCGCGCAGTGAGCCGTCCGACGTGGCAACCGTCCATTGGGCCACGTGAGCTACCCCCTGACGACCTAGGACGGGGCAGGTCAAACGCCATCATCACCTACCGTTTCCCGCCTCCGACGGTCGGGCTCGAAGGCTTCCCGCTGCTGGGCGTATAAAAGACCCCGGCTTCGACAAAAAGAGGGGGGTCAGAAGGAAAAAAAGGGAGAAGAGGAGACACGGAAGAGAGGATCCCACGCAGCCGGAGGCACAGAGAGGAAGGGAAGAGAGAATAGAAGAAGAAGAGCTCCAGCGAGCCTCCTCCGACGACCACCGGGAAGAGAGCAAGAGTAAGGGAGAGGGAGAGAGCTCAATGTAATGGGGGAGAGGGTTAGGGACAGTGGCCAGGGTTTTTGGGCCCCAATGCTTTCTTTCCTTTCGTATTCCATTCCTCCTCCTGTTCTTTGTTTTGGGTTTCTCTTTTCCTTTGTCCATGGCCTCGTCTTGGGCATTTCCTCTGTAATGTGCATATAGGGCTTTGGCCTTTGGCTCCCCATAAATGAAAATCACCCTCTTTGGGTTTCTCTATGAGTTTTATTGGCTTGCGTTAGCTCTCACGGTCTTTTTATGGGGTTGTTCGTTCTCCCTCCGTCTCCCCATTTCTCCGGTGTTTTTGGGGTCTTCATGTCGAGGTGATTTCTCCTATGAGCTTTGGCCTCATGAATCCTTCAAGCCCCTACATGGCCTTCCGTTGTGCTCACTGGCCCAGGGGAGGGGGAGACCCTTGCCCTCTCTTCAAATATCCAGTAACCAAGTGGCCTACCCCTGGCCTTGAATCCTCTTTCTTTTTCCTGAATGGCTTCTAAGGCCCCCAGTTTGCTTACACACTCTGTTTGGCCCCTCCAGCGATGCACCTTTCCGGCACTTGGCTGACACACCCAATGGCCTTCAGCGGCACACCCAGCTTTGGCCCTTAGCGGCACGCCCCATGTGCCCTCAGCGGCACACCCCTTTCTGCCCTCAGCGGCACACACACCCAATTAGCCATTGGCCGGCACACTTGTAGCCTTTGGCTCTTGGCCGGTACACCCCCCTGTTCAGCCCTTAGCGGCACACACTTTTCAGCCTTCAGCGGCACACTCTCCAGCCCCCCCCTTTTCAGCGGCACGCTCCTTGGCCAGCCCCAGTCCATGCCCCTTTGAGGCCTTCAGTCTGTCGTTCTCCTTCGCATTTTCTGAGGCTCTATAAAGGTGTTGCTCCCCCGGGGGCCCACCTCCAGTTGTCGGGTTCCGCCACTCCATGTGGGCGCGTTCCCTTTATCTCCCTGACGTCCCGGGTTAAGGGGAGATGCTGCCAAATTTTTGTGAGAAACTAATAAACAATTAAAAGAGGCAAAAGGAGGCAACAAACGAACAGGGTGATTAATGAAACCTTCCAACTCATCAAACCACTGCCGGCATCACGACGAGAACTGAACCGAACTAATTAGCTACCCGGCAGTCCGAACGTCCGACCCGCAAGACAAGTGACCGAACCGAGCAAAGAGAACAAAACAAGGGAGGAGTTTTATATAAAACTACACAAAAGTCAAGATAAGAAGAAAAGAAAAGCCTTAAAACAAATAATCGAAAACTGATCGAGCCTCCACCATCACGCCCCATTGGCCTTCAGCGGCACGCCCTCATTAGCCTTCAGCGGCACGCTCCCTTGGCCTTCAGCGATACACCCCTTTCAACCTTCAGCGGTACGCCCCATTGGCCTTCAGCGGCACGCCCTCATTGGCCTTCAGCGGCACGCTCCCTTGGCCTTCAGCGATACACCCCTTTCAACCTTCAGCGGTACGCCCCATTGGCCTTCAGCGGCACGCCCTCATTGGCCTTCAGCGGCACGCTCCCTTGGCCTTCAGCGATACACCCCTTTCAACCCTCAGCGGTACGTCCCTTGAACCTTCAGCGGTACACTCCCTTGAGCCCCAGCGGTACGCTCCTTTGGCCTCCAGCGGTACGCCCCCTTTTTGGCCTTCAGCGGCACGCCCTCTGGGCCTCTCAGCGGTACACTCTTACCTTCCCTTCGCCGGCACACTACATCTATGCACATATACAACCTGATAAGGGCATTAACAATAGCAAATAAATTAATAAAAATTACGCTAGTTAAAGGACTCCGAATGCGCAATATTAATCATAATAAAAGAGGCGGGAGGGGTAATAAAAAGATAAATAATAAACAAATGACAATAATAAGAATGATCATGAATAAAAGAAGAGAAATTATCCCGGACAAAGGCACGAATGAACAGTAAACATCAAATCAGAAATCCCAGAAGATATAACTAAGAAGGCCCCCCGATAAAAGACGCTAATGCCCACACTGCAGCCCTCTCTCTCCTCGGGACCCGGGGCAAAAGGGAATAGCAACGCCGCCCTTTCAGGTCGAGCCCGAGTCTCGGGAATCACCCCGATATGGCCAGGCTCTGATCTAACCTCGGGCCGACGTCCTAATCGGACCGGATTTGTCTTCTCGTTCCGGATACCTTCCGAATCCTCATTAAAATTGCCGCATGCTCGGCAGACATTTGAAGGGATCTACCTCGGTTTTCTCATTGTGACTCTGCCACAGACCTGTGTCCGAATACGAAAAGGTCTACGAGTGGCCGACACAGCCGACAGTTTATGGCCTTAATACAACTTTCAGTGTGACCTATTCCTATCTCTCTCGCATAATTAGTATTACTCTTTTCGGCCGCGGGGCCCCTAATTTCGGCAATCAATCAAGGGTATTCCCTCGTATGGGGGATGTAAATGACGTCGTGACCTTCATGGTGCGACGGGATTAGGTCCCGATACGAACCACACAATCGTCTGACGAAGTCAGATCGAGCGCACCATGGGCTCTTCGGAGCCCGAATAAATCGTCACCTCGGTGACTGGCACGCCCACGCACTTAATAAACCAACAAATGCCATAAAATGATTGTTAAACGAAAAGTGCGTCCACAGTGGCCCAACGATCGGCTGCCACCTCGGACAGCTTCACTGCGCGCCAAGGATGTATAGGGCATGGGCTTCACGTCGCATTGACGTTGAAAAGCTTCACCGCTGTGCCGCTGGAGAGTTGAAAAGGCGTGCCGTGGGGGAGCCAAAACGGCGTGCCGTTGAAGCCCCTAAAGGGCGTGCCGCTGAGGCCTGCTGAGGGCGTGCCGCTGAAGCCTGATGAGGGCGTGCCGCTGAAGCCTACTGAGGGCGTGCCGCTGAAGCCTGCTGAGGGCGTGCCGCTGAAGCCTGATGAGGGCGTGCCGCTGAAGCCTGATGAGGGCGTGCCGCTGAAACCTGCTGAGGGCGTGCCGCTGAAGCCCTGAGGGCGTGCCGCTGAAGACCCCAATGGATGTGCCGCTGAGCACCCCAGGGGGTGTGCCGCTGAAGCTCCATCAGGGTGTGCCGTTGAGGCCCCTTGGGGGCTGGGCGTGCCGCTGAAGGGCTCCCCACGGGGTGTGTATTTGGGGCCCGTTCTAAGCCCATTGCGAGCACGAGTCATGGCCCGTTTAACTTTCTTTTGGGACCCATGGGCTGTGGGGCCTTTCGTGCTTGATTTCTCCGGGGTTCCTTCACTCGGCGCCGTTGTTGATGCTGGGCCGAGCGTGACATTTGGGTGTGCGATTTCCAGTGTCCACAAATGCCCCCCACCCACGGGTAGCGCAGGCGAAGGATGAGCCGGGCGGTGCCCGCGGGTGTCTTCGTCTCTTCTCTCTTTGTTGACGCCGACGGGGTGTCGGGAACTGAAGCAACACATTGGTCTCTTCGTCTCTTCATCGGTGCCGACGTGGTGTCGGGAACTGAGGCAGCATGTTGGTCCCTTCATCAGTGCCGACGTGGTGTCGGGAACTGAAGCAGTACATTGGTCTCTTCGTCTCTTCATCAGTGCCGACGGGGTGCCGGGAACTGAAGCAGTTTGTTGTCTCTTTGTCTCTTCATCAGTGCCGACGTGGTGTCGGGAACTGAAGCAGTTTGTTGTCTCTTTGTCTCTTCATCAGTGCCGACAGGATGCCGGGAACTAAAGTAGTATGTTGTCTCTTTGTCTCTTCATCAGTGCCGACGGGGCGTCGGGAACTGAAGTAGTATGTTGTCTCTTAGTCTCTTCATCAGTGCCGACAGGATGCCGGGAACTGAAGTAGTATGTTGGTCTCTTCATCAGTACCGACAGGATGCCGGGAACTGACCTGGTCTCTTTGTCTCTTCGTCAGTGCCGACAGGATGCCGGGAACTGACCGGGTCTTTTGGTCTCTTTGTCTCTTCGTCAGTGCTGACAGGATGCCGGGAACTGACCGGGTCTCTTTGTCTCTTTGTCTCTTCGTCAGTGCCGACAGGATGCCGGGAACTGACCGGGTCTCTTGGTCTCTTTGTCTCTTCGTCAGTGCCGACAGGATGCCGGGAACTGACTGGGTCTCTTGGTCTCTTTGTCTCTTCGTCAGTGCCGACAGGATGCCGGGAACTGACCGGGTCTCTTGGCCTCTTTGTCTCTTCGTCAGTGCCGACAGGATGCCGGGAACTGACATGCTTTGTTGGTCTCTTCCTGTCTTTTCTTTCTCTTTTTTTTGTACCACATTACCGATACAAGCGCCCTTTCGGGTTTTCGCCGGTACCGGCCCCCTCTGGCTTTTGCCCACGTGCCCTTTCGGGTTTTCACGTGGCGGGGTACCCAATTTTGCCCGTAGCGCCCTTTCGGGTTTTCGCCACAGCCGGGTTATTGCCATTTTTACCCTTGTCCCCGTATAGGGGCAAGTCCGGCGGGGTATCTCTATTTTTAACCCCATTTTATTTTCTCTTCTCTTTTTTTTTTTGACGAGTGAGTGATATGCGGGTGTCGGCTAGGGCACGAAGGCTTGCGCCGGAAGATAAGGTTCACTCGCTGACAAGAACAGAATGCCAGCGCGACGGGAGAATCTGTGCCGATTCGGACGTAAGGTCCATAATGGCCGTGTTGTGCGGAGTGGGTGGCTAGGGCACGGGGCCTTGCACCGGAAAGGGACTTATTCGTTGGCAAGAGACTAATGCCAACGCAAGGATGGGGGTTTTGCCAATCCGGACGTAGGGTCCGTGATGGTAGTTTTGCGCGACAGAAGGTGGCTAAAGCATAGGTCCATGTGCCAGGGACGGGCTTATTTTGCGGTAGGGTAGTGATACTATGACAAGGATAGAGCTGCAGGGGCAGAGTTGTTTTCACCCCTGCGGACGCCCATTTGCATAGGATCAGGGGGATGGAATGCCTCCGGGAGACATTTATTACTGCGCGTTACTGGCCTATTCCTGCACATATGTGAGTGGATGCGTATGTAAGTGTAAGCATATATGTAGGTATATATATATTTATTTATTTAATATTTTGTAGATACTCCTGCTTCCCCTTCTTTCATTTTCTCCTCTTGTTCATTTTTTTATCCCTTTTTATCCCTCTTTATCTCCTTCCATTTTTTTTATTTCTTCTCTCTCTCTTTTTTCTTTTTTTTATTTCTTTTCCCCCACTTTCCTTCGTCCTTTTTTTTTATTTTCCTCCCCTCCCCTTTCTCTTTCCCCTTTTTATTTTCTTTTCTCTCCCCCTACCTCTCTGCCGTATAAAAGGGGCGGGGGCGGTTCATTTGAACCACCCCCGTTCGAATTCCCCTCCCTCTTCTCTCTCTTCATCAGTCGACCGTCTGCCTCCCCCTCCCTCTCTTCATCTTCTTCATCACCGAGAGCCACCGCGGCCAGCGCCGTCGTCGTCTTCCTCTCGCCGAGGTAGGGAGGCTGCCACGAGAGGGCTCCCTCTTCCTCTTCTTTTTTCCTCTCTTCTCCCCCCCCCCTTTCTCTTTCTTTCTCTCTTCTTCCTCTCCACGTCCGGCGGACGGTGGAGCCCTAGGCTCCCCGTTCCTCTTCTCCCTCCCCTCTATTCTTCTCCTCTTCTCTTCCCCTTCCCCTCCCCTTTCTTATCCTTCTCCTTTCCTCCCCTCTTTTCCTGCCGTCGGCCACCACCGATAGCACCGGCGGGGGAGGTCTCGAGCGTGCCGGGGGCGTTTGCGGAGTGTGCCGGGCAAGACCCTTCAAGGGTGTGCCGGGGAGCGGGGGCCCTTGGTGTGTCGGGGAAGGCGTCTGTGGAGCGTGCCGGACGGAGGCGCTTGAGGGCGTGTCGGCAAGGGCCGGTTAGGGCGCATCGGGGAAGGCTCCCATGGGCGTGCCGGGGAAGAGGCCCAAGAGCGTGCCGGTGAGGGGCCCGTCTGGGCGTGCCGGGGAAGAGGCCCAAGAGCGTGCCGGTGAAGCTCCCAAAGTGTACCGGCGGAAGGCACCTGGGGAGCGTGCCGGTGAGGGGCCCGTCTGGGCGTGCCCGGGAAGGCCGCTCGAAGCGTGCCGGCGAGGGCAGCTTCAGGGCGTGCCGGGGAAGGCACTAGTCAGTGAGCCAGCAAAGAGGCCTTAAACCCGGGGAAGAAGACTTTTTGATCGGCGGACTTCTGGTGTTGCCTCTCGGGGCCCACCATGCTTTGTTGGGGCCGTCACTCCTTGTGGACGCGCACCCGTGTTTTCCCTTACGCCTCTGGCCTAGGGGAAACTCTGCCGAAATTTCGTCAGAAATCGGCAATATTTGTTCATCTGACTTGTAGCAAAGCCCCCCCTTTACAGTCTTTCACTTCTTTTTGCATGTGGCTTATTCTGATCTTCTATTTATGTATCTTTGCAGATAAATGGCTGCCCCAAGTGGTTCTTCTGCCCCCGCTGCTGCTATCGGTGCCGACCTCATTCTGCGGGGTCCCGTGCCGGCGGTCACCTGGCTGAACGTAGAGGACTTGGATCGGGAGCATGCAGAGATAGCCGCTTTGGCAGAGTCATCTGAGTCTGACGGGGAGACCATGGATTTCCCGAGGCTTGCCAGAGTTGACAGCGGCTTCACATTTAACCAGGCCACCGGGGAGTTCAGGAAAGATTTCCCGAAGGATATGCACCTCATTCGCTTTTTAAAGCACTTTCGCTCGCGGGAAGGGCGAGACTTCCGAGTCGTGAGGAAGGCTGAGCAGGCCATTCTGCAAGCCCGGGACAGTTTATTGTACAGCGTCCCCCGGAGTATTCCGATGTATCTGGTGGGAGAAGTCCGGGAGTGGAAGCTAGTTCTGGGGATTGAGGGGGTGCTGCCGACTGAAGATAAACTGGTGCGGGCGCCTCAGTTTACTCCGGCACGATGGGACCTGTCTGCCGGGAAGGTGCACAACGAGGCGCCTCGATTCGGCCTATTCTTGGCTCCCTTGAAGTGGGGCTATAGAGAAGAGTCGTTCATCTTGGACTGCTTGGCCGTCAGATTCAAGTATGACCTGTCACTGGGCTGGTTTGGGGAGCTGAAGCTTCAGGATGCACACAGCTTTCGGGAGAGGGCGGTGGAGTTTACGGAGCACGTGCTGTTCAACTATGCTCCGCTGCTGGTTCGGGTCGGCATTTATCATAGCGTGTACGCTTCCCGGTATGGCTACCCCATCTCCAAGGGTCTCTGCTGCGGCATGATAGAGGTATTCAGCGCAGAGACCAACACCTTTTACACGGCAGAGGGCGAGACTTCACTTGATTTGTGGAGTCTCAGTCAGCTAAGTGGCTTGCCCATTGACGGGGAGCCTTATGAAGAAGTATGCCTCCCCGACTTGATCAAGGATGAGACCAACGGGGATGGCTATTATTCTCTGGGGTATTCATATCGGTACCTCATGAAGGCGTACCGGGAGCTGTACCAGTGCTCGTATAAGGGAAAGCAGCCCGCTCGTGGGGACAGGAAGAGGGTACGCATGCCCTTGTGGCTGGAGTATTTCTATGACGGGCCGAAGCGGTACGAGGAATTCCCCTGTATCGGTACCGCTGTCGCCCCCAAGAAGCGTGCGAAGCCCAAGCTCAATGTGAAGATCCCGTCTAGAGGGCGTCGAAGCGGGCCTAACCCGATGGGCTTGGATCCCCAGACCCACTGCGCCGCCTATCTCACGTACTGGCTATGCTCATTCGCCATGCCGTACGGCGACGAGACGGTGATTCGGCCGGATGCCATCTACCCGGCATGTCAAATGGCATGGGGTGTCAGGCTGTCGCTGTGCCCGGTGACCCTTTGCTTGATTTACAAGGCCCTGGGGGACATCAGCACGCACCAGTTCCCGCGGCAGGCCCGGTATGTGTGCCCACTGCACTTCTTCAACGCGTGGGTCTGCTCGCTGTTCC